>JAVIAB010000051.1:73302744-73902744 GCA_032433765.1 Megaustenia siamemsis | reverse complement strand
ATTCTAAATAGTTTATTTATGTTTACCAGCTTATAATTTCTGGTTAAGCCCTTGTAAGCCTGTGGACTTTTTCCAGGCTTGAATTTTGTGCGAATAACTTTTGTGCTCCCAGTACACACCGGCAATATGAGTAGGCATCCCTCACCATATAGGCAGATGTTCTCCTACTTCAGAAATCTATATATTTGTATCATCCAGAGTCTGACATTTGGCCTACTCTAATGTTTAACTGCCATACCATGGATTTCTTTTGTCGTCAAGTTTGCATATTTTGAGATCTGCTTATCCATCATATCCTCACATCTCTTGCTCACACCACGTTTCTTACTTCATGCTTTGTTTATGCCCTATGGTTTGGCATGTGTAAACAGTATAAGTACTTGGTTAAGGCTCTTTCCGTCTTTCTTTTTTTTTTTTGGACATATTTGGATTGTGCTTCTGGTTCGAGCCAAGATGGTGATATCTTTTCGCCAGCAAGGAAGTGTGATTTTATTTCTATGTGATTCTGAATGAAGGAAATTAAAAGCTCACAGTGTATCAACGTGCCGAAGAGCTGATTGACTGGGGTTGGCCAGTCTATAACGTGAAAACGGGTTCTAAATTGTGTGACCGAGTGAGTGCACGTGAGTCTAGACATCCACAGCATCGACTTTCAGAGACAAAATCCACAATGACGACAAGAAGTATTCATATGAATGTAAAGGACAACATCCAAAAAGGAAAAATAAAAGATAAACGGGCCGAAATGTGTAAGAAACGGTCAAAGTGAGTGAGGTTATGCCTAAGTATGTGCGCGTTACATATTGGAACTGTGCTTCCATAAATCAATGACTACCCTTTCTTGAAAAGCTGCTATGCAGCGCTGATATATTTATTTTGCAAGTAACACTTCTTGGCGATAGGACAGTTAGTGCCCTTGGATTTCACTGGTTCTACAATAAACGACACCTTGGTTTGTGCGAAGCAATATGGTGGCAGCTGTTGTTGATATGTCTGCGTGGGACAGTGAAGATTTGCAGGTACATGCGGTTAGGCTGCATACCCCAGTTCCTTTCGTAGTTGTAAGTGTGCATGCTTGTAATGGGAAGGTGGGCGCACAGTAATAGCAGAATCACTTCGCGTTCGAGGAGATAAACGTCATTTTCTGCGGAGACTTTAATGCTAGAGGCAACCAGTGGGGTAACGTCATAACTAAAAAGCAGAACGAATACCTAGAGAACGCTCTGAAATCTGTGGATTTATTGTGCTTGAATAATGGAAGGGCAACCAGAATGGCCACTCGAACAGCGAAGTGGAGGCCCTGCTCGCCTGCTACATTGAGCAGACTGCCCAAAATAAATTAGGCTGAAAGAATGAGAATACGGGGGTCACTCTCAGAATTATGTGAGTATTTATCGCTAGGAGAAGATCTCACAATCATAACCGATGCCATCGCACAACACTTAACAGGTTCCACAACACTGCTCCTGGTCCAGATGGTATTCGGTACGACATAGGCGATTTAGCTGACGACTATCTGAAAACAACTGGTCAAAGAGTTTAATGCCCTCAATCAGAATGGTCAAATTAAGGAGGAGTGACTACACAGCTACTTACTACCGCTTCCGAAGGCAAACAAGGATCACTCTCTAATCAGTGCCTATAGAATCATCATGATGAAGAACACTGTGGGCTAGCTACTGGAGAAAATAGTTGCCCGTGTACTCATCTGTCACCTTGATCAGATACGAACATTCTCACCCATACTCGGTTGCTATAGATATGATGCAACTTCTTATCGCCGAGCCTCGGGTTCCCAAGTATATTCTTCCTACTCTGTTAACTTATATGGGAGTAATAAGTGGTTAAGGTGTAGATTGGTCGCCCGATCGTCTGGGCATAATATTATTTGACTGTTGGTCTGTTCATTTTTCCATTGTCCATTTTTGACGATAGAAACAAGAAAAAAGAGTTCTTAAATGTTATGTAGAGCTAGTCTTAACATATGGATGTGAATCATGGACAATAGGACAACAGACAAGAAAATTACTAGAGTCTGTAGAAATGTGGTTTTACAGAAGAATGTTGAGAATACCATGGATAGCTATAAAGCATCAGTTTCATGGTTCTCCCTTAACAATCATATCGTTAATACGACTACATATGAAAGTCACGGAAAATGGCTAGGTGTACCACTGCCATCGCATCAACTTAGTGGGCGTGTGAGAAGACTTATTAACCAGCATAGAACTGGAGTCGTCAGTCGCTGGACACTGAGGGAATTGCTGAGGAGGGGATCTGGGACATGTTCGGAGTGCAATGACGATAACCCGCAAATAACCCAATGGACAGCTAAGAAGAGTAATGAAAATGTTCTGAAAGAGGTCAAAGCAAAAAGAGAGCTAATTTCCAATATTAGGAAGAGACAATCATAATTTTTTGGCCATGTAATGAGAAGAGAACAACTGGAATATATTGTAACAACTGGAAAAATTGAGGGACGAAGAGATAGAGGGAAGCAAAGAGAAGACAGCTTAAGAGAATGGCTTGGCAGAAGGTCAACAATAGAAATGATAAATAACTATCGAGATCGAAAGTTGTGGAGAGACATGATCACCTACGCCAATAGGCCCGGTACTTGATGATGAGGTTGGTCTGTCACGATTCTGCTACAGCCAGCACGACGCTCTTTCGGCTGACTCAACAATCGTCTTAATTGTTCTTGGCCGCACCCCCCCCCCCCCCGCCCCCTAATTTCTAGCATCTTTAAAAGTCGTAAAGGGATGAGGTCGCGAGTCCTCTGGCACTAACCACCACAGAAAACACTTTCATCTGAAGTCACTGCTGTCTCAGCTCGGTGGCAAGATCCTTGTATTTGGATAGTTTAAATATTTGCTGCTCCTCTATGCTAGATTCAAATGACATTGTGAGCTCTATTAAGATGATGTGGGATGTGGGCCATGTTTGACGTGTAGAGTGCAATGTCTGGATGTATTTTAGATCTCTCGGTGCACTCTGGGTACTTCCCTCGCCTGGGAGGTTAACCAACATCTCCCAATCGTCTTACTATGTCCAGGATCGTTGAGTCGCTCCAGTTGTTCTGCTTGGGGTGTGCGGCCTGTCCGGCTCTCAAAAAGCAGGTTCGTTGTAGCTGGTCGCGCGTTAGTGTTGGCCTTCATCCGCACCCCATTCACCGTGGCAGCCAGTTTATGCATGTAGCACCTTGTTGTGTCGCCACGTGTACCGCGCTTGGCCTAGTGCTGTCTTGCATGAGGAAAGAACATGCTCCATCGTATGCCTTCCTTTGCAAAGAGGACATCGATTATCATCTTTCTTTCCCCACTTCACAAGGTTGCAGGCTGATGGTAGAAGGTCGTACATCAATCTGATTATGTAGCTGAGCCGCAGCGGTGCATTTGCCACATGTCATTCCATGTTAGTGTTCTCTGCAAGGCCGTATCCTATGTGGTTAATTGGCCTTGCTGCACCTGTTGTGCTGTCTTTTGCACACGTTTGTTCTCTTCGACATCTTTGATCTCCCGGACTAACATGTCTATCCGATGGTCTTCCATGGACCCGTTCTCCAAGCATCCGGTGACACCAGAGAATTCTTCCTTCTGTATGGTAGTTTCTATGGACCCGTTCTCCAAGCATCCGGTGACACCAGGGACTCTTCCCTTCTGTATGGTAGTATCTATGTACCCGTTCTCCAAGCATTCGGTGACACCAGGGACTCCTCCCTTCTGTATGGCAGTATCTATGTAATCGTTCTCCATAAGGTACGAGGTGAGCCTCTTTGCCATTATAGAGAAGAATATTTTCCCTTCCACATTCAGGAGGGAGATTGGTCTGAATAATGCGTAATCTCATTTGAGTTCTGGTCCTTTGGAATGTTAACGCCATTGGCCTTCTTCCACTCCTGGCTTACAATCTGATATTTGTTGTTGGAACCAATTATCCATCGAATTGCTATGTGCTGCAGCATCTGTTGTCGATCTCTTGGATTTTTCAATTGGATACTATGACACTTCCACGTATTTGAAGTCTGTAGCTTGTTTTAATTGTGTTGTCCTCAGTAGAGATGTATGTTTTTAGTCTTTTCTTTTTTTACATTCCTAACTTCTGTCTTGTCTTTGCTAATTTTCATATTCTAATCTTGCATGCTATATTCAAGGCTTTTAAATGCTGTTTTAGTTCATTTTCATGTGTGACACATTACTTGATCATCTTCAAAATGAGCTCTGTAAGGTTGTCAGATATGTTTATGTTGACTGTATTGTATTTGTGCTCTATGTATGTGTTGATTAGCAAGGTGACAGTACACAAGATGAAGTAAACAATATTTAAGAGCAATGCACGCAGAAATTAAAATAATGACTAACACAAATTAAAACAGCCGCAGAAAGCGGATGGATTGCAGATAAAAAAAAAGGAAAAATTCTAACAGACAATTAAGATATAATAGATGGCAAGGGGAGCCGCGATAGCTCAGTGGTTAGTGAACTGGACTACAAGGGACAAGAGGTAGGGTTCGATCCCAACCGACGGCTTCCGGGTTCACCCATCCTTAAATGGGTCCCGGATTTTTTTCTGGAAAAGTAAAGCGGCATGGGCGTATTACCGACCAGATTACCCCAAAAATCATGTGCTGAAGGTCTGTAAAATTTATGGTCACTAACACCACGTTCCCTATACGCCACTTGGCTGACGGGGCTCATTACTTTTTTAGGTAGATGACAGGAATACATAACAGAACTATTTCATGATCAAAGGCACAAGAAACCAATTATAAAATGTACATCAGGCTATAAAATCTTAAAATCTGGAAACGGCTATACAAACAATGAAAAAGGATAAAGCAGCAGGACCTGACAGCATACAGATAGAGATGATAAAGGCACTAAAAGATTTTGGTATTGAATGATCACAGACATGTGCAACGACATATACCATACATGATACATACCATATGAACTCAAACATCAACTTTCACCGCATCACCTAAAGGGAATGTTACAGTTGAATGTGCAACGACTTTAGAACAACAATCCTAATGAGCCATGTTACACAAATCTGGTTATAAGTTATACAAGGAGGGATTGAGAATAAAACCATTATTGAATTAGATAAGCAGCAATTTTGATTTAAGAAAAACAGTGAGACAAAAGAAGCCATATTCTGCATGAGAACATTAATCGAAAAATAACTGAAGTAAACAAACCAATATATACCTGTTTCATAGACTACACCAAAGCTTTCAATAGGATACACCAATAGAATACCTAAAAGATATACATCTAGATGACACAGACATGCGACTAATATGTAATCTACACTGGGAGTAAACTGCAATAATAAATTATAACAAAGAGAACTCTACACCCATTGATATAATAAGAGGGGTAAGACTGGGATGCATTCTATCGCAAAGCTATAGCTTGTTTTATAACTCGTGCCCAACTTTTAAAATCGATAGCTTTTTACCCGCTTGTTGTAAGTTGCTCAAAATTTGCATGTAAAGTTATAATGATTAGAACCCAACAGGGAATTAATTTCATTTTAAAAAAAACATTTGGTTATTATTGTTGCTTATTTGATTTATATAAATTATAACGACCCATTGATGTAGTCAAAACTTAATGTTTACAGTATTTTAAGTTAAAAATAGCGAGTAAAAATCCATACACGGTAAAATTGACGTGTTTGCACGCTTTCACCGTGGTTTTTTGACACAATTAGACACTTGAGAAATTGTGTTCCATTTCCGTTCATTCATAGGTGTAGACGTGGAACGATAACATTTATCATGAGTCTTAAAATGAAATTCTGCAGTTTACAAAACATCGCAATAAAAATGTATGACTATTTTTGCAAAGAGGCTAAACGAGGAAGATTATTTCATTCTTTAGAAAACCCTGAGAATAGGACAAGACACATTTTGGATTTTATCTAAACGGTCATTTAATCGCTGGATTCAAGCACGTGACCGTCAATGTTCAAAATATACAAAATCACAAGGAAGAGCAAAAATATTGGATAATTTCGACAGTGAACTTATTAGAAGTGAAATTCGCAAAATGTTGGGTATGAATGAAACTGTTACAATAAGAAAATTAAAAATTTCGCTGAAAAAGAACAACAGTATTGAAATATCAAAGTCTACATTATGGAGGAATGTGAGAGCTGCAGGCTTTACATTCAGAAAGTATTCCAATGGACGAAACATCAACTGTGAGAAGCCACATATAGAAGTCATGAGAAGCAAGTACTTACGTGAAGTAAAAGAGGTGCGCAAGCAAGGTTATGATATTGTGTACTTGGATAAAACATGGATCAATGCTCACCACACTAACCTAAGGGAATGGCAGTCATCAGATGGAAAGATTAAGAGATTAATACCTAGCAGCAAAGGACAGCGCTTGATAATTGCTCATGCAGGTAGTCGACAACATGGACTAATACAGAATGCAGAGCTCATTTTTCTTTCAAAATCCATAGACAATCGGGATTATCACTCTGAGATGAATGGTCACATATTTAGACATTGGATTGAAAATTCTGTTCTCCCATCACTAGATCGACCATCTTGCCTAATAATGGACAATGCAGCGTACCACAACATTGTTGCACTTGAAGATAAAGTCCCGACGTCATCCAGTACAAAAGATGCTATTAAGATATGGCTCACAAAGGAGCACATACAATTTTATAACATGTACTTAAAACCTGAATTACTATCTCTAGTAAAGCAAAAACAAAGGACAAAGATTTTTCAAATAGATAAGATTATCCAAGAGCACGGTCATATAAGTTTGAGGCTGCCACCTTACCATGCTCATTTAAATCCAATGGAACTAATCTGGGCAAAATTAAAAGGACAAGTGGCAGATGAAAATACAACATTCAAAATATGCGATGTAAAGACTCTTGCTAATCTCGCTTTATTAAATATAGACAAAGATTATTGGGCTAAATGTGAAGACCACGTCTTAAAACAGGAAGAGGAATATTGGAAAAATGATGGTTTGTGGAATGTTCAACCCCAAACAGTTATTAATCTTTTAGACTCGTCTGATTCAGAATGAAAGTATATAGCCCCCACAATGTTGGCCCCTATATTACCTTAAATTAGTTCAACAAATGGTCCTTTTCAGGACCACACAACTATGAAAATTGGACATACAGGTATACCTTGATATTATCGTCCGTCCTCGAACTGAGAAGACAATAATTCTCCTGGTGTTTTGTCTTATTCAGTTATTTCCCCATTACGGCCACGCCTTTACCTAGTGAAAATTAATCATAGACCAGCAACTACGGTAATTTCTATTATTTAGGGGTTCACAATTTACAATTTTGACAAACATCAAAGAAATTCGCCGCTTTAAGAAAACTGCAGCTGCAAGATATTTGTTAAATATACATTTAAAGGGTCTTTTGCATTCTAATAACATGTGGAAAATTTCAACAGTTTTTAACAAACGCTTACTGAGCAATAGCGTTTTGAAGTTGGGCAAGTGATTTGAAACGACCTATAGTTCAATCCATACACTGAGCAAATCTTTAAAAACTTCACAGAGATGCCAGGCCGAAACATTAATAGAAAGATTATCAATAGCCTAAGATATGCTGATGATATTGTATTACTAGCAGAAACATCTTAATGATCTACAATAATTACGAAATTAATTATGAAATAAATATGACAAGCAAACAATGTGGATTAGATATGAATCTCAAAAAGACTAAGATCATAAAAAGAAAATACTCAAAACCTACAAGTCGATAACAAAATTGAAGGACATCTACCTTGGACATACTATTATCAGTGATAAAAAATGTAAAAATTAAATAAACAAATGAATATGAATGGCAAAAAGTAATTTTAATGTCATGAAAAAAAAATAAACTAACATCAAAACAAATAACACCAGGGCTAAAACTATGAATAGCAAAATGGTATATCTTCCAAACATTCCTGTATGGTTCAGAAACATGAACATGGACATTAGGAAAGAAAACAAAACAGAAAATTGAAGCCTTTGAAATGTGGATTTATAGAAGGATATATAGAATTGGATTGAAAGAAAAGAAAACAAACAATGAAGTCTTACAACAACTAAAAATGAAAAGAGAACTACTAAACACAATTTAAACTAGATAAATGAGACTTTTGGGTCTTCTTTTTTGCCTACTAAAAGTAATCTTGGAAGGGAAAGTACAAGGTGAAAGAGGCAGTGGCAAACCAAAATTAACATGGACGAGTAACATCAAAAGATGGACAAATCAGCCTATGACAACCTACACCATCAAAGCAAGAGACAGAGCGGAATGGCACTCCATGGTAGCCAAACTTTGATATGGAGATGGCACTCAATGATGTTGAAGTACACATCCTTGTCATACTCCACATCTGATGGTAAAAGCTTCTGAATAACCAGAATTCGTTTTTTGTATTTAAAAATTGCACACATATGATGGTTATTTACACCATTCTTCTTTTTCTTATTTACTACCTCATTTCTTTCAGCGTTGAGGGAATATATAATTTGTGATCTTTTGCTCTTCAGTTCGCCTCTTCTGCAGTTATGTGTCCTAGTGTTTCTAATATTCCATTAATCCATCTTTTTTGTAGTCCGCCCTTGGGTCTGGTCTTCTCACAACGTTTTTTGAAGGCTTGTTGTGTTGTATTTCGATCTTTCTGCCTTGTCACGTGGCCAAACCGTTTTATCTGCTGTTTCTTTATATATTCTATGCTTTTTTTTGTTCTTTATTTCTGATATATCTCTTAGGCTGTTTCCTGTCATTCGTCTGACACATTTCATCTTAGTAGAGGTTATTTTTGCTTATTGTTCTTTCATATTATGCAAAGGACTGACATGTTAGCACAACGTTGGGATGAAGATTGTATTGTAGAGTGCCCGTTTTGCCTCTAGAGTTATTTCCTTGTCGAACAATAGTGATGATAGCTGTCCAATGATTTGACAAGCTTTGTTGCATCTTGAGTCTATTTCTGCTGTATGTGAATTGTCGTTTGTCACTAGATTTCCTAGGTATTTAAATTCCTCTACTTGTTTTAGTTGTCTGCCGTCTATCATCATCATCAAGTACCAGGCCTGCTGGCGTAGGTGATCATGTCTCTCCACAACGTTCGATCTCGGCAACTATTTATCATTTCTGTTGTTGACCTTCTGCCAATCAATTCTCTTAAGCTGTCTGTTATTTTTTCTCTTTGCTTCCCTCTATCTCTTCGTCCCTCAAATTTTCCAGTTGTTACAATATATTCCAGTTGTTCTCTTCTCATTACATGGCCAAAAAATGATGATTGTTTCTTCCTAATATTGGAAATTAGCTCTCTTTTTGCTTTGACCTCTCTCAGAACATCTTCATTACTCTTCTTAGCTGCCCATGGTATTCTCAACATTCTTCTGTAAAACCACATTTCTACAGACTCCAGTGATTTTCTTGTCTGGTGTTCTATTGTCCATGGTTCTCATCCATATGTTAAGACTGGCTCTACGTAATATTTGAGAACTCTTTTTCTTGTTTCTATTGACAAAATTTGATTGCATAGTATCTTCCTCATTTTTTGGAAAGCTGTGTTTGCCTGAGCCATTCTGCATCTCACCTCTTTTGTACATCTTCCGTCTGAGGTTAACAAAGTTCCCAAATATTTAAATTCATTTACCTGTTTTAATATTGTTCCACTTGTCTTTATTTTGCACTGAGGTGATGTCTTTTTCTTTGTTGTTACCATTACTTCTGTCTTTGTGCTATTAAGGCTGAGTCTTTATTTTTGCTTTCTTTCACTATAATGTCCAACATTTCTTGTAACTCATTTTCACTCTTAACGATTAAGACTGTATCATCAGCATACCTTAGATTATTTATATTATGACCTCCAATTGTTATTCCAGGCATGCCCCTTATGGATCTTAAAATAATATCACTACAAATATTAAACAAATCTGGTGACAGCACACAACCTTGTCTAACACCCTGTTTTATTTGTTGAAACATTCCCAATTGGTTTCCAGTTCTTATGGCCGTTGTTTATTGCCAGTACATGTTCTTTATTATTCATAGATCTTTGCTGTCTACGTTTATGCTGTCTAAAAATTTTGATTATTTCTTGGTGCTTTACTTTGTCAAATGCTTTGGTGTAATCTATGAAACATAGGTATAGATCTGTGTTCACCTCTATGGCTCTTTCTACTAAAGATCTTATGATATAAATGGCATTGCTTGTTCCTTTATCTCTAACAAAACCACACTTTTCATCGCTAATTTCTGGACTGATTATGTTTCGCACTCTTCGCATGATGATTCTTAGTAATATCTTAGTCATATGACTCATACGGTTTATTTTGCGATGATCATCGCATTTAATTGCACCCGATTTCTTTGGTAGAGCTATGAATATTGATTTGAGCATGTCGTCTGGTATATATCCGCTGTTGTAGATATCATTCAATATTTTTGTTATTATCTCTATTCCAAAATCACCCATAACTTCAATCTCTTCTTTAGTTATATTATCTGGTCCAGGAGCTTTGCCTGCTTTCATATTGCGCAAGACGTCTTCCACTTCTTCTCTGAGTATTTCTGGTCCTTCTCCATTATCCTTAATATGTACTTCAGTTCGTTCATCATTATAAAGATTTTTAATATATTCTGTCCATCGTTCGCTTATGTTTTCTTGATCAATCAACAGTTCTCCTTCCTTTGATCTTAGACATCCAGTTTTTGATTGCGTTTTTCTTCCTGTTAATTCCTCAATTTGTTTGTATATAGCTTTAGCATCTCATTTTTGTTGCATTTCAATCTCTTTGCATCTCTCTTTTAGCCATGCTTCTTTTGCTTCATTGTATTTTACTACAATTATTTATTTAATCTCTTATACTCATCTTTATTTTCTTTATTTCTTCTTCGTGTATCCATTAGCTGCAAAATGTCATCTGTCATCCATTTCTTTCTTGAATTTGTCCTCACTGGTGGTATGAACTCTTTTGATGTTTGTTGCATTGATTCTTTTAGCATTTCCTACTGTTCATCAATGCTTTGTATCTTCACTATTGCATTGTACCGGTTCTGAATTGCGATTTTATATTTGTCTTGCAACTGGTACATGATCACTATTGCAATCTGCCCCTGGTCTAGTTTTCACACACACCAGACTGTTTCTAAATCAATTGCTTATCATTATATACTCAATTTGATTACGTGTGTTGCCCCTGGGCTTTTCCATGTCCACAGACGTCTTGGATGTTGCTTAAACCAGGTGTTTCCTATCATCATGTTGTGTGTTCTTGCCCAGTCAATAAGTTTGTCACCTCTTTCATTCCTCTCGCCTAAGCCATAATGACCAACTACTTCCTCAACTCTTTCCTTTCCTACTTTTGCATTAAGATTCCCTAGAACTATGGTGTTTTCATGTGGTTTGCATTTATGAACTGCCTCATTTAACTCGTCGTAAAATTTATCAATTGTTTCCTCTAGACTGTCTGCTGTTGGTGCATAAACTTGTATAAGATTTATGTCTATTGGCTTTCCATTCAATTTCACTAAAAGGACTCTGTCAGATATTGGGTAAAAGCCTTTCACTGTTCTTGCTCTTTCTGCATCCAAGATGATACCTACACCTCTTTGGTGTTCAGTACCTCCAGAATAAATTATTTTATGTTTATCAGAATACATCTTCCCTGATCCGGTGTATCTCATTTCGCAAAGTCCCAGTAATTGTAAACCCATTCTTTTCATTTCTTGTATGATGTTTTCTAGTTTACCCTTCTGCATGAGTGTTCTAACATTCAAAGTACCTATCTTTAGAGTTTGTTTTATCTTTATTTTGCTTACAGTAGCTTGATGACGATCGGGTATCACCTGTAGCACATGATGTCCCCTACCGAACGAGGGTTTTCCATTGGAATCCACCTTAAAGTTGTTGTCGTTATTTCTATTGTTGTGGCGATTCATGATTGTACAAAGAAGTTACGACGGTGGTTTTCTGTTGCCTTCCGTCGGTTTGTTTACGATTGGCTGCCGTCTATAGTTATATTTATATTCTGTTTCTCTTTTGCGATTTTCAGGACTCGTTTTGTTGATGTTGATTTTCACGTTGTAATATGTGCCTTTTGCTGTTGAGTCTATTTAAGTATCCTTGTAGGTCTTCTATTTTTTCATGTATTAGTGCCTGATCGTCTGCAAATAGAAGCTCGTTGATCTCCTCTGTCTCTGATGGGTTGGCTACCTTCCATGTATATTCCATATATGTAATAAACAGTAGGGGGGATAGTACGCACCCGTGTCTTACACCTGATCTAACTTTGAATTGATATGTGTAACCTGCTGCTGTTCTGACTGTGAAGCTACTGTTGATGAAGAGACGTTTAATTAGGTTCGTTCGATGTTGGCTTACTCTCTATGTTAGGATCTCCCACTGATTACGTTTATTCGGTCGAATGCTTTTTCTTGGTCAGAGAAAGCTATATACACATTTTGATTGTGTTCTGTCGTTTTTTCTGCAAGCTATTTAAGGTGAATAGAGTGTAAGTACACCCTCTGTTTTTTTCTGAACCCCATTTGAGAATCACTTAATTGTAGTTTTATTATTGGTCTCATCCTTTGCTCCACAGTATTGGCGTATAACTTTCCTACATAGCTGAGAATCAATATACCTCTATATTTATTGCAATCTCTGGTGCTACCTTTCTTTTTCCATATTGCTACCATAATTGCTTTTGTCAGTTTTCTGAGGTTTTTTTTTGTTGGTACCATGCTGCGTTGAATATTCTGTATAGCCATGTAACTCCTATTTCTCATGCAGCTGTTATTATTTCTACTGGTATGTTTCTATGTGTTTATCCCTGTGTTTTATTGTTGGTGTATATTTGATTACTTCTTCGATTTCTTCTTTCATAATGTTGGGTTCAGTGTTTGTCCATTCTTGTGTGTTTTTTGTTGTATTATTGGTAGTTCGTGTCATGTTTAATAAGTCTTCAAAATATTATTTCCATCTCTTTTGCATATGTTGGTTATTTGATATTGAATATCCGTCTTTGTCATTTATGAGCTCTGTAGAATTGTTTTTTTTCTTTTTTCGTTCGTGTTACTTTTACTGCTTTGTAGAAATCTCTTATGGCTGTCTTGAAGTCCTTGTTCATCTTTTGTCCGAATTTTGTCCATTTGTTTTGCTCAGCTTCTTGATAAAAAATCTTAACTTTTTTCAGAACTAAAGCATATTTTTCATATTCTTCCAGGTTCTTATTCTCCCTCCAATGTTTTAACAGTTTCTTCTTTTCTTTAATTGCTTCTCTGATTACTTTGTTCCACCACGGGATGCTCTTTTTCCCTTCTTTTGTCCATAATTTCGTTCCACATACTGTTTTTGATATGTTGATTACTGTTTTCTTGAAATGTTTCCACTCTTCTTCTACTGTGCTTACTTCGTAAGGGAGTTTCTTGAATTCCTCTGTTAGTTTCTCTTCAAGGGTTTTTCCTGGTTCTTGATTTTTAATTGTTTTATTTGTATTGTCTGTTCTTTTTGCTTTGTTTGTTTGGTTTCATATATTCTCTTTGTTTTTGTCTGTCTGAGTGTAATCATAACTATTTTATGGTCCGTGTCGTCTGTAATGTTAGGGATAGCTCTGCTGTCGGTTACGCTTTTTTTGTTCTGTTTTCTTGTTAGTATAAAATCTATCTGGCTTCTGCATGTTCTGTCATTCCCCTTGTACCAGGTGTATAATTGGGACTGTGTTTGAAGAATGTGTTGGTGATAAACATATCTTTTTTGATCACATAATTCCAGCAGTCTACTTCCATTTTCTTTTATTTCAGCTGTCTTATCGCCAAAGGGCCCCAGAATATATTTGTTCTCACTGTTGCGTTTCCCAAGCCTCCCATTAAAATCTCCCATCACTAATGTCGTCGCTTTCATCAGTTTTATTGACAATTTCATTTAGTGTGTCATAGAGTTCTTCGCTGTCTCTTTCATAATTTTTTATGGTGCATAGATTTGTTTGCAAGTTTGTTTTTCGGACGTCTTCTAGTAGTCTGATTGTGATTATTCTTTCTAAGTAGTATTTTTTTTCTAGAATATTCTTTGCGCATTCTGGGTCGATGATAAAGCTCACTCCGTGTGTTCTTTCTGTGTTGTCGACTCCTGATATCCCACTCCGTGTGTTGTTCTTTCTCTGTTATCGAGTCATATCGTGTAGTTCATGTGTGTTTTCTTTATCTGTTGTCCTTTTACTATGGTGTCCTCTAATCCTAGTATTTTAAGTTTCTTTTTGGCATTTCTTCTATAAGTTCAACTTCTTTTGGTTTTTTTATGCCGCCTCTATTGATGGTTGCTATTTTGTTTTTGTGGTCTGTCTCCATTTTTCTGTGATTTCTTCGAGCATAAAACGTTTATCTCTTACCAACATGCTGAATCAGTCGCAAGTTAAGGGCATAACTTAAAACACACTTTGGGGATATCCAGGAGATGTTTCCCCACGTGCTAGATCGCTAGGTGTCACATACGATCTTTTACGGTCTAATTATAAAGTTTTAGATGGCTACATTTTAAAAGCACTTATCTGATATTATCCTCATCCTTGAATATAACACTTTGCACAACTTTAAAAAAATATATACATCGGTTAGAAACACCATTTACACCTCAGTATTTTAATATCTGCCACAGTCACTGCCTGCCTACTTATCAAAGCTTTTTCTTTGTCTACAAATGTGAGGTGCTGTTCATGGTTATATTCAATATATTTCTCAATGGGCTGTCTTAGAGAAAAGCTAGTATTTGTGCAACTCCTTGTTCTTCTGAATCTTATTTACATTTGAAGGACATACTTCAGAGAAGATCTAAGTATCTATGGACTTCTCTGATGTGCAATGAGAATGACTTGTCAATTAAACTAAACTCATTTACATTTTACGTAGTTGTGGTTCAGTTGTTGGTCTCATCCTTTTCTCAAGAATTTTGAAAAAATATTTTTACTGCGACTTCAAAAGCAATATACCCGCTGCCTTCTTTCTTCCAGATGAGACCAATAACTGTCCTACTCCAGACCCAGGGTGTGTCTATGTCAAGGTTGTAAACATACACTTATTGTTACTTTTTTTGGTCTGTTCTTTGTTTTAACTCTTGGTCCATTACTACATGATACATCATCGACAGCTGATGTAAAATGTTGTAGATCTTCTTATTTTCCTATTCTATGTGTTGACCATTTTGTTAGTTTGTCATCCATGCCATGTTGTTAACTGTATAGAATCTAATTTTATATTTCTCTGGGTTTCTTTGTTATTAAGTTGTGTCTATTATTACAAGGACATCAACATTTATAATGTTTATATTTTTCTATGACCTCACCTCAGTCTAAAGGATTTTTGTTGTAACATTTGTTAAGTTTGGGGGCCGCGATAGCTCAGGGGAGCCGCGATAGCTCAGTGGTTAGTGAACTGGACTACAAAGGACAAGGGGTAGGGTTCGATCCCAACCGACGGCTTCCGGGTTCACCCAGCCTTAAATGGGTACCGGATTTTTCTAGGAAAGTGAAGCGGCACGGGCGTAATACCGACCACATTACCCCAAAAATCATGTGCTGAAGGTCTGTAAAATTTATGGTCACTAACACCATATACGCCACTTGGCGGGACAGGGGTACTTTACTCTTTACTTTTTATTTGTTAAGTTTTATGTGTGCATTTACGTCTTCCACATAATTACTACAGTTCTGTCCAGACTGCACGAATATCAGGTCAAAATGAAATAACATTTTTGTTTATGTCATTCTTTTCATCAGCTTTACACAAAAGCATTTGCATGCATCATGACGCATCTTTATGCCTTTACCCATATCAGGTCAAAACTGGAGAGCCCAGAAACAAGTACTATGTGGGGAGACACACAAGAATATAGCAAATAAACACAAAACTGGAGTCGTCAGTCTCCACACATACTAAGGTACATATTGGCGGTGTGCAATGAGGATGATCCATGGACAAAACTAACTTAATTACTTTCAGTCTACAGGAGTCTCACTCTTTTGTACACAACGAAATGTGTGACTTTATATAAAATCTTGTTTGTTTATTAATTTTCATAATTCACATTTAAAATGTTTTTTAAATGACAGAGTGAAGAAGCACCTCCATTGCCTAAGGCTGAGAAGGCTCAAGATGCAGCTAAAATGGAATGAAATACTTCTCAAAGCTTCAGGCAGAGGATGGGCACTGGGCAGGTGATTATGGGGGACCTCTATTTTCTATGCCAGGTATTATTATATGTGAAATGTAATCACTACACAAACATGTCCAGACATTATTGAAACTCTGCTGATGAAGTAATTAAGCAGTTTATGTGCTGACATTAATAATAAATAAATGAATGGAAACTTTTAAGACAACAAACGAATTACAAAGAGACATTTGTATTTTATGGCACTGAAACAATTTGCAAATAAAAAAGTTTCTGAGCTGGCAGTGTGCTCAAAAGCAGGTCTTTTGTAAGCAGCTCCTTTTTTGACTAGTTTCAACTCTTAACTGCAGTACCTTGTTCCGATTTAGATGCATTTTGAGTTCACCCAAACTCTAATAATGGAAACTAGAGATTTTCTCTACGAAGAGTAGACTAGCCTGCTGTGATACTAATCTCACTCCCATAAATGTATCAATAGTCTTAGAAAAAAAAAATTATTTGGACACTTAATACCACATTTTTTATACTCCAAAAGGGATTTCGTTGCTGTTGCACTACGCAAATTATTAGAATTTCTTTAAAAGAGTGTTTTGTTGTCATTTCTGTTCTTGATTTTTATTGCTTTACTATTTTTTTTTCACTCTTTTCGTGGTATTTTAATGTCTGACATAATTATCCATCATTTCTGTTTGGTCATAAACAATACACAGTGAATTAGCTAATTTGATACCCATATATGTGTCAGTAACATCCTTCAACTGCCTTAAGTGTAAGAATCCTGAAAGTCATAGACGTAGACAATATTACAGAGATCATGCATCTTCAGTAACTCACATTGACCCCTGTGACAGAACTGGCCCAAGAATATAAATATGTAGCCTCTCTCTCACCTTCATTAAATAAGACAAGATAAGTTTGTTGTAAATTGAAGGTCTACAATGAACAGTTATTGCATGAGAGAATTGTGTAAATGAGTTATCAAAACTGCTCATCAGTTTGTGTGAATGTCTAGTCAGTTTCAAGTGAGGCATGGTATTGCATAAATATGAAGAGTTATTTCTTTTTTCTTCTTTTTTTTTTCCTTCGCCAGCTTTTACCTCTGACGAAGTCCCTAGAGACTAGGAGCATAATGTTTGGTGTTAATTCATTTTTCCCAGGCAGCCGTGTGCACATGGGTCCAAGTGTATAACTGACTACATAAACTACCAACAAACATACATAATTTTAAATCTTCTAAAAAAAATTATCAGCACTGAAAGAACCTTTCAACTGGCTGTGATGCATGTTCACCTACCTTTTAGCATATAATATTATTTTTATGTTTACATTTGTTAAGGAGCAAACATTTTCCCCCAAATTGAAAAATGGATTTATTTTCAGGTTTGGTCATTGTGTGCTACATCACAAAGACACAATTCACAAAGGCTCAGAAGTTAGAGATGATCCGCTACTTGCGTTCCGTTATGTGTCCTGATGGTGGATGGGGACTGTGAGTCTATATAAATTTGCTCGCTTAACACATATATATTAAAATTGTGTGTGCGTGTGCGTGTGTGTGTGGTGTGTGTGTGTGTGTGCGTGTGGTGTGTGTGTGTGTGTGTGTGTGTGTGTGTGTGTGTGTGTGTGTGTGTGTGTGTGTGTGTGTGTGTGTGTGTGTGTGTGTGTGTGTGTGTGTGTGTGTGTGTGTGTGTGTGTGTGTGTGTGTGTATGTGTGTGAAAAAATCAAAAACAAAAGTACATTTAGAGATTGAAAAAATCATGACATGTGATCGTGTAGTCGTCATCTTTACAGTATTAAATTCTCTCTCGATTTATATATCATCATTCAGGTAAAATAAATTACTTAAGCTGATTATGTCCTTTCATGAAAACACGAATACCAGAATCCACGTTGATGGGACTTTTAAGCGGAGTGAAACCGGAATGTGTCCTCGCCCCATCCTCCCCCCCCCCCCCCCCCCCCCCCTTTTGGCCATCTTTTTTACTGCCCTTCTGAATGACACCTTAGAAAACATCTGAGGACACATTCGCACAAGAGCAGATGGCTCACTGTTCAAATTAGCACGATTGAGAGCTTACAAAAAAAATATTTCCCTACTTAAAGAACTTTTATTTGCTGACGATGCAGCCCTAGTCGCTCATAGTGAAGCCACCTTACAGTCACTGATCGACAACCTTGACCAAAACTTGCGACCTTTTTTCACTGTTAATAGATAGTGTTCAGAAAACAGTACTTCTAAGTCAAGGAGACATCATACCTGTATTAATTACGGTCCACTTAATCATGTCAGAAATTCACGTATCGTGGATACACAATCACGCCAAGCTTTTCTCTTGATGATAAAATAAACAGCCGAATTGGTAAGGCAACTAAGACTTTCGGCAAACTCACAGAACGGGGCTGGAGCAACACGAGATTAATATTAGAGACCAAACTATATCAGACCCGTGTGCTCAGCACACTGTTGTATGGTCTGAAACCTGGACAACGTACTCAAATCATGAAAAAGAATAAATATCTTTCAAGTGCAATGTCTCCGCATCGAATGGCAAGACAAACTAACCAACTTAAAAGTCCTGTGACGTGCTAAGACCCTAACAAAAATGTCTATGCTCAAAAGCTGAAGGTTAAGATGATTGAGGCACGTCCAGCGAATGGAAGGAAACAGCATTCCTATGCAAATACTATATAGTGAACTAATACATGGAAAAAGATAAATCGGCAGACCCAAACTACGATATAGAGATATTTGTAAATCATCTCTAAATGACTTCATCTGTGAAAATGTCTGGGAACATCTGGGAAAAGATCGCACTCCATGGAGAGCCTGTAAAATAATAATGACATAACATCATTTGAGGCTGTACAATGGCAAAACATGGAAGAGAAAAAACTCATGAAAAAAAAGGAAAACTGTGAGTCAGTAGGCTCTCTCTTGTTCATTATGTGGCCGAATGTGTTTGTCAAACATTGGTAGCATCAGCCAAGAGAAAAGCTCTTCGAAAATAACAAAGCCTTTAAACAAAATACACAATAGCCTCCACTAAACCGTTTCATAAGAAGAAAAGGGCCATATATTCGGGTAATTAGAAAGTATATACTTTCGCATTTTTCTGTTGCATCGGTAATATATTTCACAACATTTAAAGAGTTTATGTGCCTTTCTTGCTAGAAGGTATTTTCTTAATTTTTCTAAAAGTGTGCTTTATTTTATTTCATTCTTTTATTGCTTTTCCTTTCTTTCACTTCATGTATATATTGTAAGCAGGTTACGAATGCAATTTTGTGTAAGATCTGCAGCTAACCGCTGTGTGTAACTGAAAGTGCTAGAGAAATTATATCTCAGGTGCGAAAACAAAACAAGCATAGAATTTAGATTAATGTGTGGTGTGCAGGTGTTTATAAGTTGTAGTATTATTGTCGCGAAACGTGACACAGGGGATTGAGGCCGCGGGATCAACGTTAATCAATACTTACCTGTAATGTTATCACGTTTGTAGGCTCACCATTGTCTCTCTCGATCGTAGTGGTAGTAACTACGATCTGGTCGCTTTTCAGGGCCATTTTTTGTAACTCTCCGCGTCGTCATTACTTGAAGCACCATCTAATATACCTACCTACTTGCCTACCTACCTTACTAATTATCTATCTATCTATCTATCTATCTATCTATCTATCTATCTATCTATCTATCTATCTATCTATCTATCTATCTATCTATCTATCTATCGATCTATCTATCTATCTATCTATATATCTATCTATCTATCTATCTATCTATCTATCTATCTATCTATCTATCTATCTATCTATCTATCTATCTATCTATCTATCTATCTAGCTACCTACCTACCTACCTACCTATCTACCTACCTACCTACCTATCTATCTATCTATCTATCTATCTATCTATCTATCTATCTATCTATCTATCTATCTATCTATCTATCTATCTATCTATCTATCTATCTATCTATCTATCTATCTATCTATCTATCTATCTATCTATCTATCATTGCTGTACTGTCTCACTATTTCTGAGTACAGTACTTAGCAAACTATTATGTCTACAACCGAGTCCTAAAAAAACTCGAGACATAAGGTCAGTGGGTATGAAAATATAGCAATCTCCTCGAAATCTTTTACTGTGTCTCTAGTGACTAGCTGGAATAACTGCCGTTCTCTGTCTGTCTTCTGATCTCGTTCACTGGTTTTCTTCTTCCATCGCCTCCCAGAGGACTATAACTATTTCCCCATTGGTCAGTTCGAAAACATGCGGAAGTGTCTCTTTCTATACGTATTTCACCAGAATATCATGGGGCATACATAACAGAGCTAAGGAAGCATGGGGCAGGTAACTGAGTTGTTACCCCAGAATAACAAGTTAGTCAGAAGTTAGGAGATAAGTTCATGTAGGGATGGGGTCCTCGGACATAACAACGACACCCACCGAACTAAGTTAGAGAGGGTCCAGAATTATACTGGACATAACAAGGTCAATGGAAAATCTCCACGATTCCATGTGGGAAGGGGGGGGGGGTGTTATTCAAAACAACAAGTTGTTGTGAAAATGACCATCATGCAAATAGCATGCGTTGACTCCATGACTTTGGCCCGTCTGATAAACAGATAACAGGAGAGGTCATTGTCATGAGATGATAAATAAGTGGTCATGCAACAAATAGGCATAGATATTTCGTGAAAACAAGTTGTTTTCGTCAATCGGGGGAAGAGTTCAGATCTCGGACACGAATGCATGTGACCAGAGGAGAGCAAGTGGTCAATTGGCAGCAGCTAATTTGCTGCTGAGCCTCAGGTAAAAGAGAGTAGTTGAGTATTTAAACTCTTACACAACCAGATCAAGGTAGTTAGAAAGGCAGAAAGATAGTTCAAGAAGTTTCCCGTTTAAGTTTTTCAGTTCAAGTTAGTTAGAGAGAAGTCAGGCAGAATATTAGATTATGAAGTTCAGTCAGGATGAGTAAGTTAGAGAGACAGTTGAATAGTCAAAACAGTTAGAATCAGAACAATTAGAAGTTTAAGATTAGAAAGTGAAGCCAATTAGTTAAAAGTTAGGAATCTTCAATTTGTAGTTGAGGAGTTATCAAATAGAAGTTGAGGAGAATAGGAACTTAGTGCTAGCAAGTGTTTGAAGTGTTCCAAGAATTGTATTTCATGTATGTTCTACAAGTCGTAAGTAGACAAAGTTGAACAATGATTGAAATCTGATGAATAACATGTGTGCTAATTATATGCACTTATGGACATAACATAACCATCGGTGGTAACCTAAGTATGTCCAGAATTAAAGAACTATTAATTCAAGAGAATTGAATCCACTATATTGTATCACTGCGAAATAAACTTGATATCATTAATTATGTATTCAAGAAAGACTCTGTCATGAATTACCTGTTGTAGAATCAATGCGATGTGTTGTCAAGTACAAGTAATAATACAAGAAATAATCAAGATAAATATATAATACAACAAAGAACATCACAAGTCTATAACAAATACACTAGTGGCGTATTCTCTATGTTACCTCAGCTACCGCCGGTAGCCTGTACATATTAACGAAATACAAAAGGAAATGATAATTTATTATATTTTTTAAAAAATAATTATATTACAAATTTTCGAATATTCTATTACACATTTCGTTGGCCTACATGATTGATTTGCTTTGATTTGCATTTATTAAAGCAAGGTTTCCCTATGGCTACTGTAACGTTTGTGAATGAAACCGAAACTACCCTACGATAGTACATGAAACCGCTAATAAGTAGCGGTACAGTTCTCTTTTGTCGGACTTAGTTTTAACGACCTTGACATTCAAAAATTCCCGTCAAAATTATACGTCCGAGAGCTACCTACACAAAATGTGGTTTCATGGGTAATTTTTAGCTCTAGCCAATCAGAAGCGCCACAAAGTGAAAGTGAAACTATGTTGATTACCGGAACTTCCTTGGCTATTTATAACTACGTCATGCGCATCAGCATCTGTAGAAAGGACTTTTTCTGCTCTCAAGAGAATCAAATCTTATTGTCGCTCAACTCAGACACAAGAACGCTTATCTGGTTTGGCAATAATGTCAATTTAGAAATCATTCCCTCAGAAACTTATAAACCAACCCAACAGTACTTTCAATAACAAAGTCATCGAGGCATTTACGTCCCAAACAAATCGGATAGAATTTATATATAAATAAGTAAGTAATTTAAAATGTAGTGATGTCATTAGCAAATATTACTTCATGTTAGCCTACTGAATATAATATATGTGTTTATTTATTATGTCAGCGGTAACCCAGACCCCAAAACCAGTATACAATACTGGCATACACTCTCTTGTCTCTTTCTTTCCTGAACTATCAAGGTTTCAACATTCTTGACCCATTTCTCCCTCAGTTTTCTAAAATCTCTATCTAATATGTGTAAACGTCAGACAGTGGAGTCTACCTCTCTCTCTTACCATGTAATCTGGGTTCTACTCTATTACACCCTTACATCATGTTATCTATTTCTTATTTATTTCTCTATTTATAAATGTAAAAAGGTTCACATTACCCGTAGTAGAGAGTATGGTGTTAGCAGCCGTATTTATCAATGACCAACTGCATATTTAATGGGTGAGGTGGTTGTTATCACATAAAAGGCCACACTACTACTAATAGAGTATTAGATCACTTCCTGCCGCTGAGAGATTTCATCTCGATTTCATCCAACAACAAAAAAAAAATTAAAAAAACTGTAACAGTCTGCAATACCTAACATCCGTTTGGTCTACCTGTCTTCAATTATTCATACCCCGCATTACACATTTCATCAATATATCTAAACATAAGTTCTATCTATCTATCTATCTATCTATCTATCTATCTCTATCTATTATCCTTTCGAGCCGAAGACGGCACATAGGGCAGAACCACTATCTCAAAAACAGAAACCTTGCGTGCCAAAATGGCACATATTGCAGAGATCACTGCTTCTGTTTCCATAACAATGCTTTTTGCAATGACAGCTTGTCAAGCCATCGATCAACCTCCTTAGTCGCCTCTTACGACATGCCTGGAAGGTCACAGTGTCACTATTCGTTACATCCCACATAATGGGGCCCCGGTAACACACAGGAGTCTATCTATCTTCTTCTACCTTTTAGCTCCCAGTGGAGCATAGGTCTTCAACAAACACTTTCCAAGTCGTTCTGTTTTTTGCAATTCTTTTAAGATCATTCCATGTCTTCCCCATCATCTTCATCTCTGCTTCAATCTGTCTTCTCCAAGAATTCCTTGGTCTTCCTCTTTGTCTTTTCCCTGGGGATTCCAAAAAAGGGCCTGTTGTGTAATACTCTCAGTTGGTTTCCGTAGTGTGTGTCCTATCCATCGCCTTCGCTGTATTTCTTTATCCACTGGTATTTGACCGGTACATTTCCATAATTCCACGTTTGTGACTTTGTCCTGCCATTTCCATCCCTTTATTCTGCGCAAGCATCCATTAATGAAAGTCTGTACCTTCGTGATTGTCAATTTTGTTATTCTCCATGTTTCACAGCCATATAATAGAACCGACTTAACATTGGAGTTGAAAATTTGTATTTTTGTATTTAGCCTAATTTCTTTGGATTTCCATGTTTCCCAGTGCAATGAAAGCTCCTCTTGCTTTTGATATCCTTATTTTGGTATCGTTTTCTGTTCCTCCCTCTTTATCTATATTACTGCCCAGATATATATAAGATTGTACGTCTAGTAGAGGTATTTCTCCTAGTTTTATTTGGTTATTGCCAACTGCATTAATTCTCATAATGTTGGTCTTATCTCTATTAATCTTTAGTCCTAGCTGTTGTGATCTCTCATCTAATATACTCATTTTATCTTGCATCTGTTGGTGGCTGTGTGATAGGAGAGCTATGTCATCAGCAAAGTCTAAATCATCAAGTTGTTTGGTCAGTGACCACTGGATCCCATTTCTGTTGTTTTGAGTTATTTTCATAATCCAATCTATGGCCAGTAGAAAGAGAAATGGAGACAGAAGGCATCCTTGCCTTACTCCTGTTCTTATTTCAAATGCTTCTGTAAGCTGTCCTTCATGCACCACACTACATTTTGTTCCTTCATACATTGTTTTTATCTGGTTAATAAACTTTATGGGGATTCCATTAATGACTCAGCAACTTCCAAAGCATTCTTCTGTCTAAACTATCAAATGCCTTTTCGTAATCTATAAATCCAATATAAAGTGGGGATTTTAGTTCTAAACTTTGTTCAACTATTATACGTAGAGTCTATCTATGGTACCTTTTAAATATCAGACCTCTATACTATTGTCTCTTACTGTCTCTCTAGAGTCAAAAGGCTCAAAATATTTGTGACAAGCTTAATTACTTGTCTCTGACGTTCCTCCTCCTACTCAATCACTGCCATATTTTATATGCATAATATTTGCCATAAAGTCTAGCTCTAAAGTAATTGATAAGATGCATACACCTTAAAATCAATCATCAACAACAAAAAGAAACAAAAATTCAAAGTGAAAGGTGTGACGTATACTTGTTTCCTTCCTCATTTGCCTCTAATAATATTCAGTCGAACCCTCATTTTCGTGGTCGGCCCATGAGTCTGGTGTTCTTGTAACGTTCATTGAAGGCTCGTTGTGTTGTGTTTTGATCTAACTGCCTTGTCACGTGGCCAAACCATTTATCTGTTGTTACATTACAGTGTGAAGTACGCAACCTTAAGAAAAACAATTAAAACAAAATGGTTTTCAGAGTTACTATTATTGGGTCTCGAACAATACTGATACATTTGGTCTATTTATAACCTCCTATTGCGTGTGTTCCCTCTGCCGCTGGCCAGCCGACCGAGCATGGATCTCCGTTACTCTAAGAGTTCTCTAGTACTTTGGGACATTCACTCTCCTAATGAATCTTGAAGACTGAGTTATCTCTCACTCTCTCCTATTTGTATAGTCTACTTTATCCATTTCAGTCTTATACTGACACTACGTCCGATGACTATTTATTGCACGTATATAACTGTACCAAATGACTATATTGTTTGCTCTATCTCATCTACTCAACCACTTTATATAAACATTTATTTCCTTTTTTTTATTTCTGCATTACACTATATTGCCCTTAATAGTCTTTGGTATCTATTTTAACTTGAGTATTAGTGAGTAATTGACACTTCCAGCCGGCCTCACTACTGGTGGTTGCCACAGAGAGAAATCACAAATAAAAATCCCAACCGGTGCAGTCGGAATTCGAACTCACAACTTCATGAGAGAGATAGAGATCGACATCTTGTCTTGAGACCAGCCCCCCCTCCCCCACCCTTTTTCCAATAACTTCGATGATTTAAATATTTTTTTATAACCGAAAGGAAAAATCATATATATATAATATATATATATATATATATATATATATATATTCGACGTATATAATTACATGAGCTATCAAGTATCAAGCTATTATGTTTTAATTTTTTTAAATAAAACTGTTTTGAAAATTGTGTAAAAGTATCTTAATGTGTGCATAAGAGAAGTAGAGATTTGCATTAAAGGTAATGTCAATATGTAGTAAGTTAAATGTCACAATCATAACCATATAACAATAGATAATTTATGGATACTAAACATTGATCTTATTTATCTACATCTGTTTTATAAATGACTATCATTTTCACTTTGGTACTATATAGCTCATTAAACACTACCCCATATGTTACAGTTTTTCAAAGTTTGGTGTACTTGAGGAGTCTGTTAAAGCAGTGTTTAGTGAACTGGTCTATTGAGAACAAAAGGTCAGGTTAAATCATGATCAAAGGCTCCAAGGTTCACCAAGCCTTAAACTGAGACTAGCTTTTTTCGGGAAAAAAAGACATCACTGATATAATTCCGATCAGAATACTCTAGAAAAAGTGCTGGTGGTCTTAAAAAATATGTGCATTAACATCGTACTTGTTTATATGTTATGGAACATGATGGGAGTTACTGAAGGTAGAATACAAATTTCATTATTTGATCATTTTATTTTGTTCTCATTAAGAAGTTAAGCACTTTCCCTAATTTGTCATCTTTATATTGTTCAAGTCACATTGAAGGACCCCCAACAGTCTTGGGATGTGCCCTGAATTACTGCTCAATGAGATTGCTAGGTGTTCCAGCAGATGATGCTGATTTGGTGAAAACACGAAGCTTGTTACTGAAACTGGGTAATGAAAGGCATTTTGATAATTTTTGTTTACGTTTTTGTTATGCGTTTCTCATGTTATGGTCTTCATGATTGATATGTTGTAATTGTTGACTGCAGAGAAGAAATGTCGAAGATGAAAAGTCTAGGAAGCATAATTTTTTAGCTGTTAATTTTATAATTGATGGTGTTGCAACTCTTGGTGTCACAGTTGTGGATGCTTTAATTCTATGTAATGTAATTATTGAATGCAGGAATAATTTATTAATAATGTAACATTGAGACAGTTTGGGCATTAGTCTCATTCACAAAGCTCATTACAGAGCTCATGATCTTCTTGAGGCAATTGACACATTTCAGATTGCCACTGATCATCTACAGAATATTCTCTAATAGCTGCTATAACTTAAAGCCATTCCAATTTTTTTTGTCCTGTTAGTAGGCAGCAGTTTAGTCTGATTGAGAGCTATCTTTTTACACTCACACTGATTGGTGGAATTTGTTGCTTCTACGTCATTGTTTAGCATTTATATTACAAATACGGATGAAAAATTGCTATTTGTGGTTTCTATGATAGTGCTGTACCAGTAATGTTTTGAGGTTCACCCAGCCTCTGAAATTGGGTACCTGGGATTTTCTTTTCCTAAGAAAGTAGGGTGGCCTTTTATGTGATAGCAACTACCTCACCCATTAAATCTGCAGCTGGTCATTGAAGTAGGGTGGCCTTTTATGTGATAGCAACTACCTCACCCATTAAATCTGCAGCTGGTCATTGATAAATATGGCCACTAACACCATACTCTCCACTACGGGTAATGTGTGAAGTGAACCTTTTTACATTTATAAATAACTTTTAAAATATTTATTTATTTATTTATTTATATAAAATTATGGTAACAAAAGAGCTGCTTTGACACGCTTTCCTGCAGCAAAAGTAAACCCAAACAATTAGAAGATATTATTTATGAAAGAGACTTAATGAGAAGAAGCAACCATCACCGCCCCAATATAGAAACAAGGGGGACAAATCTGAAACAAATGTGGATCCTCTAATGCTTGAGCACAATAATAACATCAGATGGAAGAATATCAAAAAACAAAATAGCATTTAGGAAAATTAAAAACATCTTATGTAACAAGGCTATGTCAATAGAAGTGAGAAAGCGTGGTGCTATATAGAGCCAATTCTGGCCTATTTAGGCGAATCTTGAACAGTAGGCAAACAAATAAAAAGACGATTAGATGTCACAGAGATGAGATTTCTCAGAAGAATTTTGACAGTTTTTAAACACAAAAAGAGAGCATTTAAAAAACATTAGAATGAAACAGTTGACATTTTCGCGCACATCATGAGAGCATGAAAGTTAGAATACTTGGTTAAAACTGGCAAAACACAGGGAAAAAAGATCACGTAAGACAAAGAGATAAGATACCAGATAACTTGGCGTCATCGCACGGAAAACAGTCAACAACAGTACTGATACAATGCACCGTGGACAAAGAATTGTAGAAAGACTTATCATCTATGCCAATCAGTATGGCACACGATGCTGGTGAGACATAATAAAATGCACATAAAATATACAGCTAATTGAACTGAAATGCTCATTATAGAATACAGAAAAAATGTTCAAATAAAATGCAAAACAGATCTGTTAAGATATGGTTGGTTGGTTGCGTTCGTCCGATGACTAAAGTATTTTAGAGTATCGTAGTAGACTAGAATATTCCTCTTCATCATCCACCCTTACAAGGACGTAGTGGACGTGTCTGCGTTGTGTTGTGGGTTGCAGTATAACTGTTATATTTGCGCCTTTCGGCCCAACACATCCGACTTCAGCACGACATTTTTGAGTACCAGGGTTGTCTTCCCTCTACGATCCCTGCACGCTTGGCCAGACCAGACAGGTTAGTCTGTTACTGGAGGCACCACGGAGAGGTGGAGCAGGGTCTGGATGGTTTTGGTTCACCGCTGGCGCAAGCCATCAGCTGTGGATCGCTGACAACTTCCAACTCTGGTGCTGGGAGGCGCGCCTTCGCCTCCTGTTAAGATATGAATTTGTTAATTTAAAATAGCATACCTGCCCCTTTCTTTTAAAGTACGTGTACAAACCTGTACACCAGACCAAAAACGTCTTACAAATGGGAAATACACATTACCTGTCCAGTGTCTCCTCTTTCTCTCTCTTCCCAGATCCAAGTAGTGTAGCTGGTTGTCTTGGCCTTCTTGGCCAGGCATGATTCATTCAGTCTTAGTCTATGTCGTCTAGGTTATTAAATCACAATTGCCATTGAAATGTTTTAGTTGAAATTACATTTTTATTGTGTAAGTCTTTGTTAGCCTCAGTATTTATAGTTCATTTCAAACAAAGGGTTGTCTTGAATTGTTTGTCTAGCACATGTTTAAGCATGCCCATTTTTGTCATTCTGCGTAAAACTTATTTTTATAAAATATGTGTACAATTATTTTGTTGTTAAAAGTTGCACAAATGTTTTGTTCTCTCTTGCAAATTGCCTTGCAAGGAGTATAAGTGGAGTTCTTTAAAAAAAAAAGCTTATATATTTAGGGGCAACCTTTACAAAAAGAGAGATGTACAAAAAATATTTCCAAAAAAAATTATAGCTGAGTGTTAGTCAGCAAACTTAGTCGCGCTATCTGAAAGACTATTTAACAACCTTGAGACTGACATCAAGATTAATAACAATTAATCCAGACTAAGAAAGCATCACAGTTTTTCTATGCTTAAGAATCATTTATGAGCAAACCTAGGACTTATAATAATCCTTTGTTATTGAATTTAGTACTGCTGTTTTGAAAGAACTAGATTCTGTTCTATTCTATTCTCTTCAAGGAATCAGTTTCACTACAGTCGAGTCATCCCCATATCCGATCCAGTAATCGTCCTAGAAATTCTCAAGTGTATGCATACTGATTGTTCCTGTAAGGTGTTGATAAATATACATCTGCTTCTCCCACTAAGCACTAGGATTGACTAGATCCCTTTTCCACACTTAGACTCATCAGTCTCTCAATATATACATCATTGTCCCACCCATTTTCCTCCTCTTCTCTTAAAGAACGAAGAACTAACTTGGTCAGTACAAGAGCTGCAGATAGCTTATCGGCTATTTCATAGCCATGTACACCAGCGTGCCCTGGATGGTACACCCATGTTAATGTCTTTACTTTGGAGTCATCCAAAAACTGCATGCACTCCTGCTGCAGGCAATGTCTGTTAAATCTTCTGTAGCATACCTTGCGAGTGAGTTACCAAGACTGCGTGAACCACTTTCTGCGAAGGGAACCATGTTATCGCCACCGTTGCTTCTTCTATCTCCATTCTCAAGTTGGACACTTGCCAGATTTCTTAACCACTTCTCTGCCATGTTGGTATGCTACAAAACCCATCCACTGAGTTGTCTGCAGGATACAGAACCATCCATATAGGTGATCGGATCCTGAGTTGATGACACTTTATCGATAGATTCCCTTATATTGACCTCGGGAACTCCATAGGCCCAAGTGCGACACTCCCTGCCGAGCTGAATGATTACGTTTGTTATCCTCTTTTTCTCCGTTGTTACTTCTATTCACTCCTTGCCAGCCCTAATGTCATTAAGATCACCTACCCTCCTTATGGACATCTCCACCTCGGCCATCCAGGATTTTCCACACCTGAGGCGTCTGCCCTTGGTCGCACCCAATTCTGAATGGAAGAGTTCATTTATGTTCCTTCATCATCATTATCGAGTGCCTTCTCCGCAACAAAGGCTGGCTACCATGGAGCGCTATTCTGCTCTGTCTCTTGCTTTGATAGTGCAGGTTGTCATAGACTGATTTGTCTATCTCTTCATGTTACTCGTCCATGTTAGTCTTGGTCTGCCTCTGCCTCTTTTACATTGTATTTTCCCCTCCAGGATTACTTTTAGTAGGCTGTTGTGTCTTTTAACATGGCCCAAAAATCGCATTTGTCTTGTTTGCATTGTGCTTAGTAGTTTTCTTTTCATTTTTAGTTGTTTTAAGACTTCATCGTTTGTTTTCTTTTCCTTCCACCCAATTCTACCTATTCTTCAATATATCCACATTTCAAAAGCTTCAATTCTCTGTTCTGTTTTCTTATCTAATGTCCATGTTTCTGCACCATATAGGAATATTGAGAAGATGTAACATTTTACTATTCTTAGTTTTAGCCCTGGTGTTATTTGTTTTGATGTTAGTATGTTCTTCGTGGCATTAAAATTACTTTTTGCCATTCCTATTCTTTTGTTTATTTTAGGTGTACATTTTCCATCACTGGTTATAGTAAGTCCAAGGAAGTTGTAGTTCTGAACTGTCTCCAGGTCTATTCCTTCTATTTTGATATCCACTTGTGGGTTTTGAGTATCTTTTTTGTTTATGATCATAGTTTTAGTCTTTTTGATATTCATATCTAGTCCATATTTTTGCTTGTCATGTTTATTCATTAAGTAATTGTTGTAGATCTTTAGGAGTTTCTTCTAGCATTACAGTATCGTCAGCATATCTTAAGTTATTGATTATCTTTCCATTAATTTGTAGACCTGGCATCTCTATGATGTTTTTAAAAATTTGCTCAGTGTATAGATTGAGCAAGCTTGGTGATAGGATGCTTCCCTGTCTTACTCCTGTTTTTATATCCTTTGGTGTAGAGTTTTTTTTGTTATATTTTATTATTGCTGTTTGCTCCCAGTATAGATTACATATTAGTCGTATGTCCATGTCATCTATATGTATCTCTTTTAGGCATTCTATAAGTTGTTTGTAGTGTACTCTATCAAAAGCTTTGGTATAGTCTATGAAGCAGGCATATATTGGTTTGTTTACTTCTGTGTACTTTTCGATTAATGTTCTCATGCAGAATATGGCTTCTTTTGTCCCGCTATTTTTCCTAAATCCAAATTGCTGCTCATCTAATTCAGTTTTGATTTTATTCTGAATCCTTCCTTATATAAATTTTAGCAAGATTTTTGTAACATGTCTCATTAGGCTTATTGTTCTAAAGTCACTGCATTAAACTGCACCTTTCTTTTTAGGCAATGCAATGAAAGTTGACGCTTTTAGTTCATTTGGTATGTGTCCTGTATGGTTTATGTCGTTGCATATGTCTGTAATCACTGCAATGCCAAAATCTTTTAGTGCCTGTATCATCTCTATCTGTATGCTGTCAGGTCCTGCTGTTTTTCCCTTTTTCATTGTTTTTATAGCTTTTTCCACCTCAGATTTAAAGATTGTATAGCCTGATGTACATTTATAACTGGTTTTTTTGTCCCTTTGATCCTGAAATAGTTCTGTTATATTTCCTGCCATCTATCTATAATATCCTTATTGTCTGTTAGCATTTTTCCTTTTTTGTCTGCAATGTATCCACCTTCTGTGGCTTTTTTTTATTTTTATTAGTTATTCTCTTTATTTCTGTGTGCATTCCTCTTAAGTCTTGCTTGTTTTCGATAGTTTATATTTCTATACTTTTTTGGCTGAGCCAGTCTTCGTTTGCCTTTTTGCACATTTTGCGTATCTCATTATCTATTTTATTGCATTGGGCAGTGTTCTTCGCTTGTTTTTTTTTTCTTCCATTTTTTTCTAAGATGGTGTTAGTTATCCATTTTTGTCTTTTGTTCTTTTCTCTTTTAATTGAGGTGTCGCAGGTTTCTTGTATGCTTTTCTTTATGCATTGCCATTTTGGTTGTTAACACGTTAAATAAGCCTGGACCTGAGCAGATGTCGCTCTCTAATACTCGGTAAATCAAGTAATTACTTCATTGAACGGATAGGTGTATCTCTGGTGCATCCGAAAACTGCTCGTAGGCCTTTATTCTGAACACTTTCCAACCTTGCAATCTGAGCTGACGAGAAAGTGAGCATACCCAAACCATAATCCATTCCTGATAGCAGCACAGCCTGCATGAGCGAGAACAATAACGATTGCTGGAGGTTCGCCAGGCCATGACCTTGATCGCACTGACTTCTCTCCATGCCTTTAGAATAACATTGCTCACATGTTGATTGAAAGAAATGGACCTATCAAATGCTATTCTCATATACTTTATAGTCTGACTCTACATGATGTACCATTGCATTTTATGACTGAGATGGTGTTTTTAACTATTCTGTTATTTAGTGAACACGACATTACAGAAGCCGTGTTTGGGTTAGTGAGTGCTTTGTAGTTCTTGCATCAAGTGGTTGTCTGATCCACGCTTTCTTGTACTTGCGTAGTTATTTCTGCTGTAGGCAGAAAGGTGTTTACACAAACTCCTTATTTGTGCGATTGTGTGACTTTTTTATGTCATTGAGGTGAATAAAACTCTTTGAATAGTCAAGAGAGTTTTATAATAGACACGCGTTGTATTTCTTATGATTAGCTGCTCTGTATAATGATACAGGTGGTGCTGCAGCAATTCCATCATGGGGCAAGTTTTGGCTTGCAGTACTAAATGTTTACAGTTGGGATGGACTTAATTCCCTCTTCCTGAAATGTGGTAAGTTGACTGTTATATTTCTGCAATATGCATTGTTAATTTTTCATTTGTGATTTATGGAGAAAATAATATATTTTAAATGTTTGGTTATAGTAATAATTTATGCTACAATATTACTGTGTTATAATTAATGTTTGTAAATACTATTAACTTATAACCATAAAAAATAATTTATTGTATATGTAATCCAAATACTAATCAAATCAAACGTACTATCAACCCTTGCGTATGCATGTGAGATCTGGAAAACAACAAGAGACATAGAAACAAAGTTTAACGCATTCGAAAATAAATGTCTAAGGAAAATACTTTGTATAGTGTGGAACGAATTCAAAAGAAATGGGAAAATTAGAGAAATCGCCAATCAACCACTAGTATCATTAGTAATCAAGAAAAGACGTTGGACATACATGTTGGACATATGATGAGAAGAGATAATAACCGAATAGCAAAGTAAGCCTTCATGTAGAAAACAAAAGGCAGGAGGAAAAGAGGCCGACTCAGAGAGACACTGAGAAGAACATTGATCACATAGGCAAAAGCAGCAGGAATCGGCTCCCTTAATGAGATAGAGTTGCATGTACAGAACAGAGACAAATGGTGAGATTTGATAAAAGATCTTTATAAGGATTGAAAACTGCTAGAATAAAAATTTAGATAAGAGAAAGTTTATCTGGGTCTATGCCCTATGGGCCGCTACGGCTTGAAAGTTCAATAGATAGATAGAATCCAAGTACTTTTTTTCTCTGTGACCATGAACAAACTGAAAAAGTGTTCAATACACCTTTTTTGTATAAGTAGAACAATAAAACAAGTTCCTACACTTTTTACAACCATCTTTAGCAGGGAAATCTAAATCTGGTTCTCACTAATTATATCTACCTCCAATATTTTCAACATATAACCCTTGGCCTACTACAGTTTGTCATTCTTCTGGAGTTTTCTACATGGCAGATTGTTCTGTAATTGTTCAGTACACATGACTTATCTATCTTCAGCATCCTCTGTTATTGCTATTTACATTTTCTCTAGATTGCATCTCTTGAGCAGTTCTTTGTTGCTTATTTTGTTAGCCACCAATTTTGTGCACGCCCCAAGCACTTAATACAAGAATATACTTTTTATTTTGACATAGTCAAACTTCCAAACTTGAACTTTATATTTTGAAAACTTAATGGACACAATTTTTAGACACGCAGTGATGATATAAAGAAAAAAATTGCCCTGTTTAATATTCACTTTTTCCTTTTATATTTTTATGTGGCACAGTCTACTCAAAGTGAATTTATAAAGTGTTCATAATCATAATCTTTTTTGGTGGTTTTTATTAATTGTAAAAAAAGACAGTTACTAATACACATGCATGCGTTCACACAGACACACAGGTATCCATCCATTATGCTATGCTCCAATTATTGACCAAATTGAGGTACCAGATCATAAATGTATGGAATAGTGAAGAAGATCCATCAGTCTCTCACTACCAAATTATAAAGTTATATGCAGCAGAACCAAAATAGACTGCAACATGATTGGACTACTCCTATTATTAGTATATTTATTTCTTCTAATTTAAGATATATATTCAATCTGCTTCACAACATTCTGTCTGTAACACATTAATGAGTAAAAATAACCTTATTTCTCTTAATTCTAAATTCATTATTCTTTCCTCACTTTGTATTTATATTAGATTCAGTTGTCACATACATGTGCAGTTGTAATAATTGTAAATTACTTCAAGACATCTTCACAAATAAACAGAAATAATAATATTTACACATACTTAAGTATGTAAATTGTATAAACATTTTTTTTTAATGTATGACCTTGTGAAATAAAGAAAAATATTTTAATGTTGCAATTATTTTGGGCTACATTTTTTTTCCAGGATTTTTCCATCATGGCTACCCTTTCATCCATCTAAATTATGGTGCCATTGTCGACATGTTTATCTGCCTATGGCTTACTGTTTTGGAAGGAAAATAGTTGCACCTGAGGATGATCTTATTAGACAGCTTAGAAAGGTTTGAATATTCATTCTTAATTCTTTAAAATAATCTCATTATTGCACTTTCACAAATGTCTTTTTTAAAATTGATAATTTAATTTGTTCTTTGTTAAAACAATATTATGTAACTTAAGATTAATATTGATGAACAAAAACAAATGATTTGGATTTTATGGATTAGAATGCCATATACTCATAGGAAATTTCAACCAATAATCTTTACACTGATACAGGGCATTCCATCTGCCTTAATGATGTCATAGTAAAGTGCTAAACTTTTTGACTGACCCTCATAGTATTTGTTTCCTTCATTTGTAAAGTGTTGCAAAAGAATTAATAACAGATAATGTTTGTGTCTTCATCAAAATGCATTCAACCTGCTTTATGGCGAATAGGAAATCATAGTTTTTTAATATAATTTCTGAACAAAGAAAACACAGTGTCAGTTTATTTTTAATCCATAATTAGTTCTACATTATCACATTACATCATATATAATTTATAACGCCACAGATTAGCAATTCTAAATGTATAAAATGATTCAAAAGAAAGGTAAATATAATTCCTTATGTGGGCAGCATCACAATAGAAAGATCAGCATTTAATGCAGTTAAATTAAATTATATTTTTGAATTGATTGTTTTTATTTAAATCAGCATTATCTTTATATCAGTAATAATTAAAGACAATATTTTTGAAACCCTAATCCGAGACAGATTAATTTGACTTATAAAATGAAATTTCTTCCGTCTTTATCAAGTGAATAATACATATATTTTAAAACTAATTAATACACCTAACAATATAGGCTTACAAGACGCTATCAGGAGATAAGAAAAAAAACATTAGTGATACTCACTTAAATGGAAGGTATAGTGTAGAACGAATTCAAAACAAACGAGGAAATTAAAGAAATCGCCAAACTTGAGAACAACATTAGACCAACTATGCAATAACTTTCAGAGAGTAGTCATTCAGTGGATACCATCACACTGTAATATACACGGGAACGAACGCACAGACAAATTGGCTAAAGAGGGAGGGAGATTACCACAAGAGAACCATCCGCTCAGTTAGGATGAAGCCAAATCCATCCTCAAGATGGTCAGTTCCATGAAAAATGGAAACGAGAACATCCAAAGCATAACGAGAGTGACGGATACCACCAACTATCAAAGAGGGATCAAGTCATCATACTTCGCCTACGCACAGGCCACAATAGAATGATAAATCACATGTTCACCAAATTCAAAATAGGTACAATGAGCTTATGCCACTGTACACTGGACAATATGACTAAAAAAACATGTTCTACAGCAGGGATGGCCAATGTCATTCAAATGGCGGGCCACTTTATTGTTATGTTTTTTGTGGCGGGCCATACACATAACAACATCAATACAAATAAACTTGGCATTTGTTTTAAGGTAATTTTTTTTGTTATTTATCAGCATTATTTGCTTACGTAAATCATTTTGTTGCAACACAGTTAAAAATGCCTAGTTGATTTATAAAAATGAATAAAATGTGCTATTTATATTGTTTAACAAACATGTTTTAGTTAGGTCATTTTAAAGTTGACATGTTACAAAACTTAATGAGAACAATGTGGACGTTCATGTGCAGCAACAAGTTCATCAAAGTCAATGTGTAAAGATGATGATGATATTAGTAATAAATCCTGAAGGTGGCCATCAGTGAGTCGGTTTCTTTGTGACGATTTAATCGCCTTCAAAATGTTAACTCTGTTGCAATAAAATGATTTACGTAAGCAAATAATCGGGCTGGTCTGATCAACAAGTTACGGATTGAAGGGGCGATAGTAATAGTTGCAAATACCTGCTCCATCTACATTGGCGGGGGTCGGAATGTGGCTCTCAAACAAAACACAAACCAGGCCGACACATTTAATGCTTGTTATACAGGAGACGTATGTGGACCAGAAGCCGCAGTTAATGGCAAAACAAAGACCAATCTCTATGACAACGACTGCACACACACAAAATTGAGAAGTGGAACCAATTCTGTTTACTGGTATCTGAACTATGCCACGTCCCGGAAGATTCACACCATTCGAATTTATCATCGAGCTAGCACTATGATTCGGATAAAGAATGCCACTCTAAAGGCTTTCTCTGTGGCGGTGTAGTGTTCCAGTATAATGATATAGCATACCCAAACATTTCTGTGAACACTATTGTAGTCACCACACAAGCGACAATGGCACACATTAAGATTGAGTTCTCATCGACCATTTCGCAGGCCGACAGTGCACTGACGGTGAGTGAGGTGAAAACATTTACAGACACCTATTGTCTGACGGCATTCTTGGCCGTTTTTGTACAGTGTGTAGTGGGTGCTGCAAAGGATACAACGTCATCATCGGTACGTGTCACGGCAACTGTTCACATGGGATCTATGGACACGACTGCTCCGGGTCGTGTCTTAGTTCCTGTCCTTTATGTGAGGAAAAATCCGGAAAATGCCTACAATGTAAACGTCCTGGCTACATCTGTAGTGACACTTGTCCCGATGGTAATTTTGGGCTACAGTGCAAACAGACGTTCTGATGGCTGTGACATCATATGTGACCCGGAAAGTACAGACTGTACATGCAAGGGAACGCTCTACGGATCAGACTGCACTCTCAAATGTCCGGACAACTGTTTTGAACGAACCTGTGAACAGTTAATCGGGGCCTACGTCTCGTATGTCGATGATTCCCACGTTAAGAAGAGTACTACAACAAACCCAAGCATATGGATACCTTAATGTGTTTCTGTGCTGGACATGGTTCATTTCTTGGTGTTTTTCCGTGAAGCCATGGCTCATATCTTGATGTGTTTGTGTGCTAGGCATGGCTCATATCTTGATGTGTTTCTGTGCTAGCCGTGGCTCATATCTTAGCTTGTGTGTGTGTGTGGTGTGTGTGTGTGTGTGTGGTGTGTGTGTGTGTGTGTGTGTGTGTGTGTGTGTGTGTGTGTGTGTGTGTGTGTGTGTTGTGTGTGTGTGTGTGTGTGTGTGTGTGTGTCTATCTATCTTTCGTTCGCCTGAAGTATTGTCTATATCTGCAATGTCGTTTCCTGTATAAATTTTACTGTCTTTTGTAATTCTTGCAGTGGCCCATATAGTTTTGTGTGTGTGTGTGTGTGTGTGTGTGCGTGCGTGCGTGCGTGCGTGCGTGCGTGTGTGTGTGTGTGTGTGTGTGTGTGTGTGCTGGCCATGGCTCATATCTTGGTGTGTGTCATGTTAGTCATATCTCATATCTTGGTGAGTCCTTGTTAATCATGTCTCATATCTTTATGTGTGTATGTGTTTAGTCATATCTCATATCTTAGTGTATATCTGTGTTAGTCATGTGTCATATCTTTGTGTGGGTGCATGTTTGGGTTAGATATCTCATATCTTTGTGTGCATGTTTATGTTAGTCATATCTCATATCTTTGTGTGTATGTCACATCTCATATCCTTGTGTGTGCATGTCTATGTTGATCATATCTCATATCTTTCTGTGCATGTCTATGTTAGGCACGTGTCATATCTTTGTGCGTGCATGTCTATGTCAGTCATATCTCATATCTTTATGTGCATGTTTATGTTAGTCACGTGTCATATATCTTGATGTGTGTAAGTGTTAGTCATGCCTCGTATCGCTGTGTGCAAGTCTGTGTTGGTCACATCTCCTATCTTTGTGTGTGCATGTCTGTGTTAATCACCTCTAGTGACTCGGGCTGATGGTGCTCGTAACCTGGGAGGGCCGACCATCTAGGGCAGAATCCCCTACAGAAAAGATCATCTGCTGCCTTGCAGGAAGATTGGGGACAATCAACGGCTAAGGAATGCAAAGCTGAATAAAATGCTGGCTGAAATCGGATGCACTGGGCCACTGGCGCAGAACACAGTGCAACGTATAACGGGTGTTCAATCAGAGTGGATCTGGGGGACTCTAATTGTGATGTTCTGCTAGTGGGGCGATCAACACACTTAACCTGACAGCTGACTTCATGTGAGAGTCTGGAATTCTACTCTGATTGAGTCCTGATCGCAGAGAGAGAGAGAGAGAGAGAGAGAGAGAGAGAATCGCCTTCATTGTTGAAAAACGCATTCACATATATATGTGCTTCCGAACATAGAAGTAATTTTCATACTGAAATCACTCAATGCGGTATATTTTTCCCGTGGTACAAGTTTCCAAAAGTCAACTCCTATCTCCATCCTTGATTGAAAAAAGGGGTCACTTTGGAGGTTACATAACTCCAACTGAAAAGTGTCATGTTGGAAATTCACACACTTCATAGGGTTGTTAAACAATGCCAGTTCTGGTCGTATACCACTGAAGTCAGAAAATCGTTCATTGAATTGCTCCAAAAGTTTGTCTAACATTAATACAGAAAATTTGAAATCAGTGTCACTGCGCTCCTCAATCAATTCTTTGCATGAAGGAAAATAAATGAAGTTTTCTTTGACCAGGGTAAATCTAAAAACTTTTAGTTGACATATAAATCCATCTAGGTGTCTTTACCAAATCTGAGTTGGGAACGTCCCTGTAGCTTCACGTTGAGTTCATTCATGTGCTGGGTGATATCATATGATCGATCTCGACCGTTATTTATCATTATTGTTGTTGACCTTTTGCCAAGCCATTCTCTTAAGCAGTCTGATATTTCTTTTCTCTTTGCTTCCCTCCATCTCTTTGTCCCTCAATTTTTCCAGTTGTTACAATATATACCAGTTGTTCTCTTGTCATTACATGGCCAATATATGTATGATGATTGTTTCTTCCTAATATTGGAAATTATCTCTCTTTTTTGATTTGGTCTCTTTCAGAACGTTTTCATTACTATTCTTAGCTGTCCGTGGTATTTTCAACATTCATCTGTAAAACCACATTTCTACCGCCTCCAGTGATTTTCTTGACTGTTATCCTATTGTCCATGATTCACATCCATATGTTAAGACTGGCTCTACATAACATTTAAGAACTCTCTTCCTTGTTTCTATTGTAAATAATGATTTGCATAGTATCTTCCTCATTTTTTAAGATGCTTTTGCCTGAGTCATTATGCATCTCACCTCTTTTGTACATCTTCCGTCTGAGATTAACTAAGTTCCCAAATATTTAAATTAATTTACCTGTTTTAATATTGTTCCACTTGTCTTTATTTTGCACTGAGGTGATGTCTTTTTCTTTGTTGTGACCATTACTACTGTCTTTTTGCTATTAAGGCCGAGTCATTTATTTTTGCTTTCTTTCACTATAATGTATAACATTTCTTGTAACTCATTTTCACTCTTAACGATTAAGACTGTATCATCAGGATACCTATTTAGCCCTGTGATAAGATTTACTTAACACCATGGAACTGATGATGGTAATATTGTGTGAGCAATTGACTTATAGGGTCAGTTATGGTTTCCACTCTGTGATGGCAAGCAGAGTTGAAGCCCACAGTTGCAGAAACAATGACTGCAGCCTCTGTCTAGTATATTGTTTGTTAATCTTGTAACCAAGAAAGAAATGTGAAATTATTGAATGATCTGTGTGAAATTGTTTGAAGTCCCAGTTTCAATGATCTGTTATATTTGCCTCTTCATTTAAAACTTTATTGTCAGTTTGAGAGACAAATATGCAGAACGGCAAATATAAGTTAAATAATAGAAGTTAAAATTGTTTTTTGTGTAGGTAGTGACATCATGATCATTAACTGTGTGATCTCCCAATGGATTGGGTGGACACCATCAATGTCCTCTGAGATGTTGGAAGGGCACTGGACTTCGACAACCAACAGTACACGTCACTCCTTTGGATGAAAGAGATGGAAGTTAAGATGGGCACAGCCAGAAACGAGAAACTTAGTGGGCGTGTAAGAAGACTTATCAATCAAAACAGAACTTGAGTCGTCAGTCCCTGGACACTGTGGGACTTGCTGAGGAGGGGATCTGAGCACCTAAGGACATGTTCAGAGTGCAATGATGATGACCTGCAAATAACTCTATAACTGTAAGGAGTAGACACTACTTAAGAGAAAAACAGTTACATTTTTCAAAATTAATATACACAATTCCAGTCCAAAGAACTAGAGTTTTTGGGTTCGATCCTGATCAATGGCTGCCAGGTTCACACAGCCTTGAGTGGGTCATCATCATGTGCCATACCGGTTTGCGTTGGCGATCATGTTCTTACACAATCCTCTATCTACAGTGCATCGTATCAGTTCTGTTGTTGACTGTTTTCCATGCCATGACACCAAGCTATCCAGTATTTTCTCTCTTTGTCGTCCGTGATCTCTCTTTCCTTTATTTTGCCAGTTGTAACCAAGTATTCCAACTTTCCTCTTCTCATGGTGTGCCCGAAAAATGTTGATTGTTTCTTTCTGTTGTTTTTATGCGCTGCTGTTATTTGTGTTGACCTCTTTGAAAACTTCCTCATTGGTCGTTTTTAGCTGTCCAGGGAACTTTCAACATTCTTCTGAAAAATCCCATCTCTGTGGCCTCTAATCAGCTTTTCATTTGTTTGACTACTGTCCATGATTCGCTTCCATAGGTCAGAATTGGTTCTATATAGCACCGATGAACTCTCTTTCTCATATCTATTGACATAGATTTGTTGCATAAGATATTTCATTTTCTGAAATGCTATTTTGGCCTGAGCTATTCTGCTTTTTATTTCCGCGGTGCATCTTCCATCCGATGTTATTATTGTGCCCAAGTATTTGACGCCTTGCACTTGTTTCAAGGTGGAGCTCCAGTTTAGCCCCCCTATCAGGGTTATGTGAAGTCATTGGAGCAGGTGGTGGATGGTGTTGTGGGAGCAGCCGACAAGTAATGCGGTTATGGTCCCCACATCGCGATGGCAGGCAGAGGATCTCATGTATAGAGACAATGGCTGCGATCTCCGACTAGTACAGTCACTGCCAAGAAGGAAAGGAATGGCAAACTACCTTCTTATATTGCCTAGACTAATCATGAAAATCACAACTTAAGTGGGTACCAGATTTTTTTTGTAAAGTGCAACAGCACGGGCGTAATACCGACCACGTTAACCAAAAAATCATGTGCTGAAGGTCTGTAAATTATGGTCACTAACACCATATCCTCTATACGCCACTTGGTGTGGTGGGGGCTCTTATATTTTTAAAAATTCCAGACTCATACCAATATCTATCTACAAAATCTATATAAATTTGATTTTTTTAAACGAAATTTTATTGCAGGAATTTTTGTTGAAGATTTTGATCAAATAAATTGGCCTGATCAGAAAAACAATGTCTCAGCTGCTGACCTGTATAGTCCTCACAGTTGGCTTCTAAATTTGTCATATTGTAAGTCTGTTTTTCAATTTATTACATATTATACTGGTTGATTCTGTTTTTTAATATACGTAATAAAGAATATCAACAATATGTTACACGTCTCACTGTGTAGAGTTACGCCCAGATAAATGGATTATTTCCAGAGTAGGGAAGTATTTACGCCCGTGCGCTGCCGGGGCCCGAAAGGGGAGTAAAGAATAGCGGCGCTGTACCCTACCAGGCATGTTCGTAAGAGGCGAGAAAGGAGGGTTAGGCATGGGACTGGCTATCCCATACTGTAAAATAAATAAGCCGAAAAAAGTTCACAAACATGGACAAGTCAAAGAGAGATAAAGTTAATCCGTCAACCAGGAAAGAGAAGGGCTCTCTGTCTAAGAGACGTATGACGCAATCCGGAGAAAGCCATAAGGAGTCCGGGTTGCCGACTCACCCTTTGTCTACCAGGAAATCATCCAGAATTGGCGCCTGGAATGTTCGTACCCTTAACGAACAGGGAAAAGCTGCACAAGTAGCAGCAGAAATGACTAACTACAAGATAGATATTCTGGGAATGTGTGAAACAAGATGGCTGGGAGCGGAGAGAATAAAACTGAATACAGGGGAGATGATTTTATCATCAGGACACCAGGAACCAGGAGTACAACATAGCGAAGGGGTAGCTATATTGCTATCAAAGAATGCACAGAAGACACTAATAGAATGGGAGGCAGTGGGACCAAGACTGGTGAGAACAACATTTAAAACAACCAAAAACAAAATAAAATTACACATTATACAATGCTATGCACCAACCAAAGATAAGGATGACTCAGTTAAAGGTGATTTCTATAAACAGCTACAATGTCAGAAGGATGCAAGACGAGCCAAGGATATTATAATCTTGATGGGAGACCTAAATGCTAAGGTATGATCAGACAACAGAGGCTTCGAAGAGATTATGGGAAAACATGGACTTGGAGATATAAACGAGAATGGAGAGATATTTGTGAATTTCTGCGCCCTTAATCAAATGAGCCTAGGAGGAACAATATTCCAACATAAAAGAATACACAAAGCTACATGGGTGTCACCAGATCATAGAACGGAAAATCAAATTGATCACATATGTATTAATAATAAGTTTAAGTCATCCTTACAGGATGTAAAAGTATATAGATGGGCAGATGTAGCTTCTGATCATCATCTTCTGTTAGCCAAACTTAAAATTAAATTAAAAAGATATACTACAACGAATAAGGGTAGAAAGTATTTAAATGTAGGGTTTCTTAAAGAACAAGGAATTAAAGATAAATTCGCAGTCACAATAGCAAACAAATACCAAGTCCTCCAACAACTTGAAAATACAATAAATATAGAAGATCATTGGAAACATGTAAAAAAAATATGGAAAGAGGCATGCGAAGAAACACTGGGGAAAAGAGAACACCAGATAAGGCATGGATGACAGCAGAGACCCTGGATAAAATTAAAGAAAGAAAGAACAAGAAAGCAGACATAAATAAAAGCAAAACAAGAAGTAATAAAGCCAAGACACAGGAAGCTTACACAGAGGTGAACAAAGAAGTGAGAAGATGTATTAAAAAGGATAAGAGGAAATATATAGATGAACTAGCTAAAGAGGCAGAAGAAGCAGCAAATAAAGGGAATATGAAAGAACTGTACAACAGCACAAAGAAATTAAGTGGAAAATACAAACAGATCAACGCCTTTATCAAAGATAAGAAAGGAAATCTGCTTAGCAATATAAGAGAACAAATGCAGAGATGGAAAGAGCACTTTGAAGAACTTTTGAACAGACCCGGCTCAAATAATCCTCCAGATATACTACCAGCAGAAGAAGAGTTACACGTTAACTGCGGAAAACCAAGCAACGAAGAAATAATGAAAGCCATCAAACTATTAAAAGGTGGTAAAGCCACAGGACCAGATGAAATTCCTTCGGAAGCCATCAAAGCAGATATTAACACCTCTACCAAGATGTTACATGATCTTTAGATAAAATTTGGGAGAGGGAAGAAATACCTAAAGACTGGAGAGAAGGTTATATGATCAAACTACCAAAGAAAGGAAGTTTACAGGAGTGCACAAATTATAGGGGAATTATGCTACTATCAGTGCCAGGAAAAATATTAGGCAGAATCATCCTGGAGAGACTAAAGGGGGCTATAGAGAAACACTTGAGAGATGAACAAGCAGGTTTTAGGAAGAACAGATCATGTGCTGGTCAAATAACTACTCTACGTTAAATAGTTGAACAAAGTTTAGAACTAAAATCCCCACTTTATATTGGATTCATAGATTACGAAAAGGCATTTGATAGTTTCTACAGAAGAATACTTTGGAAGTTGCTGAGTCATTACGGAATCCCCATAAAGTTTATTAACCTGATAAAAACAATGTATGAAGGAACAAAATGTAGTGTGGTGCATGAAGGACAGCTTACAGAAGCATTTGAAATAAGAACAGGAGTAAGGCAAGGATGCCTTCTGTCCCCATTTCTCTTTCTACTGGCCATAGATTGGATTATGAAAATAACTCAAAACAACAGAAATGGGATCCAGTGGTCACTGACCAAACAACTTAATGATTTAGACTTTGCTGATGATATAGCTCTCCTATCACACAGCCATCAACAGATGCAGGATAAAATGAGTATATTAGATGAGAGATCACAACAGCTAGGACTGAAGATTAATAGAGATAAGACCTTCATTATGAGAATTAATGCAGTTGGCAATAACCAAATAAAACTAGGAGAAATACCTCTATAAGACGTACAATCTTACATATATCTGGGCAGTAATATAGATAAAGAGGGAGGAACAGAAAATGATACAAAAATAAGGATATCAAAAGCAAGAGGAGCTTTCATTGCACTGGGAAACATATGGAAATCCAAAGAAATTAGACTAAATACAAAAATAAAAATTTTCAACTCAAATGTTAAGTCGGTCCTATTATATGGCTGTGAAACATGGAGAATAACAAAACTGACAATCACAAAGGTACAGACTTTCATTAATGGATGCTTGCGCAGAATAAAGGGATGGAAATGGCAGGACAAAGTCACTAACGTGGAATTATTAAATGTACTGGTCAAATACCAGTGGATAAAGAGATACAGCGAAGACGATGGCGATGGATAGGACACACACTACAGAAGCCAACTGAGAGTATTACACAACAGGCCCTTTTTTGAATCCCAGGGGAAAAGACAAAGAGGAAGACCAAGGAATTCTTGGAGAAGACAGATCGAAGCAGAGATGAAGATGATGGGGAAGACATGGAATGATCTTAAAAGAATTGCAAAAAACAGAACGACTTGGAAAGTGTTTGTTGAAGACCTATGCTCCACTGGGAGCTGAAAGGTAGAAGAAGAAGAGGGAAGTATTTAAGAGAAACACATGGAAATGCAAATGTATCAGTGAGTTGAGAATCTATAACAATAGGTGGGCGAGAGAGTGAAGTCACGGGAAGAAGGGAAGTTTAACTCAGATAAAAACATCGAATTGTCGTGGATAAGTAAGAGATAGTCAGAGAAGGGGAGAATGTAAGAAGATTTTTGATTGGCTGGAGGGAAAAATATAATAAAAAATACAGTGAAAGTACAGTCAGACGAGAAGTGAAGTTACTCAGACGGCGGACGGCTTGAGAGCCGTGCCGTAAGAGTGGTAGCCATGACAGCTTACCAACCTCTTTAGTTGAATGTGAATAGTTAGGTCGAGCCAGAGCTCAAAAATATTTATCAGTGTTTCAGTTAAGCGTTGTAAATAGATGATGCTCTTGTAGCTATACTGAGAGCAGTGTTTTCGGGAGGCGGTACCAACCTCAACAGTGTTTAATGTTATTTTGTTCCAGTAATGTTATGTCAAACCAAGAGTCGACCATGTTGATAATGTTTTTTCAAACCAAGAGTCGACCATGTTGATAATGTTAGTTTAAGATTTGTTCAAGTATATAACTACGGCTCCAGTGTAATGGACGAACACCTGGTTCTTACTAATTAATGAAAAAAAACTACATATACAATTTCCGCATATCGAGAAACATACTCTCTGCATGGATCTAGGTCACGTTCTCTTGATCGCTGCAGAAGTGCACTCCTCTTTTTTTATATCAATGGGTATAGAGTTCTCTTTATTATATTGTATTACTGTTGTTTGCTCCCAGTAAAATTACATATTAGTCATATGTCTGTGTCATCTAGATGTATATCTTTTATGTATTCTATAAGTTGTTTGTGGTGTACTCTATCAAAATCTTTGGTGTAGTCTATGAGGAAGGCATATATTGTTTTTTACTTCTGAAAACTTTTCAATTAAGTCCTCAAGCAGAATATGCCTCTTTTGTCCCACTGTTTTTCCTAAATTCGAATTGTTGTTCTAATTCCATATTGATTTTTTGTTTCTGAATTCTTCCTTGTATAACTTTTAGCAAGATTTTTGTTTCATGTTCAATAAGCTTATTGTTCTAAAATCACTGCATTCAACTGCACCATTCTCTTTAGACAGTGCAATAAAACTTGATGTTTTTAGTTCATTTGTTTTGTGTCCTGTATGGTATATGTCGTTGCATATGTCTGTCATCACTTCGATGCCAAAGTTTATAGTGCCTTTATCATCTCTATCTGTATGCTATCAGGTCCTGCAGCTTTTCTATTGTTCATTGTTTTATATAGCTTTTCCACTTCCAATTTTAAGATGATGTATTCTGTACGCCTGATGTATATTTTATAGTTGGCTTCTTGTCCCTTTCATCATAAAATAATTCGTTATATATTCTTGCCATTATCGATTATATTTTTGTTGCCTGTTAGCATTTTTCCTGTTTTGTTTCAATAGATCCGCTTTCTGTAGCTTTTTAAAATAGTTTTATTATTCATTCTCTTTATTTATGTTTGCATCCTTCTTAAATCTTGTTTATTTTTTTCTAAGTTTTCTATTTATAGACATCTTTAGCTGAGCCAGTATTCTTTGCTTTTTGCACATTTTGTGTAATGAATAGTTAATCACAGTTTTACATATGTTTTCTCTAACGCAATTTGTATAATAACGCATATGTTCATATTTTTTATAAATCCTTGTAAACAATATTGTATTTCAAGATAAGAGATATATTGTTAAACAACTATTTGCAGTTTTGTTAAACATCTATGAGAAGTTCCACATTGGATACATCAGAAAGAAGGCTTTAAGTGTTATGTATGACCATATTGTTGCGGATGACAGATTCACCAAGTGTATCGGTGCAGGAGCTGTGAGTGTTTTATTATACACTGTATTCATTGTCAAACTAAATAAATGGTATCAACGTTAGGTAAATATACATTTTATTTCTACTTCTTCTGTCATAAAACTTAAAATGTATTTTTGTATTATGTGATATTTGTGCCTGTTGTATAACAAATTCAATATTCCACGCAATTTTTTAAAAATATATATATATATATATTTTTGTGTGTGTGTGTGTGGGGGGGGGGGGGTGTACACCTTTTCATGCTATATTTCCTATCCCTTGATCCAGCTGAAGTGCCTAATTCTGGAACTACTTTGTCAAGGTGAAGAAGGTATTGATCATTTTGCTTTCTTTGCCACCAGTATCTAGATATACCTTGCTAGCTGATATCATTTATGTGCTTGGTAATGATTACAAAATTAATTAGTTGTCATATAAAAGCAGTAGTTATAAGAAGAGTAATCAAAGTGCATTGGATGAAAGAATAGTGATAACAAGACAGAATAATCCCCAAGAGTAAAACAGCATAATGAACAATATAATTTTAATTGCAACTTTATAAACAGTGACTTGTTTCTAAAAAAGTTCTAAATTATATTTGGACCAATTCAGTCTCACATAAACATGCATATCATCATCATCGAGTGCCTTCTCCGCACAAGGTTGGCTACCATGGAGCGCCATTCTGCTCTGTCTCTTGCTTGATGGTGCAGGTTGTCATAAGCTGATTTGTCCATCTTTTGATGTTACTCGTTCATGTTAGTCTTGGTCTGCCTCTGCTTCTTTTATCTTGTATTTTCCCCTCCATGATTACTTCTGGTAGGCTGTTGTGTCTTTTAACATGGCCAAAAAATCGCATTTCTCTTGTTTGAATTGTGTTTAGTAGTTTCTCTCATTTTTAGTTTTTTTAAGACTTCGTCGTTGTGTTTTCTTTTCCTTCCATCCATTTCTACCTATTCTTCTATAAATCCACATTTCAAAGGCTTCAGTTTTCTGTCTCTATTTTCTGGTCTAATGTCCATGTTTCTGCACCATATAGGAATATTGAGAAGATGTAACTTTTTGCTATTCTTTTTTTTAGCCCTGGTGTTATTTGTTTTGATATTAGTATGTTCTTCATGGCATTAAATTACTTTTTGCCATTCCTATTCTTTTGTTTATTTCATTTTCCATCACTGGTTATAGTATGTCCAGGTAGTTGTATTCTGAACTGTCTCCCGGTCTATTCCTTCATTTTGATATCCACTTGTGGGTTTTGAGTATTTCTTTTGTTTATGATCATAGGTTTTAGTCTTTTTAATATTCATATCTAGTCCATATTTTTTGCTTGCCATGTTTATTTCATTAAGTAATTGTTGTACAACTTTAAGATTTTCTGCTAGTAGTACAGTATCGTCAGCATATCTTAGGTTATTGATTATCTTTCTTAATTTGTAAGCCTGACATCTCTATGATGTTTTTAAAGATTTGCTCAGTGTATAGATTGAACAAGCTTGGTGATAGGATACATCCCTGTCTTACTCCTCTTTTATAACAATAGTATAGAGTTGAGTTCTCTTTGTTATATTTTATTATTGCTGTTTGCTCCCAGTATATATTACATATATTAGTCGTATGTCCATGTCATCTAGATGTATCTCTTTTATGCATTCTATAAGTTGTTGTGTGTACTCTATCAAAAGCTTTGGTATAGTCTATGAAGCAGGCATTTATTGGTTTGTTTACTTCGTGTACTTTTCGATTATGTTCTCAGGTAACATGGCTCATTAGGCTTATTGTTCTAAAGTCACTGCATTCAACTACACCATTCTTTTTACGCAATGCAATGAAAGTTGATGTTTTTAGTTCATTTGGTATGTATCCTGTGTGGTATATGTCGTTGCATATGTCTGTAATCACTTCAATGCCAAAATCTTCTACTGCCTGTATCATCTCTATTGTATGCTGTCAGGTCCTGCTGCTTTTCCCTTTTTCATTGTTTTTTATAGCTTTTTCCACCTCAGATTTTAAGATTTTTACCTGTTGTACATTTTATAACTGTTTCTTGTCCTTTTGATCATGAAATAGTTCTGTTTATATTCCTGCCATCTGTCTATAATATCTTTATTGTCTGTTAGCATTTTTTCCTTTTTTCGTCTGCAATGCATCCACCTTCTGTGGCTTTTTAATTTGTATTAGTCATTCTCTTTATTTCTGTGTGCATTCCTCTTAAGTCTTGTTTGCTTTCCATAGTTTCTTTTTCTATACATTTTTGAAAAATGCATAAAATATCATAATTTTGATACGAAAATTTCCATTGACCTTTCGAACTGAAGACTATACATAGGACAGAAATTCTAGACTCACTGTTCTGACAATCTTTATTATGCAGCATCAGACTGTGCACATGACACGCCATTATATCTCACCATATGTCTCTGTTCTGGTCAAGTTGCTCAGCTCAACAAGGGTGTTTATGCCTGCTTTGTTACCTCGTGCCTCAATGTTCCTTTTTTATTTTCTTTAGGTTGGCCTCCTCTTTCATTTACCTTCAGGTCCCATTTGAGGGCCTACTTTGAGATTCTTTTGACTCTTCACATCATATGACTAACATTTGACTACATGCTTTTCTTGATTAATAGATACAGAGGTGAGATGCAGAATGGCTCAGGCAAAAGCAGCTTTAAAAAAGAGAAGATATTATGCAATTCATTTTTGACAATATAATTTTTTTTAAATAGTTTTTAAATGTTATGTAGAGCCAGTCTTAACATATGGATGTGAATCGGACAATAGCATAACAGATAAGAAAATCATTGGAATCTGTAGAAATGTGGTTTTACAGAAGAGTGTTGAGAATACATGGACAGCTAAGAAGAGTATGAACACGTTCTGAAAGAGGCCAAAACAAAAAGAGAGCTAATTTCCAATATTAGGAAGAAACAATCATCAATTTTTTTAGCCATGTAATGAGAAGAGAACAGCTGGAATATACTGTAACAACTGGGAAAATTGAGGGATGAAGAGATAGAGGGATGCAAAGAGAAAATATACACAGCTTAAGAGAATGGCTTGGCAGAAAGTCAACAACAGAAATGATAAATAACTGTCGAGATAAAAAAGTTGTGGAGAGATATTAACACCTATGCCAGCAGACCCGGTACTTGATGTTGATGATGATTATAGATGATATTTTTGGATGCATTGTCATTTCTTTTATTTCTGTACTAGTTTTAAAGGCATTCCATGTTAAAGGAGGTATTTGTTTTCAGGTGCATCCAATTTATTTTCTATTTCTTAATTTGTTTACCAGCTCTTACATGTATAAGTAAGATAAGTAAGGGTGGGTAAGAAGGTTAATTTGAAAACGTTTTTTTCGCTCTGATTTCCATATGGTATATCAAGGTTTCTGAAAGTCATTGCTGCTTTCGCTATTCTAATTTCATTTTTTAATGTCTCCTTGATCTAAGCAGTTGGCAAGATATATACAAAGCTGTCTTCATTTTCCGCTGTTTTTTCTTTCAGGTATATTATTTCTTCTGGTGAATTTTTTTTTGTTTTGTTTTGTTTTCTTGGTTGATCTCCAGTCCTATTTTTTCTAGCCATTGACGACAGAGAACTGTGTTGTCCCACAAAATCAAGGTCCTAAAATTGAGATCAAAGTGTTCATCCAATGCCTCTGTTACCTGTACAGTACCTCTGCATTATGAAGTCTATGGTGTTTCCAAAAAGCAAGGAGATAAAATACATCCTTGTTTCACTCCAGTTTAAAAAAAAAATAAACTAATTTGAGGAAGTTGACGAGTGAATTAAAATAGTAGTACTGACAAAATTTAAGGAAACAGAAGCTGGGAAAAGATACAGGACAGTTTGACATTATAACATGGCAGACATTCACGAGCAGAATGATACACAATATTGTGGACAGAAGATTGTGGAAAGATACTATCTCCTGTGTTAACAGAGTATACATAAATGGAATTTTGTCTTTCAAATTATTATTATTGTTGTTATTATGGGATTGTTCTTCACTGTTAATAGATTTTATATTTTTTTCAAATTATAGCTTATTGTAATAATTTTTTTTTATTGTATACATTCATTCATGCATTTCTTTACTTACAAAAAAAATATATCTTGAACACTGATGGACATTTTGAAATAAAATTTAAATTATTTTTTCCATGTAGATTGTCACTTTGTAGTAGTTTTATATATTGCAATCTTAAAAAAAACACGCACAAAATTAGCATTTTTTTGTATTCAGTGGTTTAAATTACAAACTATAAGTTGTCTGACATCGTGCATTACCAGACCATATTATCTTTAAAGTTTGGTCAAACTCACAATAGATATGGACTAACTCACAGTTTTCTTTTCTATTCTATTCTATTCTATTCTATTCTATTCTATTCTATTCTATTCTATTCTATTCTATTCTATTCTATTCTATTCTATTCTATTCATTGAATCAATTTCATTGCAGCTAAAGTGTTGATTGTAGATTCATCTGCTTTTGCTACTAAGTACTCCAGATCAACCAGATCCCTTTTCCATCTTTAGATTCTTCAGTCTCTCAATATATACTTCATTGTCCCACTCATTTTCCTCCTCTGCTCTTAAGAAATGAAAGAACAACCAAGGCAATGTCCTCTTTGTCCAGAGTAAAGCAATATTCATTGCCAGCGAGCATGTTGGCTATTTCATTACCGTGTACACTAGCGTACCCTAGACAGTATACCCAGGTTAGCATACTCACTTTCGAGCCATCCAAGAGTTGCATCCACTCCTCTGCAGAGACTGTCTGTCAATCTTTTGTTGCATACTGTGCTAGTCTGTTACCAAGACTGCGTATGTTCTGTGTAACCAACCATGTTATTACTGCTGTTGCTGCTTCTATCCCCATTCTAATGCTAGACAATCTAATGCTACAATTACCAGATTTCCTAGTCACTTCTCTGCCATGTTGGTATGCCAATTCACAGTAGATATTTTATAATCAAACATAAGTTTAGACACATAATTATTTTTTTATTTTAAAATTATTAACAAAACATAACACAACCATGTTGTTGGCTATACTAAAATATTAAGGTTATATCGTTACTTTTATTTGTAGGTTTCTAAAGTCATCAACATGCTTGTTAGATACCACGAGGAAGGTCCACTTTGCAAAGATTTTAAGCTACATCAGTTTAGAGTGCAAGATTATCTTTGGTAAGACCTATGAATGTATTAAGACAGTTTGGTCTATTATCTATCTATCTATTGACCTTTCGAGCCGTAGCCGGTCCATAGAGCGTAGACCAAGATACTCCTTCTCTTATCTGAATTTTTGTTCTAGCAGTTTCCAATTCTTTTAAAGATATTTTATCAAATCTCGCCATTTATCTCTGTTCTGTGCAAGCAGCTCTATCTCATTGAGGGAGTCAATTCCTGCTGCTCTTGCCTCTCTCATCGATGTTCTTCTCAGTGTCTCCCTGGGTCTTCCTCTTTTCCTCTTACCTGTTGTTTCCTACATGAGGGCTTGCTTTGTTATTCGGTTATTATCTCTTCTCATCACATGTCCTACATATGACCATCGTCTTTTCTTTATTACTGAAGATATTAGTGGTTGATTGGCGATTTCCATAATTTCCTCGTTTGTTTTGAATTCGTTCCACGCTATACCAAGCATTTTCCTTAGACATTTATTTTCGAATGCGTTCAACTTTGTTTCTATGTCTCTTGTTGTTTTCCAGCTTTCACACGCATACTTAAGGGTTTATAGTACATTTGATTTGAATAGTCTAAGTTTTGTGTTTGTGCTGATGAGTTTTGATTTCCACACTTTCCAAGGCTTCTGAATGACATTGCTGCTTTAGCTATTATACAACTATGATAAAACCTAACCACATGAGCATATTGAGGTGAAAATGTGACAGTTAGCTATTAAGATAGATTAGTAAAACTATGAAAGTTACAATGTCATAATTCATAAAAACCACAGACAGTGAGACCCAAGAGCCCTGGTGGTTGTATCCACCTGATGAAAAGGAAAACTTTTACATCAAACCAAGATCTAGCCTGCCAGAGGCAGAGAGTTTCATTCACAGCACAGGTTTAGGGAGAAAATCAGGACATGCATGCACATGCAAGTACCAACCATGCAACTAGCTAATTGTACATGTATGTCACATTGTTGTTCTAACCACTCCATCGTGAAATAGAACACAGTTCGCATAATCATAAAACTTGAACTTTGAAGAAGAAGAAAAGTAATTCATAATTAAACTGTTTTCTATTGGTTGTTTTTGCTGAAGACAAAAGGCTTTTAAACAAAATGTTTATTAAATTACTATCGACAAGTCGACTATGAAGTGGTTTCCAAAATGACTGATCCCAGGCCCAAATATATTTCCCCAAGGTGATGTATTGTTACATAAGGATGTAGGGAACAAAGCTGGGAGTGTGTACTGAAATGCAAATAGGATAAATAATTTCAATCAATAATATCAAGTGAGAAGCACAAATATTAAATATATTAAATACCATACGGGACCATGAGAAGATCTGCAGAGAACAAGTAAAATAAAGATAAAACAAAAACGGCATGAAGCAGCTAAAGTAATAGAAAGATAAACGATGATATTTAGTAAGGTGACCAGACGTCCCGATTTTTCCAGGACAGTCCAGATTTTTACTGGTTTTTTTTCAACCTTTGCCCCGGATTTGTTACTGTCCAGCATTTGTCTCGATTTTGGCCTATTTTTTAGCTTTTGTCCCGGATTTATTAAAATACATTAGGGACGCACACGCTTACCAATTTGTCTAATAAGGTAAACGTATCTTCAACTAAAAAATACACATTATTTTGTTGTTGTGTAGAAAATGTTTAAAAAGTTGAACTGGCTGATCCTTTGACGAAACAGTAACAGTAAAATGCGCTTTTGATCTTGTATATTGAAACTGAAACTCAACAAGTAGCATCTTTGCGGCCACGACATTTCATATTCTTGATTATATATTATGTTCTTTATTGTGTTGCTTAGTGATAGAGGTTATTGCATTCATTAAATTGTATTTACATTGTGCTATTATTCAGTTACTTGACATTTGAATGTTTAAGAACGTATTCTATTCATATGTTATAGTCATTAAAAAATTATTATTTAAACTATAGTTTGTTTGTAAAGTTTGTAATTGTTGCAACAAATGGCATCAAAACGTAAAGGCAGTTTCAATGAAGATTTACAAAAAGAATACCCCTTTTCTAAAAAAAAAAAAGAGTTTACATAAGACTTCACTGTAAGATTAATTATACTGATATATACTGATATGTGCTTCTGGGTTTTCGATTAACCATAGTACACGTGGTGATATTAAGAGTCACATAAATAGTGCGAGAGATAAGAGAGCCGTCGCTACAGCTGCATCAAGCTCGTCGTTAACAACATTTTTTCGAGCTGAACAGATTAGTGACAAAGAAAAACAATTAGCTGCTACAGAAGATGCATTTGCCTATCATACAGTGATAAATAATCATACACTTAGATCTGTGGACTGCACATCAAAATCACTTCTGGTTACTTTAGAACCAAAATTTGCTTGTGCACGTAAGAAAACAGAAACAATTATTCGAAATGTGTTCAAATTCCATGTTCAAAACGAGTTGAGATGTGACCTAGAAAACTCAACATTTATTTTCATACTGACAGAGGCCTCCAACCACAAGGAAATCAAAATTTTTCCTTTGCTTGTCAGATACTTTGATCACAACAAGGATACTGTAAGTTAAAATATTAGAATTGAAGCCATTGCCAGGAGAAACATCTGATATTGTTAGTAGTTTTATTAAAGATTGTCTAACATAAAAAGGTTTAGTAAGGAAAGTAGTTGCATTATGTGCAGACAACACAAATTCTAATTTTGGGGACGCTGAAAGGAAAGGAAAGAACAATGTTTTCATGAAGCTGAAAGAAAACATTGGACATGGTTTGATAGGTGTTGATTATGCATGCCATATTTTCCACAACACTGTTCGAGCAGCTGCAGATGTATTACCTATTGATGTTGAGATGATTATTGCTAAAATGTATCTGCACTTCAAATCATACACAGTTAGAGTTGAAAGTCACAAAGAGTTTTGCCAGTTTGTGGACACAGACTTCCGGATGATTTTAGGTTGTGCACAGACTAGGCGGCTTGCACTACTGCCTGCCGTTGAAAGGGATCTTCACATGTTCCTGCCTTTAAAATCCCACTTTCAGTCTCAAGACAGATGCCCAGTCTTTATACAGAAATTCTTTGAAAACCCTCTGTCTGAAGCATAGCTTATTTCTGTTCACATTCAGGCATCCTCTTTCCACGAAGCAGTGCAGAAAGTAAAGGGACAGGTGGTCACTGTTTTTGTAGTAATTGACAACATCAATGGGTTGAGAACTATCTTGGAGTCCAAACTGGAAGATGGTTTCTTGACATCAAGAGTTAAGCTAATTCTTGACAAGCTGGAAATGGAAGGAATTCCACAGGATGATGTGAACAAGTTTAAAGCCAGTGTTTCTTCATTCTATGAAACAGTTTTTAATTTATTTGAAGAAATGGGCTGCAAATAATTTTCAAAACCTTGAGGCCTACAGCTGGGTAATGTTGAACAGAACACCAACTTGGAAGATATTCAGAAATCTTCATCATTAGTGAGTCAAACAGTACCTTCAGTCGACTTTCTAGAAAATGAAATGTATGACGAAAATGTTTACATGAAGCAGTTTGTTACTTCTCAGAAAATTAATGTGTGGAGTATTAATAAAACATTACCATGGCAGCGTTGGATTGAAATGGCTTCCCACTTCAAAAACAGGCATGTGCCAATTTCACATATTCTGAAGCTGGCAGAGTTCTTTTTGTGTCTACCGGGAACAAATGCTGCAACGGAAAGATTGTTTTCACTGATGAACAGCTTGTGGACAAATGATAAAACACATCCAAAGTGAACAATGAGCAAACATATGTTGAATTTTTTAAGATGCCCCAAACAAAGAAAGATCTTTAAAAAAAAAACAAAATCCACTCAGAAAAGTACAGCAACTCTGCTTCACCTTCCATTTAAGTGAGTATCACTAATGTTTTTTTAATTCCTGATAACGTTTTGTAAGCCTATGTTGTTACGTGTTTTAATTAGTTTTAAAATATATGTATTATTAATGTGACCGTATTTTTGAAATCCTAATCCCGGACGGATTAATTTGACATAAATTTTCCATCAATAAAATGAAATTTCTTCCGTCCTTTTCAAGTGAATAATACATATATTTTAAAACTAATTAAAACACTCAACAATATAGGCTTACAAAACGTTATCAGGAGATAAAAAAAATGTGTGATACTCATTTAAATGGAAAGTGAAGCAGAGTTGCTGTACTTTTCTGATGAGTGGATTATTTTGAAAAGATAAGAAAGATCCTTTGTTTGGAGCATCTTAAAAAATTCAACACATGTTTGCTCATTGTTCACTTTGGTGATCAACATGGCCTTTAAAGTGTCCACACTCAGATGTGTTTTATCATTTGTCCACAAGCTGTTCATCAGTGATGATAATCTTTCCGTTGCAGCATTTGTTCCCGGTAGAGACAAAAACACTTTGCCAGCTTCAGAATATGTGAGTAGCAACAGTCCCGCATAATGATGGATATTTGTTAGCCATTTTAGTAGCGCCCGGTGCCTCCCGTGTACCGTCGTCGGGATGGAATTGTGTGTGTGTGTGTGTCAGATTCTTTCATCAAAACATTTCTTCAAGGCAATAAAACGTTTTCATGTTTATATATATATATATATATATATATATATATATATATATATATATATATATATATATATAAATTTTTTTTTAAATAAGTTTTAATGCATGTATGCCTAAAATTTCTTTACAGCTAATCATTGAGTACCTGGAATTTACTAGTGACTAATATAAGCGCTTGGCCCTCCAGTAACACTGACCACGGGCGTACTAATGAGTTTAACGGCTGAACGGCAAATAGCCATTAGCAGGGAAATTGAACGCTTGGCCAACCAGTTACACTGACCACATGCTTACTAATGAGTTTAACAGCTGAACGGCAATTTTATTCAAGACCACTTTGATGCGTGTATGTCTACAATTTTTTTTAGATCTAATCATAGGCAACGTGAAATTGACTATTGACTAATATAAGCGCTTGGCCAACTGATACCTGCCTAAAGAAACACACGGGGCGCGCCAATGAGTTTAACAGCTGAACGGCAAAGGACCACTACTGGGGAAATAATAGTGCGCTGCTGTTGTTTTTAAAGAGTAGTGGGCGGTATTAATTTTACCGATGCACGATAAGCAATGGCTGGAAGTCGCCGACAAATGAGCGGAGAGTAATATGAGCGCTTGACCAACTAACACCTGCCTAGCCATCCGCACGGTTCTTGCTGGCATTGGTTAGTAACAACATAGATTGATGACAAAGCGAATTTCGTGGACTACCGACGAAGGACGCCAAAAACAGCTTCCGAAAAAGAGAAAGTGGGGAAAGTTTTGTGGTTTTATGTTTTCTGTTTCCGTTTGCCATCACTCGAGTCGGCTGATAAAAATGGGTGCATACCTCACAGAGTTAAGGAGGGCTAAGAACAACTGTGCAAAAACACTGGCCACATCAGTTTCGAATGTTTAAAATTAGTACTCTTAGATTAAAACACTTTATACATTTTCAACGTTGGATGAAACAAGCTTGATTTTGTCATTAATAGTAATAATAAACAAATTATGCTTTCTATCTCGAGGAATAATCTAGGTGTCATAGGTCACTCAATAATAAACTCAGTGTTTGCTGTAATTGAATAGTCCTATGTTAGATTGACACTCTCATCAGCATGGAGAGCAAATGTTGTTGGATGTTAGAGCTGATCTGTTTTCGATTGCTACACCACTCTTTACCAGGCAAGCATTCCTCCCTCTCTCCTATCCTATTCTGCCTTCCTTCCTCCCTCCCTCCTCCCTCCCTCCTCCCTCCCTCCTTTCTTCCTTCCTCCCTATCTCCCTCCCTTCCTTCTTTCTTTGCTCCATCCATCCCTCCCTCCTTCCTATCCTATTTTTCCTTCCTTCCTTCCTTCCTCCCTCCCTCCCTCCCTCCCTATCTCCGTATCTCTATCCCTTCCTTCCTTCATTCCTGCATCAATGCCTTCCTCCCTTACTCCTATCCTATCGCTGTTGGTATCGGTCGATTTAGTATGCTTGAATGTTGAAAGGGCAACCAGAATGGCTACTCGAACAGGGGACTCTGATAGTGTCATAGACCTGGAACTGGTGTCTTGTGCTTTCGCAATGAAAACACGGACAAGGACATCATTAGCAAAATCAGATAGGAAACAGAGCGCCCCTCGCAGGAGGCAGGCGAGATGAACGCAGCCACCGTGGTGAAATGTAGAAGTCGAGGAAGCTTGTCGGAACGAGAGACAAAAGGCCAAGACAGAAAGAATGGAAGAACACAATCTGAGCTCTTGAAGCGTCTGAACGAAGAAGTCGACCAAAAAATGAAGCACTTTAAATTATATGCTAAGCAGGCTGAAGAGGCAAAGTGGGATGAGTTCTGTAAGAAAATGGGCTCAGAAAAATCGCTAGCCACATTATGACGCCTTCATCAGAGCATGAATGACACAACACGTCACAGAGGCATACCAGACTTCTAGAGCACAGGCATGATATGGCACAAATTTGTAAAGAGCAAAGGGAAGACTCTGCTTGCCCGCTAAATTGAGCAGACTGGCCAAAGAAATGAGGCTGTAAGAATGAGGATGCGGGGGTCGCTCTCAGAATTGTATGAGGATGTAATGCTGAGAGAAGATCTCACAATCACAACCGATACCATTCACACAAAACTTAAAAGGTCAACTTGAGTTGGCCAGTCTATAACGTGGAAACGGGTTCTGGACCGTGCGACCGAGTGAGTGCACGTGATCTAGACCATCCACTGCATCGACGTTCAGCGACAAAATCATCTATGATACTATGACGACTGTAAGTATTCAGATGCAGCCCAAACGACAACATCGAAGAAGGAAAACACGACAAGGTAAGAGAGGTGGCGTCAATCTGTCGAAGTGTGAGAGGGTAGGCCTAAAGTATATGCGCGTTACATATTGGAATTGTGGGTCCATAAATCTACGACGGCCCATTCTTGATAGGCTACTGTGCGGCGCCGATGTAATGATTTTGCAAGAAACTCTTCTTGGTGACAGGACAGTAAGTACTCCTGGATTTCATTGTTTCTACAATAGGCGACACCTTGGGCAGGTCATCCTTGTGCGCAACAATATGGTAGCAGCTGAGGTTGATATGTCTGCGTGGGACAGTGCAGAATTGCAGGTACATGCGGTTAGGGTGCAGTCGCCAGTTCATTTCGTAATGTTAAATGTGTATGCCTGTAATGGGAATGTGGACACACAACAATGGCAGAATCTCTTCGAGTTCGATGAAGAGAACGTCATTTTCTGTGGAGACTTTAATGCTAGAGGCAACCAGTGGGGTAACGTCATAACTAACAAGCGGGGAGAAGACCTAGAGAACACACTAGTGTCAGTCCATTTTGTGTGCTTGAATGATGGAAGGGCAACAAGAATGGCCACTCGAACAGGGAACTCTGATGGTGTCATAGACCTGTCACTGATGTCTTCCACCTTCGCACCGGTTTACAGGTGGAGTGCACTGGGGTTCCACGGGAGTGATCACTATCCATGTGTCCTCCTAATTGAGAAAAGCAGAAATAGAAGCCAGAAAAGAAAGCTCCTCACATTCCACTACGAGAAAACAGACCAGGACGTCATTAGCAAAATCAGACAAAGGAAACAGAGCGCCCCTCATTGAAGGTAGGAAAGATGGACGCAGCCACCCTGGTGGAACGTAGAAGTCGAGGAAGCTTGGCGGTACAATAGACAAACGGCCAAGACATGACAGAAGCCCATTAAAGAATGGAAGAACACAACCTGAGCTCTTGAAGCGTCTGAAAGAAGAGGTCGACCAAAAAATGAAACACTTTAAATTATGTGCTAAGCAGGCTAAGGGTGCCAAATGGTGTGACTTCTGTAGAAACGTGTGCTCAGAAAAAACGCTAGCCACATTCTGGCGTCTTCATCAGAGCATGAATAGCACAACACGACACAGAGGCATACCAGACTTTCAGACCACAGGCCGGATATGACACAAATCTGATGAGAGCAAAGGGAAGGCCCTGCTTGCCCGCTACATTGAGCAGACGGACCAAAGAAATGAGGCTGTAAGAAAGAGGATACGGGGATCGCTGTCAAAATTGTGTAAGGATGTAGGGCTGGAAGAAGATCTCACAATCACAACCGATACCATTCGCAAGACGCTTAAAAGGTCACACCACACTGCTCCTGGTCCAGATGGTGTTCTCTACGATGACATAGGCGATTTAGCTGACGGCGACTTGACAAAACTGACCAAAGAGTTTAATGCCTGCTTTTGGAGTGGCCAGATTAAGGAGGAGTGGTTACACAGCTACTTACTAGCACTACTGAAGCCAAACAAAGACCATTCTCAGATCAGTGCCTACAGAATCATCACAATGCAGAACACTGCTGGCAAGCTGTTGGAGAAAATAGTTGCCCGTGTCCTCACCTGTCACCTTGAACAGAAACGCGCATTCCCACCTACACTCGGAGGTTATAGATATAACAAAGAGACATGACTCAATGCGGCAGTTTTTGCATATGACGTCTTCGAAGGCTTCCACAGACGAGAAGAGACATGTGCTGCTGCTATAGATCTGGAGGATGCATGCAACAGGGTACCATTTGAATATTTCATGCATATGCTCCTCAGACTGGCGGTGCACCCCTTCCTCATTAGATGGATCGCTTCGGCTCTGTTTCAGTGAAAGGTGGTACTCAGATGTGGAAGTTGGTCTTCCGGGCCAACATCCATTTGTCCAGGGCTGCCACAAGGCTCACCATTGTCACCAGTTCTATTTAACGTGTACACAATAACGATCACGGAACAACAGCTGGATGGGAGGGGAAGAACTATGACTTTTGCTGATGATATTCTGATACATCGACAGCGAAGAGATAGACGGGAAATAGCATCCACACTACAAAACGAACTCGAACACATCTCCTCCTGGTTGTGGAGTATCAGGTGCATTGGTTAATCCTAATAAATTATCAGATGTATGGTTCTCCCTTAACAATCATATCGTTAACACGTAAACACCGGTGATACGGATGGGAGCTGGTGAGGTGACCAGCAAAGGATTAACCACCTTGAAGGTCATGGTATCTATCAACATTGAGCAGAGGCGGTGGTCCTGATATTTACGCCACGTTTATGACCATCGTAATCGAGATACTTTCAGACCCAACTCTCAGTTTCGGTCGCTTCGTCGCTCTAAATACTCTCGCCTATCGATTAGTTAAGAATCATGTCAAAGACCTGTTCGATTCTGATAAATATCATGACCACCGACTCTCTGGATTATACCAGTAAATAACAGATCCTTTCTCTCCGATAATGTTTAGGCTAGAACAACGGAATAATGTATATTTTTAAGTCCAAGAGACGTTTACCATATTGGCAAAATTGGTAAACATTTGTGTCCCTAATGTATTTTAACAAATCCGGGACAAAAGCTAAAAAATCGGCCAAAATCGGAACAAATTCGGGACAGTAACGAATCCGGGACAAGGGTTGAAAAAAAAGCAAAAAATCGGCACTGGCTCGGAAAAATCGGGACGTCTGGTCACTTCAGTATTATTTACTTGTAAAAGACGGAAGAAATGTTATTTTTTCTTGATGGAAAATGTTAAGTCAAATTAATCCATCCCGGATTAGGGTTTTAAAAATATGGTCACCTTACATTTATGTAAACACCTTCATCAGGTATAACACACAAACTATTAAAATTAAACAAAGAAATCCAAATATGAAAACGAAGCACTGACAAAAAAGTAGCGGAAAGTAAAAGTGGCATCAGGAATCTCAAGCTTTAGGATTTTTTTAGTGGAAAAACATGTAATATACAATCATTAAGAAATGATGTAACACTAATGTTGTAGTTTTTTCTTTATGTTGTAAGCCATGTCCATTCATTACATGCTACATAACACTTTAATCTTCTTCTTTCCTTCCTCATCTGCCTTTCAGCGTCATGGGGAGATATCATTTGTGGTCTTTTGCTCTTTTGTTCGCCTCTGCTGCTGTTATGTTTCCTAGTGCTTCTAATATTCCTTCGATCCATCTTTTTCGTGGTCGACCCTTGGGTCTGGTGTTCTCACAACGTTTGCTGAAGGCTCGTTATGTTGTATTTTGATCTTTCTGCCTTGTTACGTAGCCAAACCATTTTATCTGTGTTTTCCTTATATATTCTATGGCGGGGACTATTCCTAGCTTTTTTTCTCAGTTCTTCATTTTTGATTTTATCTCTCAGACTGTTTCCTGTCATTCGTCTAACACATTTCATCTCAGTAGAGGTTATTTTTCTAATTGTTCTTGCATCTAGGGTCCATGTCTGGCATTGGTCGCACAACGCTGGGATGAAGATTGTATTGTATAGTGCTCGTTTTGCCTCCAGAGTTATTTCCTTGTTGGACAATAGGGGTGATAACTGTCCGATGATTTGACAAGCTTTGTTGCATCTTGATTATATCTCTGCTGTTTGAGAATTATCGTGTGTCACTAAACTTCCTAGGTATTTGAATTCCTCTACTTCTTTAAACACTTTATTAATAGAATATTATATTATATTAATATTATTGCATATTTTCTATAGTATGATCATGTTAATGAAGTATTTATTATTATTTTCACTGTGATTGCCAGCAGCATCATTTATTTTTAGAGTGAGCCATGCTTAGTTTTAAACTATTTTTTCTCAGCAGCGAGGAGTGGAATGAAGAGTGGGGGTTAGAATACCTATTGAAAACGAGTTTTGAACTAATAGATTGTGTAAACTTTTTACATAAAACATTGCTGTTATTTCTGCAAAATCGTTCCTAAAATTGTTTTGGAGATAATAATATAAAAAAGTAGCTTATCAGATATAATCATCATCATTATTGAGTGCTATTCTGCTCTGTCTCTTGCTTTGATGGTGCAGATTGTCATAGGCTGACTTGTTCATCTTTTGATGTTTTTCGTCCATGTTAGTCTTGATCCGCCTCTATTACTTAGTATTTCCATTTCAATATTACATTTAGCAGGCTGATGTGTCTTTTAACCTCGCTAAAATCACATTTGTCTTGTTTGAATTGTGCTTAGTAGTTATCTTTTCATTTTTAGTTTTTTTTTTTTTAAATTAAGACTTCATCGTCTGTTTTCTTTTATTTGCATCCAATTCTAACTATTCTTCTATAAATCCACATTTCAAAGGCTTCAATTTTCTGTTCTGCTTTCTTGAATAATGTCCATGTTTCCACATCATACAGAAATGTTGAGAAGATGTAATATTTTACTATTATTAGTTTTAGCCCTGGTGTTATTCGTTTTGATGTTAATATACTTTTCATGGCATTAAAGTTACTTTTTGCCATTCCTATTATTTTGTTTATGTCAGTTTTACATTTTTCCATCACTGGTAATACCATGCTCAAGGTAGATGTAGCTTTGAACTGTCTTCAGGTCTATTCCTTCAACTTTGATATCCACTTTCAGGTTTTGAGTATTATCTTTGTTTATCATCATAGTTTTAGTCTTTTTGATATTCATATATAGTCCATATTTTTTGCTTGTCATGCAAATTTCATTAAGTAAGTGTTGCAGATCTTCAGTATCTTCTGCTAGCAATACAGTATCATCAGCATATCTTAGGTTATTGATTATCTTTTCATTAATGTTAGGCCTGGCATCTCTGTGATGATATTGGAGTTTGTCTCAGTGTATAGATTGAACAAGCTTGGTGATAGGATGTATCTCTGTCTTACTCCTCTTTTTATATCCATGGGTGTAGAGTTCTCTTTGTTATATTTTATTATTGCTGTTTGCTCCCAGTATAAATTACATATTAGTCATATGTCGGTGTCATCTAGATGTATATCTTTTAGGCAGTCAAGTTTATTATGGTAAGTAAAGGTAAAGTAAAGTACCCCCGTCACGCCAAGTGGCGTATAGGGAATATGGTGTCAGTGACCATAAATTTTACAGACCTTCGGCACATGATTTTTGGGGTAATGTGGTCTGTATTACGCCCCGTGCCGCTTTACTTCCCCAGAAAAAAAATCCGGTACCCATTTAAGGCTGGGTGAACCGGAAGCCGTCGGTTGGGATCGAACTCTATCCCTTGTCCTTTGTAGTCCAGCTCACTAACCCCTGAGCTACGCGGCTCCCAGTTTATTATTAAAAGCTTTGGTATAGTCTACGAAACAAGCATATATTGGTTTGTTTACTTCTGCGTACTTTTTGAATCATATATCGTCATGCAGAGTATGGCTTCTTTTGTCCCACTGTTTTTCCTATTTTCAAATTGTTGTTCTTCTAATTCCATATTGATTTTATTCTGAATCTTTCCTTGTATAACTTTTAGCAAGATTCTTGTTTCATGGCTCATCAGGCTTATTGTTCTAAAATCACTGCATTGAACGGCACCATTCTTTTTAGGCAATGCAGTTAAAGTTTATGGTTTTTAGTTTATTTAGTATGTATCTTGTATGGCGTTTCTCGTTGCAAATGTCTGTGATCGCTTCAGTGCCAATCATCTAGTGCCTTTATCATCTTTATCTGTGTGTTTTCAGGTCCTGCAGCTTTTCCCTTTTTCATTGTTTGTACAGTTTTTTTTCACTTCTGATTTTAAGATTTTATAACCTAAAGTACATTTTATAGTTCGTTTGTTTCTTATCCCTTTCACCATAAAATAAACGTGTTATATAGTTCTACTATCTATTGATTTGATCTTTTTGTCTGTTAGTATTTTTTTTATTTTTTGTTTGCAACACTTTCTGTGGCTTTTTTTTATTTTTACTAGACATTCTCTTTATTTCTGTGTGCATCCCTCTTAAATCTATTTTCCATAGTTTTGATTAAAGGTATCGTTAGCTGAGCCTATATTTTTGCATTTTTGCACATTTTTGTAATTTAATTATCTATTTTGTTGTATTGGATTGTGTTCTTCGCTTAGTTTTCTTCCTTCCATTTTTTTTTAGGATGGAGTCAGTTTTCCATTTTTGTTTTTTGTTCTTTTACTTTTTGGGTATGATGTCGCAAGTTTCTTGTAAGCTTTTCTTTATGCATGGCCCTTTGGTTGTAACTATTTCTTCAGAATTTTCTCTTCTGTACTGCTCAGTCCCTTCTTCTAGCAACTTCTGATATCTGTTCTTCACTATTATATAAATATCTTCAAAATTTTAAAAAATTTAAAGCTGCTATGTCTAATGGTATTGTTGATGTAGTAGTCTTTTAGTAGTAGTATCTCTTTAATTTGACTTTTATTTTAATCAACATTGTGATGTGAGTTAATATTTGCACTAGAATAGGTTTTGGCTTTATTGACGCTGTTACGCTATCTTTCTATCTTTCAATGTTATGTAGTCTATTTGATTCTTCTTTTTATCGCCAGGGCTTTTCCGTGTGTATAGTTTTCTTTTCTCTTGCTTAAAGTAGTTTCTACATATTATCAGCCTGTTTTCTTCACAAAATTGTATAAATCTTTTTCCTCTCACTTGCCATATACTCAATCTATTATATAAAGCTTTCAGTTTTTTCCTAAACTGATTAAAAAATATTTTACTGTTTTGTAAATTATTTTTACTTTTAAATGTGCGTATAGTACTAAGAGATAGTTCAAGAATATATTTTTATGGAAATTTAATTCTCTATTGAATAACTAATGTTCTATTTCAGGATTGGCTTGGATGGAATGAAAATGGCAGTAAGGTTTATGTGTTGTGTACCATTCATATTCATTAACTTTATGTACAGGATTAAATATCTAACTTTCTGATGTTTCATTGTTGATTGTATTTCTCCACTGGTCTCTGTTTTTGTGCTATCTTACTTCTGCTTCTAACAATATTGTTAATATTCTTGTGGCAAAAAGTAATTTTTGAAAGCCGTCAATAACATACCTATAGTATACACTCAAACTGTTATGACTGACTTCTTTAATGTCTGAAAGCATTAACTCTTTGGAATACAAAAGAACTATCTGTTTTATTTAATTTGACAAGGATTTTTGTTCATTAGCTTTTCTAATTCGGATAAACTATTTCTGGCATAGAGCTATCGTATGTTTATTTTATATACATAAATTATTTCTGCATACAACTATCATATATTTGTTTTAGATATATAAGCTATTTCTACCATACAACTAGGATGGCTTTTTGTTTTGTCAGTGCAAGTCGAGATAGCTCAGTGGTTAGTGAACTGGACTACAAAGGACAAGAGATCGGGTTCGATCCTAATCGACGGCTTCCAGGTTCACCCAGCCTTAAATATGTACAGGATTTTTTTCTTGGAAAGTAAAGTGGCACGGACGTAATACCGAGCACATTACTCCAAAAATCATGTGCCGAGGGTCTGTAAAAATTATGGTCACTAACACCATATTCATTGTACGGCACTTGGTGTGTCGGGGCTCTTCTCTTTATTTATTGTTTTGTTTTTTCAGTGAACATTACCTTAGTTTTCTGTATGTTTAGATAGAAGTTTTACTCTTCATTGTGTTTTTTAACACTCTAAATTGTCTCTCTTAATCCTTCTGCACTGTTTGAGAGGAGGACTGTGTCATCATCGTATCTATGTTCTAGAATTTTTTTGCCATTTTTTCTGAAAGGGCCAATTTCACATATTTGTCATCATTTCTGACATTGCCTACGATGTTCCCAGTATAGATGTTGAACAGGTGTGTGAGAGGATGCATCCCTGCCTCACTCCTTTTCGTACTTCAAACCAATTTGATGTTTTGCCCGCTATTCTTATAGCTGCTTGCTGTTCGTAATATAGTGACTCGGTAAGTTGTATTATGTGTCGGAAAACCTATATCTTTCATGATGTTCCCGTTTCTAATGTTGTTCGCAGTCATAAGCCTTGCTGTAATCTATGAAGCATTTATGCAGTTCTGTGTTGTATTCTCTACACTTCTCAATGATGTTTCTCATGTTAAAGATGTGGTCCCAGATGCCTCTACTATATCTGAAAACTGCTTGGACTATATGAATTTCTTGTTCTAAGTAGCATAGCGAAATAATTAACCTATCACATGATCGCTGTATACATATATTGATATCACATTGAATGTTTTCTTTGTTTCAAAAAATTACTATTGATATTTTTGTTCTACTTCACTGATCTTTTTTAATAAATATTGAAGTGAAACGGCCATAGATGTGTTTTTGAAGGCAAACTCTACAGTTAATTTGTCTGATTGTGACTTTGAACAAATAAAATCTACTGAGCGACACTGAATCATTGTACTTCCAAGACTACTGCTCCAGTGTTACCAGCCAACAAACCCATCAAGGAGATGTAGTTTGAGTACCCAACATTTGACCCCTACTTAGATGAGGGTGTTCTGGTTACAAATAATTGTTGGCCAGTAGATTATTTCAAGTTGTTCTTTTCCTACTATAGTCTAATAAAGAAGTAATGTTAGAAGTGAAGCAAGTATTTTATAAGACTATCTTTTTCTCATTGTTGTACTGCCAGTGCTAGACATGGACCTTAGACTCAAGAATTATTTTTTTAAAATTAATAAACACCGCAGAAATGAGGTATACAAGACGCATGACGAGAAAACAGCCTGAACGATAAAATCAGAAATGAAGAGTTAATAAAAAGACTAGGAATGAAACCAGCATTTGAATACATAAAGCAACAACTGATCAAGTGATTCGGGCATGTGATAATGTTAGAGATAGGAGGAAAAGAGAGTGCTATCTCATGTGATCGAAGGGGAGACGACAACAAAGAGAATTACCTTAAATGAAAAGAAAGTAAGACATTAGATAATAGTATTTGAGAGTGGTCTTACTTGAAGGAGACAAAGAAATTGGGTGAGCATGTATTAGATATTATCTAGCATTTGGTTCTGGTGGCAAAGCCCTGTGCCGAAGAGTACGGGTTCGATCCTGCTTCGGACCATAATTCTTTGTTTTGTTTTTTTTTGTGTCATTGATTATTTGTTTTTTTTTTTCCGAGTGCTGTAAACATACCTCTTCCCCTGAAATGATTCGTTGATCTATTGCCTCGGAAGTTGCCCTCCATAATAATATTCATTTATTATCATTTGTTTCCAGTCTAAACCACTGGAAACTACTGTTCGTGCTGTTTCGACCTATAACAGTTTGTCTGCAACGCAAGTATTCAACCCTACCCTATCCGGGAGATACTTGTCTTAATAGAAAAATACAGATATACAATTTATTCCCGAGTTGTGTTCGTAAACATATGTTATAGTCATGAACACACATGTGTGAAAGACATCGCCAACGGTAACTACCTTTTCATGTAGCTGAATTGGTCATGTGCTCTAGCGTTTCGTTCTCGTTTCAAGACTCTGTGCCGAGGACTGCGGGTTCGATCCTGCTTCGGACCATCTATTGTTTCTTTTTTTCTTCTGTTGTTGATTATTTGTGATATCTTTCCGAGTGTTGTAAACAGAACTCTTTCCCTGAAATGATTCGCTGTTTAAAAAATTCACGGGTAAAGATTGAATTTCGAGGTTCGACTGAGCTACATACTGAGACAAAGACGAGTTGGTTGGGACATTCAACTGCTAACAACACAAGCGACAGGAGCTATTAAAAATTGACCTGCTAGGGCAGCAGTAGTTGAGAGGGTGTTTTCACAACAGGTCCGAAGTTACTATAAAGTGAAAGAACTTTCAAGAGAAGTTGTGTGGTTAGATTATAACTAGAACTATCTGTGATGTAGATGAGATGTCTTAAACTCAATTTATACACGGATGCAAGATTCGGGGAATAGTTTATAGTCGTGTTAAAATATATGGGCTTCAATCACAGACATCAACAGTGAGAATCGTGCTCAGAAGACTATTGACCATGAGATAGTTATTGAAATATGGAGTAGATTATGCTGGTATAGGGATTCGGTCAATTGGATGTGCAGCATTATAGTAACTAAGAGAAGAGAGTTGAGAACTTGTGATGTGGATAGCTTCTAGGAACATTAGAGTTAGATTGTGAAGAAACTTGCTATTGTAGAGAACATTTGGACATGTGATTTCAAAGTATATTTTGTGAAGTTGTTACAAGTGATTGTTTTATGAGATATGTATAACTGAGATATCTCTCCTGTCGTAATTTAGTAGGATAGCTTTGATGTAAAACATTGAAAATTTAGACAGAGACATAATATATAGGAATCTCTTCCATCAGTAAATAAACTGGGAAAAATTTATTATTTTATTATTTTTATACTGAAAACAGCTAAAAATCCCCCTCCCCCCAAAAAAAAATCAATAAGGCATAACGAACAAAATCTAATACAACGATTTACCAACAGACGATACAAGAACACCAGACTATGAGGCCAACAAAGAAACTGTTGGATACGTAGACTATTAGTAACACTTGAAGGTATAAAAGCAGAAGAGGTCAAAAGAAAAAACAAGAAACCGGGAACGATATCTACTCTCAACAGTGGAAGACAAATGAGAAGGACAGAAAGAAGGAAAGTTCTTTCCCAATGTTGTCTTTGAATGACTGGTAACAGAGATGAACAGATATACTCTACAATTTTGCATAATCTTTCTCTGGAATTGTCAAGAAGTTCATGGTTTCATGGTTGGTCTAAAACAGGTGTGTTAGTATGAGATTATGTTGATGTGCAGATAGCCATGGGTCTATATTGGAAAAAATGAAACTGGAGTTTACTGCGACACATTTTATTTTACACATACCAATTTTACAGATGTAATGTCAAGAGACAAAATGCAGATTGGTCACAAATGATTGATTCTCTAAACTTGATCCTTTGTTGTTGTAGGGGGCATCGGTTGCCTAGTTGGGAAAAACCACTCGACTGGACTACCGACGTTCGGACAACCCGTGTTCGATTCCCGCTGGGAGCAGTGTGAGTTGTATTCGTGGTTGGAAAAAAAAATACCCCCACGGTCGACCCAGCCGTTGACAGAAATGGGTACCAGGTTATTACCCTGGGAAGGTGAGGAATATCGCCTCACATCTGAGTTTCGATGCTTGAGGTGGCACTATACAGAAATCTCCGAACATTTCTGGATAGGTGGCCGAGCACATATGGGTGGAAACTCGCGTGCTAAGACGCCGGTTCAAGTCTCGTACTTTACTTTTACTTGACCCTTTATGGAAAAACAGGCCATTATAAGATTTATTTGGCTCTCCAATTCATACATTGTTTTGGACATTTCAGAGTGCCTGGCTATTGATGAAAGTGTCATCAGATTCAAAGGTCGCTTTTCTTTAATATGTTATATACCATTAAAGCCAGTTTGATGGGAAATTAGTTTGTTCTGTGAGATCCTCATATTGGGAATACACTAAAATGTATACCTTATTGTGGCAAGAACAGTGTTGACATCATAGATAGTTTTTCTGTGACTGAATCAATTTGCTTGAAATTATTAAAAGGTTTTGAGATGAAATGAATATACACAGATAGTAAATGAAGGGGAGTTTACGGGATTTAAGTATAAATCAAGAAAAGTTGGTGCTCCAAGAAAGAAAGACTTGTTTTGACTGAGAGACACTTTCTATCCTAGAATTATAGAAAATACAAGCCTGATTGTAATGTGTGTAGCAACAGAGATAAGGGAAAAAAAATAACAAACCAGTTTTTATTACAAGCTATGTAATGTTCCTATCTGTTCTGTTCTATGCTTTGAACTTTATCACATTAAACTGGCTAACAAATATACTGCAGAACAACACTTTTCTAAATATAACTAGTGAAAATGTAAGTGTTGATTTTATTAACACCTTTTAAATTTCCCATTGTAGCACTGCTTTTTACATTATGAAGGCGAGCCAAAAATAATAAATATTGTCAAAAATATAGGGTGCTGTGAGTTACGTAATGATAAAAATTCTAGTGCAAAAATTTTCCTGTAAATGAATCATGATGCTAGATCAGGGATGGCCAATAAGGTGACCGCGGGCCACAAGTTGCCCGTGACGTCCTTTTTTTGGCCCGCGGCGGATAAAAAATAAAATCAGGTTGCATTGAGCAAAATGTCCTGGGTAAAATTGATTAAAATTTTGTTACATTAACTTCTACCGTGGAGAAAGCTAACTCAAATATTCCCTAGTAGTTTATTTAAAATAAAGTATAATTATTGGTGGAAACTTCCAAGGTAAATCAAAGTAGAATAATAGTACAAGTAGACCTATGTTTAATATTCGGAACACTCTAGTAGTTAGTTTACCGTCGCCTTCCCGTCATTCCCGACCCATCCTTTTTTCCGTTTGATCATCCTGCGATCGACTGAAACAAAGGAAGAAGCCGACGAATGGTTTAGAACCGACTCTCGGTTCGGCAAGTTCAAACAGTTTCCGCCACGAAATACTGTCAGTTACCCGCTTCCTCCTCCACAACACATTCACCCCACAATTATTTTACTTTCAGTTTCTTTCTCTCCAATCCTCTTTTCATCAGTCAAAATTATATATCAGATATCCGATATGATCATTCTAATTTTGTCGAGTTACAGTGAACAGTTCCATTTTTAACAGGAAATTATTGTTGTAATCTGTGTTTTCATTATCTGTTGCTTCGGTCGTGGTATAATGTGAGCAATAAACGTCAATTAAATGAAAAAATCAGATTTTTTTCATGAGAAATGGGAATATGATTTTTTTATTTATCAACAATAAGGATAGCAAACCGCAGTGCCTTGTGTGTTTGCAAGTGTTGTTTGTAAATAAAGAGTATAATCTTAAACGGCATTACACACAGCACCACGCCGATAAATACAAGGACTACATTGGTACAATACGTTCTACACTTGTGTGCGATTTGAAGAAAAAGGTTAGTGCTCAGAAATCTGTTTTTACTACATTAACAACAAAACAAACAAGTTCCTCAATGGCATCGTTTGTTGTAAGCGCAGAGATAGCGAAATAAAAAAAAGCGTTATGTGGCGGTGACTTCGTAAAGCGTTGTTCTATTAACATGGCGTGTGCATTTGGGGAAGAAAAAATTGCCAGTCATTTTGAGAGTGTTCCACTCTCAAAACAGACAGTGACTAGAAGGGTTTAGGAAATAAGTTCTCATATATCTAGTAAATTAAAGAGTGTCGTTACAAATTCCGCTTACTTTTCTCTGGCTTTGGATGAATCTACTGACATATCTGACACAGCACAACTTTTAATTTTCATAAGTACTGTTTCAAAAGACTTTATTATTAATGAAGAGCTACTAGCTTTAGATTCATTGCATAATACGACCAAAAGTCAAGACATTTATGACTCAGTTATGAAAGTTGTTAACGTTATCGGTGACGTAAACAGACTTTCAGCAATAGTGACAGATGGCACTAAGTCAATGTGTGGTACTTAAACAGGTTTAGTTGGATTATTAAGGAACGCTGAAATCCATTGCCCAGCATTACACTGCATTATACACCAGGAGGCGCTGTATGGCAAGATTCTAGACGTGGAGGATGTTATGAAAACAGTAATAAAGTGTGTGAATTTAATAAAAGTCGGGAATCGGGGTTTGACACATCGACAGTTTATAAATTTTCTATCAGAAGTTGAGGCGGAATATGGCAATTTAGTGCTCTACACACAAGTACGCTGACTAAGCAGAGGGGATTGTTTGAGGCGGTTTTTTGCTTTGAGAAACGAGATAAAGCAGTTTTTAGAGAAACATGATACCAACAAAGAACTGATCAGAAAAATGTCTGATCCACATTTTAAGAGCGTATTGGCCTTTTTAACTGATATCACCCAGCACATGAATGAACTCAACGTGAAGCTACAGGGAAGTTCCCAAGCAGTCTCAGATTTGGTAGGACACCTAGATGGATTTATATGTCAACTAAAAGTTTTTAGATTTACCCTAGCCAAAGAAAACTTCATTCATTTTCCTTCATGCAAAGAATTGATTGAGGAGCGCAGTGACACTGATTTCAAATTTTCTGTATTAATGTTAGACAAACTATTGGAGCAATTCAATGAACGATTTTCTGACTTCAGTGGTATACGACCAGAACTGGCATTGTTTAACAACCCTATGAAGTGTGACATTTTCCAACAACATAACACTTTTCAGTTGGAATTATGTAACCTCCAAAGTGACCCCTTTTTCCAATCAAGGATGGAGATAGGAGTTGACTTTTGGAAACTTGTGCTACGAGACAAATATCCCACATTGAGTGAATTCAGTTTGAAAATTACTTCTATGTTCGGAAGCACATATATATGTGAATGCGCTTTTTCAACAATGAAGGCGATTAAATCGTCACAAAGAAACCGGCTCACTGATGGCCACCTTCAGGATTTATTACGAATCATAATCATCATCTTTACACATTGACTTTGATGAACTTGTTGCTGCACATGAACGTCCACATTGTTCTCATTAAGGTTTGTTACATGTCAACTTTAAAATGACCTAACTAAAACATGTTTGTTAAACAATATAAATAGCAACTTTTATTCATTTTTATAAATCAACTAGGCATTTTTAACTCTGTTGCAACAAAATGATTTACGTAAGCAAATAATGCCGATAAATAACAAAAATATTACCTTAAGACAAATGCCAAGTTCATTTGTATTGATGTTGTTATGTGTGTGGCCCGCCACACACAAAAAAATAATAAAAAAGTGGCCCGCCATTTGAAAGAAATTGGCCATCCCTGTGCTAGATAATGGCATAGAATAGAAATGGTTTGCATTTCTCATATTCTGGTTTTCTTTCTTTCTTTCCTTCCTCCCTTCTTTCTTTCTTTCCTTTCTCATTTGCTTTTTGGTATCGAGGGGTGATGTGGTTCACTGTTTCATGTTCTTCTATTGATCTCATCTGCTGTTATGCCACCAACCGAGTGTTTCTAATATTCTATTTATCCACTTTTATCTTGGCTGACCTTTTGGTCTGGTGTTCTCGTCTCGTTCGTTGGTAACTCATTTTAGTTTTAGTTATTTTTTCTTATCACTTACCCGAACTTTTTGATCTGTTTTTTTTTTTCTGTATTCAATAGCTGGTTCCGTTCCTAGCCTTTTTTGTAACTCTTTGTTTCTGATCTTACCTCTCAGGCTGATTTCTGTCATGCGCCTGACACACTTCATTTCTGTGGTGGTTATTTGTATAACAGCTCTTGAGTCTAAGGTCCATGTGTAGTACGTGTTGCACAATGTTGGGATAAAGATAGTCCTATAAATAGCGTGCATTGCTTCTAATGCTACTCCTTTGTTGGACAGAAATATTCTGGTTGATTACTTTAATAACTGTTTTCAGCAGCTGTATTTAACTTCTGTTAACAGGGAACTAATGGCAGCCAATTATGGGACACAGCTTTAGCTGTCCATGCAATGATAGAGGTAATGTTTCTGTATAACACTTTCACAACTTTTGTTTAAGTAATGATATAAGTAGCATAAGATAAGAGATTCCAGTCTATCTCCATGAGAAACTTTATGGAGCTGGTGGAGGTTTGAATTAACTGCTGCCTTCATAAGAATCATTAATGTCAACACTTGATAACACTTTAAAGGTCACACAGCACTCCTCATAGTCCAGATGGTGTTCGGTACGACTCATGGGTGATTTAACTGACGACGACTTGGAAAAACTGGCCAAATAGTTAATGTCACCATTCAGAGTAGTCAGATAGGCAGGAGTATCTACACGGCTACTTACTACCGCTACCGAAGCCAAACAAAGCCCATTCTCAGATCAGTGTCTACAGAAACCTCATGATGCAAAACACAGCGGGCAAGCTACTGAAGAAAATAGTTGCCCGTGTACTCACCTGTCACCTTGAACAGATACGCTCATTCCCACCCACACTCGGAGGTTATAAATATAACAGCTGGATGGGAGGGGAAAAACTATGACTTTTGCTGACGATATTCTGATATTTCGACAGGGAAATCGCCTCCGCAATGTAAAACGAACTCGATCGTCGCATCTCTTACTGAGGTCAGGTGCATTGGTTAATCTAATAAAGCATCAATTACATGGTTCTCCCTTAAAAATCATATCGTTAAGACGGAAATACCGGTGCTACGATGGGAGGTGACTAGGGACAAATTGATGGCATACTTCGAATTTAAGTTTGATCGCAGCCAGTGTTTTCGGGACAACGTTGACCATGTGATAACAAAATCCCGCAGAAGATTGTCCGCCTTGAAGGTCATGGCAGCTGCCAACATCGAGCAGAGGTTACTTACCTTTCTGTTCCAGGGACTAGTCTCCACAACAATCGAATATGCCCTGGCAATTCCTAATATCAGTAAGACGCAAACTGTAAGCCTGGAGAAAATACCGAATGAAGCTATGCGCATTATCTTGGGGTCTACGAGGACACTCCCTGTGTAGCAATGATGTATCTTCTTGACATTCCAATTATGGATGACAGATTAAAATCTAGAGGGCACGAGCATACCTGAAGATAATTTCAGATAAAGAGCATCCGTTGCTTCATGAACTCAACACAGGGAAAGGTGTCAGGGTAAAAAAGAGGCAAATCATGAGTGGGCCGAGCAGAAGATGTCATCAAACAGGTATGCGGGCTAACCTATATCACTATTAACGAGGAGTGGATACCGGTGTCTGCGTCATTCAAGGGGACATTCTTGTGTATTGTCACACTCAACAGGAAATATAGAGAACAGAACTCATTCGTGGTCATTGCAGGTCAACGGTCTCATCTGGGATAACACCGATGAGAAAGACGCAGTCATCTATACAGACGGATTTGTACTACGACACCAAGGAATGCATGGGCATTTACAGCACGCTCGACAGGCAGAAAAGTCAAGGAAGATAGTGGCGCATACGTTAAGACCACGAGTAATATGACGATAGAGGTCATGGCAGCGACCAGAACATTCATATGGTTAGAGTCACAAGACTACACCCACGCCTGCATACTAAATGATTCGATGTGCGTAATAAAAAAGTGGAGATGGGCTATGTACGCATGGAATGGGTAGAGCCGTTGCTGAAGTAAAAAATACGTGGGGTCATCTTTGTTTACTTCCCTGGACATGTGGGAGTACGGGAAAATGAAAGAGCGACAGGTTGGCTAGCGGCGCTGTCATTGAAGAACTAATGGATCGGACGGACATCATCAATGCCCTCCGGGAAGTGGGAAGGACACAGGACTTCGACAACCATGTGTCCATGTCACTCCTTCGGATGAAAGAGATGGGAGTTAAGATGGGCACAGCCAGAAACGAGAAATTTCGTGGACGTATAAAGAGACTTATCAACCAACACAAAACTGGATTCTTCTGTCGCTGGACACTGCGGAACTTGCTGATGAGGGGATCTGAGCACCTATGGACATATTCGGAGTGCAATGATGATGAACAACAAATAACTCAATAAATTGCTGTGAATGTTATTCATTCATATTTTTTTTCAATTAAAAGTATGTCAACAATAATATATCGTTCAGGCAGGAGCTTACGAAATAAGTGACTTTAGTTCCACATTGACATCTGCCTATGAGTTCCTGCGTCTCACTCAGATTCCAGAGAATCCACCTGAGTATCAAAAATACTACAGACAGAGAAATGAGGTTGGTTTTAATTCCCATTTTGCTTAGTCTGTGATATTTTATACATGTAGTTACTTCTAAATTGTTCTTCTTTCCTTAAGTAGTTACTTCTAAATTGTTCTTCTTTCCTTAAGTATGTTGATAACCTATGAGTTGCTGAAGACTGAATAATTTATTGCAATTGAATTCAGAAAAAAAAAAAATTATTTTGTAACAGATTTCGATTTTATGAGGTGTAAATGCATCGCCTTTTTTGTTGTTGTAATACAGTCATTCATAAAATTGACACACACACACACACACACACACACACACACGCACGCGCGCACACACACATGTATATTTATTTATTTTAATTAAAACTGCACTCGGTTATTAACTATTTAATTAACATACTTAAACGTTTCTTTTACTTCTATTTTTCCTTTCTCATTTTCTTTTCAGATTGAGGCGAGATATAATACACAGTCTTTTGTTCTTCTGTTGACTGCTGTTTTGTTTCGTAGTGCGTTATGTGTCCTAGATTAATATTTCTTTTTCGTGGTCTGCCCTTGGGTCTGGTGTTTTCGCAACATTTATTGATGGCTCGTTGTGTTATGTTTTGATCTTTCTGCCTTATTATATGACCAAACCATGTTATCTGTTGTTTCGTTGTGTATTCTATGGCGGTAATTATTCCTAGATTTTTTTTTGTCAGTTCTTCATTTTTAATCTTACCTCTAACGCCCTTTCCTGTTATTCGTCTAACACATTTCATCTTGGTAGTGATTATTTTTCTTATTGTTCTCGCATCTATACTCCAAGTTTGGCATTGGAGCACAACGTTGGAGTGAAGATTGAATTGAAGAGTGCCCATTTTGCCTCGAATTAATTCCTTGTTGGACTACAAGCTTTAATTTTTTATTTAACAAGCTTTGTTGCATCTTGAGTCTATTTCTGCTGTTTGTGAATTGTCGTGTTTCACTAGACTTCCTAGATATTTAAATTCATCCACTTGTATTAATCGTCTGCCATCTATTAATAGGGTGATGTTCTGTTTTTTTTTTTTTTTTTTTTTTTTTTTTTTTTTTTTTTGCAATATTCATGACTTCGGTTTTGTTGATGTTGATTTTCATGTTAATTGGTTACCTGTGCTGTTAAGTCTATTTAACTAGGTCTTCTATTGTTCTATGTATTAGTCTCTGCTCGACTGCAAACAAAAGTTAATTTATCTCCTCTTTCTCCAATGCGTTGAGTAACTTACATATGTAGTCCAGGTATATAATAAACAATAGGGGTGATAGTATGCATCCCAGTCTTAGATCTATTTTCATCTTACTCTTATCTAACTCTGATCTAACTTTAAAGTGGTATGTGTAGCCTGCTGTTATACTGACTGTACAGCTAATGTTGATGTAGAGACTTGTAATTAGGTTGGTTAGATGTTGGTTTACTCCATTTGTTGTTTATATTTCCCGTTTTTCTCTAATTATTGGGTCAAATGCTTTTTCTTGGTCTATGAAAGCTATGCACACACTTCGATTGTGTTCTGTAATCTTTCCTGCTAACTGTTTTAGGTTGAATAATGCATCAGTACATTCTATGTTTTTCACATATTCATTTGAGAATTGTTAACTGTAGTTCTAAAATTGGCCTGAACCTTTTTTTTCTAGAATTTTGGCGTTTAACTTCCACACATGGCTCAGAAGAAAATGTTCTCTATATTGATTGTAGTCTCTCTTCCTACATTCCTTTTCCATTATTGGTACAATGATTGCCTGTTGCCAGTCTTCTGGAGTTTTCTGTTGTTGCCATGCTGCATTAAATATTCTGTCTTGTCATGTAATTCCTGTTTTCTACTGCTGATGTTACTATATCAACTGGGATGTTGTCTATTCTTTGTGCTTATTTTTTTGTACATATTATATTACTTCTTTAATTTCTTCTTTAATGATTTGGGGTTCAGTGTTTGGGCATTCTTATGTGACAGACAGACTGTAAAAAAAAAAAGTAAAGAAACCCCTTCACGCCAAGTGGCGTATAGGGAAATATGGTGTTAGTGGCCCTATATTTTACAGACCTTCAGCACATGATTTTTGGGGTAATGTGGTCAGTATTACGCCCGTGCTGCTTTACTTTCCCAGAAAAAAATCCGGTACCCATTTAAGGCTGGGTGAACGCGGAAGCCGTCGGTTGGGATCGAACCCTACCCCTTGTCCGTGGTAATCCAGTTCACTAACCACTGAGCTATCGCGGCTCCCTCAGACAGACTGTGTCAAGACTAATCTTCATTAGATAACTGTTGTGACATTGTCGTCTGTTTGCACTTGTAGTACAAACTGTGCATACAAACACAGTACCCACCAAACTTAGGTGTCATGTCCCAAGTGGGCGCACTTCCCTTAGAGTGTCAAGAAGCTAAAGGGCTGAAACACTTGCACAACTGGGTTGTTCTTCTGATGATCAGATTGCCTGCTGCTGCGAAGCTAGGTATAAAGAGTTTCCTATTACTGTTAATTTCAATGACTTTTACAAAATGAGGTTGTAGGCTACTTGACTGTTATAAAAGAGAACTGCAGTTTTCTTGGTTTTCACAAAATGATGGATCACATGTTACTTGGCTGTTGTAAAAAGAAAAGACAGTCTCAGATTGCTTTGCTATTATTAAAGAGTGCAGCCGGTTACTTTGCTAAAATATATGGGGGTTGTGACATTACAGATATTGGGAAACATTGGGCTACATTGAGAAGTTATGTCAATTCATCTTTTTATTACCCTGGTAAAAAAGTAAATCCAAGTTTCCCGTGTGTTACCGGGGCCTCATTGTGAGGGAGTAAAGAATAGTGACACTGTGACCTTCCAGGCATGTCGTAAGAGGCGACTAAGGAGATTGATCGATGGCTTGACAAGCTGTCATTGTAAAAAGTATTGTTATGGAAACAGAGCCCTAGATTTTGGAAGCAGTGATCTCTGCAATATGTGCCATTTTGGCACGCAAGGTTTCTGTTTTTGAGATTGTGGTTCTGCCCTATGTGCCGTCTTCAGCTCGAAAGGACAATAGATAGATAGAAAAAGTAAAGATTCCCTCCATGCCATGGCAGGTGTGCAGGAAAATTGTGTTGTTGACCATATTTTACTATGAACAATAACACATTTATGGGTAATATGGTTTGTATCATGTCTGGCTGATAGTACATTCTAATATCAATTTTAGAAGTGAATTCCAAAGCCTTGTCAGTCAGTAAATAGTTCACATATGAGAATTAATCCTAGACCATTCTATTAACTTAATAGCCATTTGTTAATTTCAACACATAAAAGTATTATTTTATTTATGACCTTAACGGATTTGTATGAAAACATAATTAATTATTCATGCTTTCTTCCGGAGTAAATGTGTTGTTTCTTTTGGTGATATTATTATTCTTCCTGCTGTAGTTCATCGGTTTTCATTTAGTATTCTTAGTGATATCCATTTTCTGTGATTTCTTTGAGCATAAAACGTTTATATATTACCGATCTGCTGAGTCAGTCATAAGTTAATGGGCTTTATTTAAAATCGCATGTTGGATGTAGCCCGGTGATATATGCTAGGCGTCACATGCAATCTTTTAGGGTCTAATTAAACATTTTTAGCTGGTTACATTTAAAAAGTACCAGTAGAGATAGACTCAAGATGCAATGAAGCTTGTAAAATCATTGGACAGCTATTACCACTGTTGTCTAACAAGGATTCTAGATGCAAGAACAATAAGAAAAATAACCTCTGCTGAGATGCAGTGTGTTAAATGAATGGTAGGAAACAGCCTGAGAGAGAAGATCAGAAATTAAGAACTGAGAAAAAAGCTAGGAATAACCCCCGCCATAAAATATGTAAAGAAACAACAGATAAAATGGCTTGGTCACATGACAAGGCAAAGTGATCAAGACACAACATAACGATCCTTCAATAAACGTTGCGAGAACACCAGACCCAAGGGTCGACCACGAAAAAGGTGAAGCACTAAGAAACATAACAGCAGCAGAGGCGAACAGAAGAGAATAAGATCCCAAATTATATTTCTCATCTACGCTGAAAGGCAATTGAAGAAGGAAAGACGAAGAAGTGATATCCATCCATACATAATCTGTATACATACCAACACATACTACTATTTTTTTTAATAGAAAAATCGTCATTTATTTGTTATTTCATTATTTCTGTATATTTAGTGTCAGGTCGGGTAATTGTACCTGCTACTTTTTGCAGAAGACAGTACAACCTGCTGTTGCCCTGCTGCGGGTATGCTCGGGAGAGTAAAAGGCTAAGGGAGGGTACCCTGAAGTAAAACAACCTTACTGCCTTGTGAGTGACACTTTTTAGTCAAAGGCTAGCGGAGCCAACCGTAAACAAACCGACGGAAAGCAACAGAAAACCACCGTCGTAACTTCTTTGTACAAGCATGAATAACCACAATGATAAAATTCATGGCAACAACGTTAAGAGGGGATTCTAATAGAATACTCTCGTTCGCTAGGGGACATCGTGTGCTTTAAGTGAAACCCGATCGTCATGAAGCTACTCTAAGCAAGATAAAGATAAAACAAACGTTGAAAATAGGAACCTGGAACGTAAGATCACTCATTCTTCTTCTTCTACCCGTGGGGCATAGGTCTTCAACAAACACTTTCCAACGCGTTCTGTTTCTTGCCACTAAGAAGCATTTTAAGATCGTTCCATGTCTTTCCCATTACCTTCATCTCTGCTTCTGTCTGTCTTCTCCGAGAATTCATTGGTCTTCCTCTTTGTCTTTTTCCCCGGAGATTCCAAAAAAGCATATTGTGTAATACTCTCAGTTGGTTTCCGCAATGTTTGTCCTATCCAGCGCCATCATCTTCGCTATATCTCTTTATCCACTGGTATTTGACTGGTACATTTCCATAATTCCATGTTAGTGATTTTGTCCTGCCATTTCCACCCTTTTATTCTGCGTAAGCATCCTTTAATGAAAGTCTGTATCTTCATGATTGTCATTTTAATTTCATGGACCTTAGTCCATGTTTCACAGCCATATAATAGGACCTTAACATTTGAGTTGAACATTTTTATTTTTGTATTTAACCTAATTTCTTTGGATTTCCATATGTTTCCCAGTGCAATCAAAGTTCCTCTTGCTTTTGATATCCTTATTTTGGTATCATTTTCTGTTCCTCCCTCTTTATCGATATTACTGCCCAGATATATGTAAGATCGTACATCTAATAGAGGTATTTCTCTTTGTTTTATTTGGTTACTGCCAACTGTATTAATTCTCATAATGTTGTTCTTATCTCTATTAATCTTCAGTCCTAGCTGTTGTGATCTCTCATCAAGTATGCTCATTTTATCCTGCATCTGTTGATGGCTGTGTGATAGGAGATCTATGTCATCAGCAAAGTCTAAATCCTCAAGTTGTTTGGTCAGTGACCACTGGATTCCATTTCTGTTGTTTTGAGTTATTTTCATAATCCAATCTATGGCCAGTAGAAAGATAAATGGAGACAGAAGGCATCCCTGCCTTACTCCTGTTCTTATTTCAAATGCTTCTGTTAGCTGTCCTTCATGCACCACACTACATTTCGTTCCTTCATACATTGTTTTTATCAGGTTAATAAACTTTATGGGGATTCCGTAATGACTCAGCAACTTCCAAAGCATTCTTCTGTCTAAACTATCAAATGCCTTTTCGTAATCTATGAATCCAATATAAAGTGGGGATTTTAGTTCTAAACTTTGTTCAACTATTATACATAGAGTAGTTATTTGATCAGCACATGCTCTGTTCTTCCTAAAACCTGCTTGTTCATCTCTCAAATGTTTCTCTATGGCCTCTTTTAGTCTCTCCAGAATGATTCAGCTTACTATTTTTCCTGGCACTGATAGTAGCATAATTCCCTATAATTTGTGCACTCCTGTAAACTTCCTTTCTTTGGTAGTTTGATCATATAACATTTTTTCTAGTCTTTATGAATCTCCTCCCACTTCCAAACGTTATCTAATAGATTATGTAACATCTTGATAGAGGTGTTAATATATCTGCTTTGATGGCTTCTGAAGAAATTTCATCTGGTCCTGTGGCTTTACTATTTTTTAATAGCTTGATGGCTTTCATTATTTCTTCCTTGTTTGGTTTTCCACAGTAAGTGTAACTCTTCTTCTGCTGGTAGTATATCTGGAGGGTTATTTGAGTCGGGTCTGTTCAAAAGTTCTTTAAAATGCTCTTTTCATCTTTCCATCTGGTCCCGTATATTACTAAGCAGATTTCCTTTCTTTTTTTAATGAAGGTTTTGATCTGTTTGTATTTTCCACTTAATTTCTTTGTGCTGTTGTACAGTTCTTTCGTATTCCCTTTATTTGCAAATTCCTCTGCCTCTTTAGCTAGTTCATCTATATATTTCCTCTTATCTCTTTTAATGCATCTTCTCACTTCTTTGTTCACCTCTGTGTAAACTTCCTGTTTCTTGGCTTTATTACATCTTGTTTTGCTTTTATTTATGTCTGCTTTCTTGTTCTTTCTTTCTTTAATTTTATCCAGGGTATCTGCTGTCATCCATGCCTTATTCTGGCGTTCTCTTTTCCCCATTGTTTCCTCGCGTGTCTCTTTCAAATATCATTTACCTGTTTCCAATGATCTTCTATATTTATTGTATTTTCTAGTTGTTGCAGGACTTGGTATTTGTTTGATATTGTGACTGCAAATTTATCTTTCATTCCTTGTTCTTTAAGAAACCCTACATTGAAATACTTTCTACCCTTATTCGTTGTAGTATATCTTTTTAGTTTAATTTTAAGTTTGGCTAACAGAAGATGTTGATCTGAAGCCACATCTGCCCCTCTATATACTTTTACATCATGTAAGGATGACTTCAACTTATTATTAATACATATGTGATCAATTTGATTCTCCGTTCTATGATCTGGTGACACCCATGTAGCTTTATGTATTCTTTTATCTTAGAATTTTGCTCCACCTAGGCTCACTTGATTAAGAGCACAGAAGTTTACGAATATCTCTCCATTCTCATTTATATCTCCAAGTCCATGTTTTCCCATAATCTCTTCGAAGCCTCTGTTGTCCGATCCTACTTTTGCATTTACATCTCCTATCAAGATTATAATATCTTTGGCTCGTCTTTCATCCATCTGACATTGCAACTGTTTATAGAACTCATCTTGAACTAAATCATCCTTATCATTGGTTGGTGCGTAGCATTGGTTGGTGCTTAGCATTGGATAATCTGTATTTCTATTTTGTTTTTTGTTGTTTTAAATGTTGCTCTCTTTAGTCTTGGCCCTATTGCTTCCCATTCTATCAGTGTCTTCTGTGCATTCCTTGATAACATTATAGCTACCCGTTCACTATGTTGTGCACCAGGTTTCTGGTGTCCTGATGATAAAATCATCTCTCATGTATTTAGCTTTATCCTTTCCGTTCCTAGCTATCTTGTTTCGCACATTCCCAGAATATCTGTTTTGTAATTTCTCATTTCGGCTGCTACTTGTACTGCTTATCCTTGTTCATTTATGGTACGTACATTCCAGATGCCAATTGTGGAGGATTTCCTGGTAGACAGAGGATGAGTCAGCAATCTGGACTCCTTACGGCTTTCTCCAGATTACGTCATACATATCTTAGACAGAGAGCCTTTATCCTTCCTGGATGGCGGATTTACTTTTATTCTTTCCTTTGACTTGTCCAGGTTTGTGAAGTCTTTTCGATTTATATTTTTGCAGTACGGGATAGCCAGTCTCATGCCCAAACTCCTTAGTCGCCTTTTACGTACATGAATGGTAGGGAACAGCGCCATTATTTTGTATTCCCCACCCGGCAGCGCACGAATGCGAAGTGTGAAGCTTACTGTTTCGCAATACCATTGCTTCTCTGTCATAGCGAACGTGTGTGTGTGTGTGTGTGTTATACATATTCTGTGGGTAGTACTTGAATACGGTCATCTTTAAAATCTATTATGTTAGATTAAAAAGATGGACATTGTCGAAAACGGAGTGTGACGAATTACTCGATCAATAATCGGATACCAGCCCTCCGAATGCTGGAACTGCTTCCACAGCTGTCTTCCCTGCCACAACGGGCAAGAACGACCCGAAGCAAGAAACGCTAGTCGCTCAGCTGCTGTAGGTCGCGCCAGACAATATATAGGCCTAGCCCTCACAGTGGAACAGGTAGAAAGCAAGAGCGATCAAGAGGTTAAAAAGCTTTACGCGAGATAAGAAGTGAGTTAGGCACGGTGACTTTGGGAAGGTGACACTACAGCTGTACACAACGATAGCTATATAGTATGTTCCTACCCATTGGTGGTGAGCTGACGCTGGTTGCAGACTTAAAAACCGATCCATTTGTTGAGCACGCCCTATGCTCCGTCACATGTGAACTATACCACAGGTATGGTATGCTGTTGGCACCATTAACAACAACACTAACTACTGTTAAATATTGTCGATTTTCTCATACAAGCAATGACCACCCAGGAGGCGCCGTTGGAGGTGACCCCGCTGGAGAAGACACCACCTGCGATGACCAACAAGGTTAAAAACCCAGAAAAAGTTGCGGGAAAAGGCGAGGCGAAAGCTAGGAAAGCGGTACAATTGTCTGCTCTACATAATGCCAAGGCAGCGATGTTGATCCACATTGAGAGTTAACCTGTGGATGTAGAACATGATCAAAGCCAACATGCAGCCAAGTGGTGGCCTCCACGTATATTCTGTGTATAGTAATCAGAAGTCTGATTCTCCTGGGGGTGTTGCTATTCCGCAAGCACCCAACTGGATGGTTTGCCGTTGCAGAACAACAAACAATAAGCGACGTTGTCCTCCCAGGCTTGCCAAATGAGGCGTGTAGACCATTTTTTATATGGAGTGAGTTCGCGAACAACTAGGCATATCACTTTTGTCCCATTAATCGTGACGATCCTTGTATCAGACTGTTTGAGATGAGTAAGCACTTGACACGCACCATCCACCGGGCCGATAAGAATGAGCTACATAAGTTGAGTATACATGTCATAAAAATTGGCAAGAGGCTTACTAACAAGATACTGCTGTCGGCTTGTGGGAGGGAAAAAACAAGAGGCCATAAAAAAGAACACTCATACAGAAAAGAAAACAGGAAAATATCAAAAAGGAAATGAAAAGGATGAATTTACATTAATTGGAACTGTGTGAAATAATATAAACAACAGATTTAGAAACAGTCAGTTGTATGTGAAAACTAGACCATGGGTAGATTGCAATAGTGATCATGCACCAGTTGTGAGAAAGCTTAGAGTAAAATTAAAAACAAAAGCAACACAAAACGAGCCTCAGTTAATATCAAGTTAAATTTAGATTTACACAAATCAGACAAGAGCTTACAAGACAAATATACCATCACAATTCAGTACCGGTACAATGCAATAGAGAAGATACAAAGTATTGATGAGCAGTGTGAAATGCTAAAAGAATCAGTGCGACAAACATCAATAGAGTTCATACCACCAGTAAGGACAAATTCAAGAAAGAAATGGCTGACAGATAACATTTTACAACTAATGGATACAAGAAGAATGATCATCATCGTCGAGTGCCTTCTCTGCAACGAAGGTTGGCTACCATGGAGCGCCATTCTGCTCTGTCTCTTGCTTTGATGGTGAAGGTTGTCATAGGCTGATTTGTCCACCTTTTGATGTTACTAGTCCATGTTACTCTTGGTCTGCCTCTGCCTCTTTTACCTTGTATTTTTCCCTCCAGGATTACTTTTAGTAGGCGGTTGTGTCTTTTAACTTGGCCCAAAAATCGCATTTATCTTGTTTGGATTGTGCTTAGTAATTCTCTTTTCATTTTTAGTTGTTTTAAGACTTCATCGTTTGTTTTATTTTCCTTTCATCCAATTCTACCTATTCTTCTGTATATCCACATTTCAAAGGCTTCAATTCTCTGTTCTGTTTTCTTGTCTAATGTCCATGTTTCTGCACCATATAGGAATATTGAGAAGATGTAACATTTTGCTATTCTTAGTTTTAGCCCTGGTGTTATTTGTTTTGATGTTAGTATGTTCTTCATGACATTAAAATTACTTTTTGCGATTCCTATTCTTTTGTTTATTTCACTTGTACATTTTCCATCACTGGTTATAGTATATCCAAGGTAGTTGTAGTTCTGAACTGTCTCCATGTCTATTCCTTCAGTTTTGATATCCACTTGTGGGTTTTGAGAATCTTCTTTGTTTATGATCATAGTTTTTGTCTTTTTGATATTCATGTGTAGTCCATATTTTTTGCTTGTCATATTTATTTCATTAAGTAATTGTTGTAGATCTTTAGGATTTTCTGCTAGTAGTACAGTATCTTCTGCATATCTTGGGTTATTGATTATCTTTCCTTTAATTTGTAGGCCTGGTATCTCTATGATGTTTTTTTTTAATTTGTTCAGTGTATAGATTGAACAAGCTTGGTGATAGGATGCATCCCTGTCTTACTCCTCTTTTTATATCAATGGGTGTAGAGTTCTCTTTGCTATATTTTATTTTTGCCGTTTGCTCCCAGTATAGATTACATATTAGTCGTATGTCCATGTCATCTAGATGTATCTCTTTTAGACATTCTATAAGTTGTTTGTGGTGTACTCTATCAAAAGGGATGGTGTAGTCTTTGAAGCAGGCATATATTGGTTTGTTTACTTCTGTGTACTTTTCGATTAATGTTCTCATGCAGAATATGGCTTCTTTTGTCCCGCTATTTTTCCTAAATCCAAATTGCTGCTCATCTAATTCAGTTTTGATTTGATTCTGAATCCTTCCTTGTATAACTTTTAGCAAGATTTTTGTAACATGGCTCATTAGGCTTATTGTTCTAAAGTCACTGCATTCAACTGCACCATTCTTTTTAGGCAATGCAATGAAAGTTGATGTTTTTAGTTCATTTGGTATGTATCCTGTGTGGTATATGTCGTTGCATATGTCTGTAATCACTTCAGTGCCAAAATCTTCTAGTGCCTGTATCACCTCTATCTGTATGCTGTCAGGTCCTGCTGCTTTTCCCTTTTTCATTGTTTTTATAGCTTTTTCCACCTCAGATTTTAAGATTGTATAGCCTGATGTACATTTTATAACTGGTTTTTTGTCCTTTGATCATGAAATAGTTCTGTTATATATTCCTGCCATCTATCTATAATATCTTTTTGTCTGTTAGCATTTTTCCTTTTTCGTCTGCAATGCATCCACATTCTGTGGCTTTTTATTTTTATTAGTCATTTTCTGTATTTTTGTGTTTTCCTCTTAAGTCTTGTTTGCTTTCCATAGTTTCTATTTCTATACATTTTTGGCTAAGCCAGTCTTCTTTTGCCTTTTTGCACATTTTGCGTATTTCATTATCTATTTTATTGTATTGGGCAGTGTTCTTCGCTTGTCACTTTGTTCCATTTTTTCTAGATGTGTTAGTTATCCATTTTTGTTTTTTCTTCTTTCTCTTTTGGTAAGGTGTCGCAGGTTTCTTGTATGCTTTTCTTTATGCATTGCCATTTGTTTGTTACTTTTTAATCAGGATTTTCTCTTCTGTATTGTTCAATTCCTTCTAGCAGCTTCTGGTATGTGTTCTTTACTTGTATTGTATAGGTATCTTTAATATCTTTTTGATTTAAAGCTGTTATATCTAGTGGATTGGTTGATGAATTAGACTTTTGCTTGTTTCTCTTTAGTTTGATTTTCATTTTAATTATTACAGGATTGTGATCTGAATTAATATCTGCCCCTGGGTAGATTTTGGCTTTGTTTACGCTGTTACGGAACCTTTATTTTATCATTATGTAATCTATTTTATTCCTCTTCTTATCTCCAAGGCTTTTCCATGTGTATAGTTTCCTTTTCTCTTGCTCAAAGTAGGTGTTACATATTATCAGCCTGTTTTCTTCACAGAATTGTATTAATCTTTCTCCTCTGCCATTTCTTTTTCCTAAACCATGATTTCCTATAATGGTCTTATATCTATCTTTTCCTACTTTAGCGTTCATGTCACCCATTACAATCAAGATGCCTGAAGAGTTCACTTGTTTCATAACTTTATTTAGGTCTTCATAGTATGCCTCTATGTGTTCATCTGTGTAGTCTTGAGTAGGTGCATATGTCTGTATTATTGCTATGTCGAATGGTTTTGCTTTCAACTTGAGTAGTATAATCATATCACTGTATGTCCAGTGGTTACTTTATTATTTTTGTAGCTCTCTTTTTATCAGTATTCCTACCCCCCTTTATGTTCTGTTGTATTTCCTGAGTATATAAATGTATATTTTTCGTCTACTATGTACCCACATTCTTTCCATCTTGTCTCTGATATGCCTAAAATATCTATATTTATTAGTTCTGCTTACAAGAATAATAAATAAGTATAATAGAAATGAGTATAGGAGATTAAATAAAGCAATTGTAATAATAAAATGCAATGAAGCAAAAGAAGCATGGCTAAAACAGAGATTCAAATAGATTGAAATGCAACAAAAATGAGATGCTAAAGCTATATACAAACAAATTGAGGAATTAACAGGAAGAAAAACGCAATCAAAAACTGGATGTCTAAGATCAAAGGAAGGAGAACTGTTGATTGATCAAGAAAACATAAGCGAACGATGGACAGAATATATTAAAGATCTTTATAATGATGAATGAACGGAAGTAAATATTAAGGATAATGGAGAAGGACTTGAAATACTCAGAGAAGAAGTGGAAGACGCATTGCACAATATGAGAGCTGGCAAAGTTCCTGGACCAGATAATATAACTAAAGAAGAGATTGAAGCCACGGGTGATTTTATAATAGAAATTATAACAAAAATATTTAATGATATCTACAACAGCGGATATATACCAGACGACCTGATATTATTCATATAGATATTACTAAGAATCATCATGCGAAGAGTGCGAAAACACCAGAAATTAGTGATGAAAAGTGTGGTTTTTTTGGAGGTAAAGGAACCGTTAATGCCATATACATCATAAGATCTTTAGTAGAAAGAGTCATAGAGGTGAAAACAGATCTACACCTATGTTTCATAGATTATACCAAAGCATTTGACAAAGTAAAGCACCAAGAAATCATTAAAATTTTAGAAGGCATAAACGTAGACATCAAAGATCTAAGAATAATAAAGAACATGTACTGGTAACAAACAGCGGCCATAAGAACTGGAAATCAGTTTCAACAAATAAAAGAGTGTTAGGCAAGGTTGTGTGCTGTCACCAGATCTATTTAATATGTATGGCGAAATTAATTTAAGATCCATAAGGGGCATGCCTGGAATAACAATCGGATGTCAAAATATAAATAATCTAAGGTATCCAGATGAACAGCTTGAATGTATTATAACAACTTGGAACATTGAGGGACAAAGAGATAGTGGGAAGCAAAGAGAAAAGATACCAGACAGCGTAAGAGAATGGCTTGGCAGATGGTCAGCAACAGAAAGGATAAATAACTGTCGAGATAGAAAGTTGTGGAGAGACATATGCCAGAAAGCACGGTGCTTGATGATGATGGTGGTAATGATTATTATTATTATTATTATATTTCTACCTGATTTGTGGTATTTTTACAAACCAGAAACCTAGTCTGGTTTGGTGCTTTGCTGTCAGGATATTTGTTTTCTTGCTAGTTGCTGCCTGACAACTGTCATCATTGTCTGTCTTGAGGGCTGCACTCTCCAGAACTCCCACACTTATGATAAGAGTCTGATATCTTTGCCATTTCTGTAAGATATTTCAATTTTTACTTAGATGGGCTTGTCTACCTCATGCTGCAACCTTCAATCAGGAGGAGCCCCTTTTTAATAAGTTTTCTACCTGAAAATACCTATCCAGATCATTAAGATATTGATCCTTCCCCAGTCGTTCAACATCACATAAGGCTTGTAGTGTTCTAATACCCATCTCTATTCTTGGCAAGATGTTCAATCTTATCTATTGAATTTATGCCTGATAACTTTGCGTCCCTTATAAGTGTTCTTTTTAATATCTCTCTAGGTCTTCCTCTTTTCCTGAATCTTGATGTTTCCCTTTGAAAAGTCTGTTTTTGAATTCTCTTGTCTCTTCTCAATACGTCTGACATATATCCTTCTCTTCATTAATACCTACCAGGAGTAAAATTATACTAGGGGACAGGGTACCCTGGTAGCCAAATCATGTCTGAGTATGGAAACCGTTAAGGACTGTTTTTTGTAGCTTATTGTTGTTATCATCGTCAGCTTTCTGTTCTTTGTGGGACACAGGTTTGCAACAAACATGCTCAAAGTGTACCTAATTACTTTATTGTGATAATTGCGTGTTTATATCAAATAATCAAGCACACACAAATATGCTTGTTTAGATTTTCACCTGATTATGCCAACTTTCAGACATGGGTTTTTATCTAGATTTTAATCTTTAAGGGACTTTTTATATGAGCCCACAGCTGTCTTTTTTTTTTCAGGAGATCATGCTTGAACCATGTCATAGACGATACCAGTAACAGAATGAAGCAAACAATTTAAAAATGATCTTATTATTGTGATGAAATACAACATGAATTGTTATGGTTATATGTTTCATTTTTCAGGGCTGGTTAAAAGCATGAAGCAGAGAACTGTTTGAGAGGAGGGGGGGGGGGTGAAAATACTGGTAACAGGAGACGTAGCATCAAAGGATAGAAAGGTCTTGGTTTTGCAGTTTTTAGATTGCTGTAAAACTGCTTGTTGCAAACATGTTCCAATGACCACAAACAGTAAGGAGTTAAAAGATAATCGGGAAAAGTCTTGACTAATTCATACACTATTTATTTTCGGTATAATTTGTTCATATATACGGGGGCCTCAGTAGCCTAGATGGGGAAAGCCACCTGACTGGGCTACCGACGTTCGGAAAACCTGTGTTCGATTCCCGCTAGAAGCTGTGTGAGTTGTACTCTTGTTTGGTAAAAAAAAAATACCCCGCAGTCTATCCAGCCGCTGGCAGAAATGGGTACCAGGGTAGTACTTTGGGAAGGTGAGGAATGCCGCCTCGCGTCGTGAGTTGCGATGCTTAAAGCGACACTATCCGCAAGTCTCGGAACACTTCTGGATAGGCGACCGATTACACATGGGTGAAAATTCGCGTACTAAGACGCCGATTCAAGTCTCATAATTTATCTTCTTATATTATGTATATATATATATATATATATATATATATATATATATATATATATATAATACTTATTTAACAGGGAGCATTTCCACTCAGTACAAAAGATTCCAGTTGGATTGTGAGTGACTGCACAGCTGAGGGCATAAAAGCTGCGATAAAGCTCAATGAGAAGTTAAATATACAAGATCAAATATCTGAGGAAAGACTTTTTAGGGGTATTGATGTTGTAAGATAATGTTGACTTTTGTTATTATTATTCCTTTGTTCGATAAAGTTTAGAATGCAAAGCCATGTTTTTAGTGCATTTTGTTGTCGTTAACAATTCATATAGGGAACGAGATTCAACTTTTTCAGCAATACACAATGTTAACTTGGGACCCGCGATAGCTCAGTGGTTAGTGAACTGGACTACAAAGGACAAGAGGTAGGGTTTATCCCAACCGACGGCTTCAGGGTTCACCCAGCCTTAAACGGGTACCGGATTTCTTCTGGGAAAGTAAAGCGGCACCGTCGTAACACCGACACATAACACCAAAAATCATCATGTGCTGAAGGTCTGTAAAATGTATGGTCTTCTTCTTTTCTCTTTTCACTGAAACCTAAAAGATGTCGTGGTTTATATTATTTGCCGTTCATGAGCTGCTCGAATTGTCTGAATTAGTGATTTTCCTTTGTTGTTACATGTCTCTATCACTGTATATATCCATCTTCTTCTAAGTCTTCCTCTTGGTCTTTTTCCATGCATTCTTGAGAAGAACGCAATTGATGGTGATTGGTGCGGATTCATTCTGACCAGGTGGCCAAACCATTTAAGTTGTTGTTCTATATATTCTTGGCAGTGCTTCGTTCCTACCACTTTTCTTATGGTTTCATTTGGTATTCTATCTCTTCTTGTGTTTTTTGTTACTTTTCTCAAGCATTGCATCTCACATGTATTGATCTCTCTTAATTGTGATTTAGAAAGGGTCCATGTTTGACTTTCATAGCACAAAGTTGGTATGAAGATGCTATTTATCATTTGTTGTTTAGCTGGCATATAAATGTTTGGATGTCTCAGCAATGGTGAAAGCTGATATGTGACAGCATTTGCTTTTTGTATTCTCATGTCAATTTATCTGTCTAGTTTTCCATCTTCTGTGAACATTGTGCCCAAATACTTGAATTCCTCTGCTTCTTTTATTTCTTTATCTTTGATCTTAATGATTTTCGTTCGTGATCGTAATAGCACAATGAATGGTAATTATACTTATTGAGTTATTGAGTTATTTGCGGGTCATCATCATTGCACTCCGAACATGTCCATAGGTGCTCAGATCCCCTCCTCAGCAATTCCCTCAGTGACCAGCGACTGACGACTCCAGTTCTAAGTTGGTTGATAAGTCTTCTTACACGGCCACCAAGTTTCTCATTTCTGGCTGTGCCCATCTTAACTCCCATTTCCATCACCCGAAGAAGTGACGTTGATCTGTGTTTGTCGAAGTCCTGTGCTCTTCCCACATCTCGGAGGGCATTGATGATGTCCGCCCGATCCATCGGTTGCCCGTTCTCAACGACAGCGCAGCTAGCCAACCTGTCCGCTCTCTCATTTTCCCGTACTCCCGCATGTCCTGGGACATAGACAAAGGTGACCTTACGTATTTTTTATTTCTGCAACGACTCTACCCATTGCATGCGTACAAAGCCCGCCTCCACTTTTTTTATCATGATCATCGAATCACTCAGTATACATGCGTGGGAGTAGTCTTGTGACTCTAACCATTTGAATGCCTTGGTCGCTGCCATCACCTCCATTGTCATGCTACTCGTGGTCATGGCGTATGCACCACTGTCTTCCTTGGCTATTCTGCCTGCCGAGCGTGCTGTAAATGCCCATGCACTTCTTTCGTGTCGTCTTACAGATCCGTCTGTATAGATGACTGCATCTTTCTCATCGTTGACCTTAGCATTAACCACGACCGAGTTCTGTTCCCTACTTTTCCTGTCGAGTGTGACAATACATGAAAAAGTCCCCTTGAATGACGTTGGCACCGGTATCCACTCCTCACCAACGCAGATATTGGTAAGCCCACAGACCTGTTTGATGACATCTTCTGCTCGGCCCACCCATGATTTGCCTCTTTTTAGCCTGGTACCTTTCTCTGTGTTGAGCACGTGGTGCAATGGATGCTCTGTATCTGTACTAATCTTCATGCATGCTCGTGCTCTCCAGATCATGATTCTGTCATTCATGGTTGGAAATTCAAGAAGATACCTCATTGCTACACAGGGAGTGTCCCTCGTGCATCCCAGGATAATGCGCATGGCTTCATTTTGTATTTTCTCCAGCCTATCAATTTCAGTCGTACTGACAGTAAGAATTGCCAGGGCATACTCAATTGGTGCGAGGACTAATCCCTGGAACAGAAGAGTAAGTAGCCTCTGCTCGATGTTGGCAGCTGCCATGACCTTCAAGGCGGCTAATCCTTTTCGGGATTTTACTATTTAATTATACTTATTTCGCACAAACTTTAAGAGTAAATCACAAATAAATCCGTTCGAAATAACATAAGAACGCTTGAATTTCTTTTTACTACGGGCATTGAAATTCACTTATAACTTTAATTTGACTCCCATCGGAAATTGCATCGTGTTGCCATGACAGTCATGCACCGGAAGTAATGTATGGTCACTAACACCATATTCCCTATACGCCACTTGACGTGACGGGGACTCTTTACTAATTTACTGCAATGTTAACTTGCCTGAATCATCCTTTAGTGGCTAGAATGATGTCTAAATTTCAAAGATATGCATGTCCTGGCCAGTAATAGAAAACTGGACAAATGCCTGTTTTTTTCAATTGCTTTTTTCTTGTTAGGGCAGACTGATTGTACTCTGGACTTAACCCGATTAGGTAGTATCGAAGGATGTTGCAGGTGAGTTGATTACAAGCGTTTCTCACTAAATGAGTTCAGATTTATAGCAACCTGTACTCGACACATACAAATATTAGTTGACACAATCTTCCTTTAGACAACCATTATCTGGACAGAGCAATAATAAAACTGCAACAAATGTATGTGTGGAAAAAGCTGTACTTTTATTGGTTTCTGTCAGACAATTTTGAGAGGAATGAAGTTTTATCACTTTGATGGTATACAAACATGAAAAATCTCTACAGCAGATTGAAATGAAACAATTACAAAGCATGTATACACATAGAGTAGTGAGAATGGGCTTGATATAAATTATAATAACAGATGGGAATGGAATTCATCTTTATCGAGTTATGGAAACTTACCTTGTAAACAACCTTTGAAAAAAGTGATGTTGGCACTTATGGAACCCAGGAAAGAGGTTAACAAGATAGTGGTACACTTGTAAAAGTGCAGCAAGCAAGGCCAGTGAAGTGTTGTGAGATGTTTGTTTAGAGAAGGCTTGAAACCTATAGAGAGATTATCATAGATGAGAGTTTAGTTTGGTGACAGGTGTATGAATGGACTAAGAAGTTTGTGAATGAGAGGTGGAACATGAATGACAGCTTACCTGTACAAAAAGAAACTTTTTCCTTCTGTATCTACATGCTCGTCAATCACTGACTAAGTGCATTGAATTAGATAGGGACTATACTGAACAGTGATAATGTAATTATTTCAATGTCTGCAATAAATACTCTCCCGTGTGTTACCGGGGTCCCATTATGTGGGATGTAAAGAATAGTGACACTGTGACCTTCCAGGCATGTCATATGAGGCGACTAAGGAGGTTGATCGATGGCTTGACAAGCTGTCATTGTAAAAAGCATTGTTATGGAAACAGACCATAGATTTTAGAAGCAGTGATCTCTGCAATATGTGCCATTTTGGCACGCAAGGTTTCTATTTTTGAGATTGTGGTTCTGCCCTATGTGCCGTCTTCGGCTCGAAAGGACAATAGATAGAATAAATACTCTATAACATAAAAATATGGTCTCCCATCGAATGCATTTTGTATTTGTGTTCTATATACATCACAACTCGTCTACTCTTTAAAACATCTATCTTAGTTTTTTTGCAGTCATGACGTCAAATGCGGAATATCCCCTAACAAGGTCTGACTGGAATTTTTTTATTTTTGTCATGTCCGCCAATCCTATAAAAATTTTGCTGGGACTATATAATTTATATTCATCGTCATCAAGTGCCATCTCCGCAAAAAAGGTTGGCTACCATGGAACGCCATTCTGCTCTGACTCTTGCTTTGATGGTGCAGATTATCATAGGCTAGTTTGTCCATCTTTTGATGTTACTCGTCCTTGTTAGTCTTGGTCTGCCTCATTTACCTTGTATTTTCCCCTCCAGGATTGATTTATATTAAGATATTAAAATCAAACATTTGTTTTTAAATACTGAAATACAGTTTAATAAATCTGTGAGTAAAAAGTTAAAACCTGAATATTTCTCTTGCGATCGTTTTTGATATATTTGTGCTTTATGTACGTCTACTTTTTTTTTTTTTTTTTTGCTCGCCGGTAATAAAATGTATAACGCTGGGTTAGGAGACAGCATGTTATTTATTTTTATTTTAGCAAATTAACGATGTGAACCAAAACAACAGGGACAAAAAATACAAACATTTGATTTGAGTCAGACATACGACTAGTTAAGCTTACCCAGCATCATATATAAATGGTAACTGTTTTGATAGCCAATAAGTCCCCGAAAGTGGGAAAAGTTAATGAAAGCTCACGTTGACAGCAATCCTGAATGTAGTTTAGAAACACTTGATTTTCTAAGCAAGTGACCTCCTAGGCTGACAGAGGTGCCTCATTTGTGTCGTGGTGACCTAGGTCATCCCAACCAGAGAGCATGCACGAACAGTTGTGATATGTTCTGTTTTATTGTTTTATGACTATTATTTAAAGTATCCCAAACAGACCTTCGGGAAATAATTTTTCAATGCTCATTATTTTGCCCAACTTACAGATAATTACTTTTGCAGCAGAGAAAGGTATAGATAACAACACTAATAAATTTGGTGTTTTTTCTAACGGCCTTGTGTGTTTCTCTCAATGGCAGTTACTGGACATGCGATGTGATGATAATGGTTGGGCAACTTATGAGAAGAAAAGAGGTGGAAAAATGTTGGAGATGCTGAATGCTTCTGAGGTTTTTGGTAAGGCATATTTTCACTATCCTAAATTGTACATTTTTAGTTCCTTAAAGCAAGAAATAAAAATAAACATTTACAAATTTACACATAGATTTAAACAAATTAATTTTATATTTGAAATTATGAGGAAATCACTAAAATAAAATTGCTGCTGTAAATGATTCATCAGTTTCAGTACTTATTGCTATTCTTGTCACTTGTGACATTGTTGCTATTCCAAGTCCAATATATCCTTATAAGATTGAGAAATTGTAATTCTACCAGGTCTGTAATGTTATATGACTCAATTGTCTCTCTCTCTCTCTCTCTCTCTCTCTCTCTCTCTCTCTCTTCCAAAAAAGCACTTGAAAAGACTATAATTTAAGATTCATGTTTTCTATTTGTGTGTATGTTTTTTAGGTGACATCATGATTGACTATTCATATGTAGAGTGCACTTCATCTATAATGCAGTGCTTCACCACTTTCAAAAAGGTTTATCCAGAGTACAGAAAACAAGAGATAACGATTGCTCTGAATGAAGGTCTCAAATACATTGAAGACAAACAACGCTCAGATGGATCTTGGGAAGGTAGCTGGGGTGTTTGCTTCACTTATGCAGCCTGGTTTACACTAGAAGCTTATAGTTGCATGGGACACACCTATGACAGTGGGGCAGATATGCCTGATGCTGTTAAAAAGGGATGTGAGTATCTTATTAGCAAACAAATGGATGATGGAGGATGGGGTGAGAATTTCGAATCGTGTGAAATCAGAGAATATGTGAACAGTGAGACATCACAGGTTGTCAACACATGCTGGGCTGTGCTGGGACTTTTGGCTGTCAAGTAAGTTAATGTTTTAATGAATTTTTCTTTGATTGCATTTTTTTAACAATCAAATTTTTTATTTATAATCTTCCAAGGATTGTCATTTCTACACTAGCTTTTATTTGTAGATGAACAGGCACTAATACACGGAAAAATTGAAGTCCTATCAGAACACTTAAACAGACTTAACATCACAGTTAACCCAATACAATTTGAAAATCAACACAAACAAAACAGAAGTCAAGAACATCAGAAAATAAAAGCAGAACACCAACATAACAATAGAAGACAGACAGTTAAAACAAGTGGAGGAATTTAAATACCTAGAAAGTCTGGTGACAAACAAATAAGAAGCAACGGAAATAGACTCAAGATGCAACAAAGCTTGCCGAATTAGACATATGTCACCACTACTCTTAATAAGATAATACAACTAGAGGCAAAACGGGCACTCTACAATACAATCTTCATGTTAGTGGTGTGCTACCAATGCCAGACCTTGATATTAGATTCAAGAATGATCAGAAAAATATCCACTACTGAAATGAAATGTGTTAGATTTAGATGTATGACAACGGGAAAGATATGGAGAGATAAGATCAGAAATGAAGAGCTGAAAGAAAAAAGTTAACTATTTCCTGCCTTTGAATACACAAGGAAAAAACAGATAAAATGGCTTGACTTTTGTGATGAGACCAAAAGATCCAAATACAACAGAATGAGTCTTAAACTCGCTCTATGAGAAAACTAGACCCTAGGGTCAAAATAAAATGTTGATTGATGGAATATTAAAAACACTCAGAAACAGCAGGAGAGGCTAACGAAAGATCAAGTTCAAATTATATCTCACCGTAACACTGAAAGACAAATAAAGAAGAAAAAATATGAGTATCAGTTGTTGTTTTATTTAGTCCATTCTAGTCAGTTTTGATTATTCCGTTCTCTCTCTCTCTTTCAGTTGATCAAGACTTAATCAGAGTAGGATTCCAGACTCTCTCATGAAGTCAGCTGTCTGTTTAAGCGAATCGATTGCCCTATATAGTTTTTCTTCCAGGGAGGTGGGCGTAGACCACATTGCTCTTCTCAAGACTGTGTACTGGGGGCAATCCTGTAGAACATGTTTTGTAATCATATTGTCCAGTGTACAATGGCATAGGCTGGTTGTACCTATTTTGAATTTGGTGAACATGTGATTTCTCATACCATTGTGGCCAGTGCGTAGGCGAAGTAATTCCGTTTTTTATCTTATCTTATTTGTTTAACAATCATTGACTAAGACTGTTTTGTTAAAAAATCATTAGCAAGCTATATACCAAATTTGTATGAAAGAATCAGTCAGAGTAACCAACCAATCTCTTTAAGTGAAATTAAACAGTTTGCTGAAAGGTGTTCAGCAGCAACATAACTGAGAGATACGAGCAACTCATACTCATAGCTGATGGCTGGCACCAGAATCAGTGAACCAGAACCATCCAGGTCCTCCTTCACCTATTCACAGTACCCATTGGAACAGACTACCTAGTCTAATCTAAACAAGTCACTTGGGTTCGAGAAGGAAGGCAATCTGCTACAAAAAATGTCATGCTGAAGACTGATGTGTTGGGCCAAAAATTGCAAATATCACAGTTCTACTGCAGTCAACAACAGAAAACATGTATGCCCAATTTAAAGGTGGATGACAAAGAGGTCTACCTATTCCTTTAGTCATTGGATGAACGAAAGAGAGAGAGAGAGAAGTGTTCTGAGGGTGCCGCATTGCCCTTTCTGTACTGCTGTGTGCAGGGTGATGAGGCTAACAATATAATAAATAACATTACAATTTTATGTACAATAAACAGATAGCATAATTTTTATAATGCAAAATTTGTATAATTTGTAATTTAAAATTAATTTAGATTTGTTATAACTCCTACTCATATTGTTCCAAACATATTTGTACAATTATAGATATACTGCTGTTTCTATTTTTGTTAGCTTTCCAGATTTAAAAGTACTGGAGAGAGGTATCAAGCTTATTATGTCAAGACAGCTACCTAATGGAGACTGGCCACAGGTATGATCTTATTGTTAACTATTTTGTAATTGTTGGATTATTTTGCTGATTTAAATTGAATTATCTGCCTTGGATATGTAAACTACCTAGTACCTAATGACCTTATAATTTGATCGAATGACTAGCACTCATAATGAAATATTTATACAAACAACATTATTTCTAGTTTTTATATAAAATCAACAGATTTGCTGAAGAACACATTGATATCTTTGACTGCAAGTGTTAAAGAAGAATTCTCAGAACACAATGTATAGAGAAAAGAAGTTTGTCCATTTTGCAAGAACCTAAAATCCTGAAAATTGGTAGACAAAGAGAATAAAAACAAGAAAGACAAATATTGTGATCATGTAAAACAACATTATTGCATAGAGGAGAAAATTATGGAAGGCGTAGTTCCAGATATTCATCATCATGTGCCATACCTGTTGGTGTAGGTGATCATGCCCTTCCACAATCTTCCATCTACATTGCATCGTATCAGTTCTGTTGTTGACTGTTTTCCATGCCATGACACCAAGCTATCCAGTACTTTCTCTCTTTGTCGTCCGCGATCTCTCTTTCCTTTTATTAAGCCAGTTGTAACAAGTATTCCAACTTTCCTCTTCTTATGATGTGCTCGAAAAATGTTGATTGTTTCTTTCTGATGTTTTTAGGAGCTCCCTTTTTGTGTTGGCCTCTTTGGCCCCAGGTATACAAGAGAGAAGAAAACCTAGAAGAAGATGGGTGCAAGATATCACCGATGATCTGGGACTGACTACAGCAAAAGCTTAACATCTCATGCAGGACAGAGAAAACATGAGAGTAGCTATCAGGAAACTAAGTACAAATAGAGACAAACTAGATGATTATATGAAGTTATTTCCAAATCATTGAATCATATTCTCCAGACAGAGATGATCCCTTCCCTACCTCTTACATGCAGGGATAGTTTTTCATATTTCCTTTACCCAGTTTTTCAGTCTTTTCATTGCCAGAGATTTTTCACTGAAAAGATAATAGTTACTTATTTGATAATGTAATTTCTCTGTTACTTCATATTCACTTTATTGTATTACTTATTTACATTTTCTCTTTGTTCTCTAACAGGAGAACATTAGTGGTGTGTTCAATAAATCATGTGCAATAAGCTACACAAGCTACAGAAACATATTCCCTATCTGGACACTTGGGCGTTTCGCATACATGTACCCTGAGAGCGAGTTAGTAACGGCATAGATAACCAGCTCCCATCCTTTAACACAAAAGAACAGCAAGAGAAAAGGAATTTGTGTTGTAAAGTATTCGTACATAATTGTTGTTGATATTTACAATATAATAAGCTAGTGTTGTTTGATTTAAGTGCAAGAATTCAGTTTTTGATATGTTACATCTATAATTGTGTTTTGAATCATTTTTGTTATAATGCTATTGCTTTAATATTTTTATATTTATTTGGTTATTTGGTTATGGAAGGCCCCGGTATCACTGCAAACGAATTCAAATCCATAATTGCTCAACCACCCGTGCCAGCGTAATCATTCGAATTAATATCTGATCTCCCAAACAAAGAAAGGTAACTGTAGTCCCCATCGTAGCAGTCTCATCACATGCCAAAAGACATAAGGCGAAACCGCGCAGAAAGTGAACACAGCCAACTGTTCCCTGTCGTACGATATCATCATTCATTGTAAACAAGCGGGATATCGAAGCAGGATCAAAACGGATGATACACACAGCTCACGGTGTGCACAGAGCACTTAACTCAGTAGCTCCTGCAACAAGCCGGACTTGGAATACGAGGAAACTGCAACAAGGAACACTTTTCATGCATAGCCTTCAATTGTTCCCGCCGCCTATCCACAATATACCGGAAGTTCACGTCCTCTTGAAAATTATGATCGTCGTATTTTTTTTTTAAATAATGTATAGCGCTTGATGATGTTAGGCCATCGTTGTTGACTCCAATTCCGAACATATAGACACACAGTTAGTCGTCAGATTATCCCTGTCGCACATCAAACAACCGTCTGTAAAATTAGCATACGGCTGATCTAGGGATGTACAATAAGCCATTACGAAGACGTAGCGCACAAAAATGTCGTACACGCAATTTCGCTCCCTTTAGATTCCTGATTACTCTAGTGAAAGCAGTCTACGGAAAACCAAACACGGTGCAAATTTCCTAATTCCTAAAGAGATAAAACTGCGGCTGACGAAGTAGTTTACATTAATGAGTAACATGGAAATAACTTGTGTCAAGGAATTCCAACAACAGTCATGAACAGCTTCAATGTGACGTAAAGTGCAGATCAAGTCTAGACGTTGGAAGGTCACATTCACAACACTTGATTTGTCAAAATTGGACTGTTGCCGGAGTACGACTTCGCTTTAGCAGCGCAGATGCAATAAGTAGATGATCATTTTCACTTTAACGCAGAAAAGTGCAAAGGAGAACCAAAATTAATCAGATTCCGAATGCACATTCTGCAGCGATTGAGAGAACGTGCCCTAGATCCACCACCTTTACATAGGAAGTCCCCATTGTTATGGTTATGGTTATTGAAGGCGCTGGTATCACTGCAAACGAATTAAAATCCATAATTGCTCAACTGCCCGAGCAGTGGAATCATCCGAATTACTATCCCATCTCCCAAACAAAGAAAGGTAATTGTAGTCCCCATCATAGCAGTCTAAGCATACGCCAAAAGACATAAGGCGAAACCGCACAGAAAGTGAACACAGCCATCTATTCTCCATCATACGATATCATCATTCATCGTAAACAATAGGAATATCGAAACCCAATCAAAACAAATGAAACGCACAGCTCACAGTGTGCACAGAGCAGTTAACTAAATAGCTCCTGCGACAAGGCAGACTTGGAATATGAGGAAACTGCAACAAGGAACACTTTTCAAACATAGCCTTTAATGGTTCCTGCGGCCTATCTACCATATTGACCAGAAGTTCACGTCCCTCTGAAAATGATGATCGTCATATTTTTTTTTTATGTTTAGTAGTTGATGATGTTAGGACATCATTTTGACTCCAAATCCGAACATATGAAACACAGTTAAACGTCGGATTATCGCCGTCGCACATCAAACAACAGACTGTAAGATCTCCCTGTAATGTGAATTTGTGAAATTATAAATCCTTCCTGACAAACATGAAACTCCGGGAGTCACCCCGGTATTGTAAAGTCATGAATGGAACTCCATTTCGCCTTTCACCATTAGCGTACGGCTGTTTCAGGGATATACAATCAGCCATTGTAATGATGTAGCACACACAACAATGGCTGCGCCCATAAAATCCCAATTACACTAATAAATGCAGCCAACAACGCACGAAAAGATTATGCAAAATCTCTAAAATGAAAACTTCGGTTGACTTGGCAGAGCAGTCCATATAAATGAATTTTAACATGTATATAATTGGCGTCATAAAACAATTCCAAAGACGGTCTTGGAATAGCTCTCAATGTGTTAACGTATACCACATATCAACTCTAGACAGGGGAAGGTCGCATTCACAAAACTGGACTTGTCAAAGAGGAACATTGAGGTGTGTACGACTCAGCATCATCGGCGAAAATTTATTAAGTGGATCATAAGATTAACTTTAACGCAGAAAATTGCATTGGAGAGTCGAAATTAATCAGTCCCCAAATGCAATTTCACCATTTTGGAACCGGAAGGTCGCTTTAATATTGTATCTTGATAGACTGCAAGAAATAAATTAAAAGGGACAAGTGTGAAACAATGCAGAGATTTCACTAAATATTAGCTATAAAGAAATTCTAGTTTACCCTAAATTTAAATGCATTTGAAAATTTATAAAAATCTGGTAGTTAAAAATAAATTAAAAGATTATATGAGTGTTATCAATAAGAAGAACATTTATCAGAGAGGCAAGAGCAATGCCTATATTGTTGTGTAATTTTTCATTCTCACATAATTGTTAAACCTTCATTATACATTTATAAAATAGCTGTTATCTACGATGGTGATGTATTAAATAAATCTTTATTGTGAAAATTATGTAGAAAAGCAACATATTTGTTTGTTTTATTTGACTTGGTTTAATTCGAGGTAATCAATTACCTAAGATATGCTGACGATACTTTACTACTAGCAGAAAATCCTAAAGATCTACAACAATTACTTAATGAAATAAACATGACAAGCAAAAAATATGGACTAGATATGAATATCAGAAAGACTAAAACTATGATCATAAACAAAGAAAATACTCAAAACCCACAAATGGATATCAAAATTGAAGGAATAGACCAGGAGACAGTTCAGAATTACACATACCTTGGATATACTATAACCAGTGATGGAAAATGTACAACTGAAATAAATAAAAGGAATTGCAAAAAGTAATTTAAATGTCACGAAGAACATACTAACATCAAAACAAATAACACCAGGGCTAAAACTAAGAATAGCAAAATGTTGTGTCTTCTCAACATTCCTATATGGTGCAGAAACATGGACATTAGACCAGAAAGCAGAACAAAGAATTAAAGCCTTTGAAATCTGGATATATAGAAGAATAGGTAGATTTGGATAGAAAGAAACGAAACAAACAATGAAGTCTTAAAACAAATAAAAATGAAAAGAGAACTTCTAAATGCAATTCAAACAAGATAAATGCGATTTTTGGACCATGTTAAAAGTCACAACAGTCCACTAAAAGCAATCATGGAGGGGAAAATACAAGGTAAAAAAGGCAGACCAAGACTAACATGGACGAGTAATATCAAAAGATGAAGAAACCAGCCTATGACAACTGCACCATCAAAGCAAGAGACAGAGCAGAGTGGCGCTCCATGGTAGCCAACCTTCGTTGTGGAGATGGCACTCGATGATGATGAATTCCAGAGAAAAGGGGGGGGGGATGAGAAGAAAGATTAACACCATCTTTCCCCCATTTAACACAATATTTAATTCGATTGTGTGTGTGTGTGAGAGAGAGAGAGAGAGAGAGAGAGAGAGAGAGAGAGGAGAGAACGAGAGAGGAAAAGTTTCAGCACGAGGAACAATCGAAGAGATAACACCAAATGATACTTTCCTCAATTTAAAAATACATGACGTCAGTAGACAACATATTTACAAAAATTGCATGATACTTTCCGCCACGTTTTTTAAACTTCGAGATGTCATCAATAACACAGAGGAAGAGTCAGCGGATATTTACATACACAAATTCAGCTGGAGGAACAAGCGAGAGATGACACCGCTTTCCTCCATTTAACCATCATGATATTTAAACTTCTAGATTTACAAAGTCAGAGAACCAATAACACCAAGAACGTCAGCAGATATTTACATAAACATTCACCCCGTGACACCCTAACAAGACCCTATTTAAATAGATTTGCAAAGTCAGCACACTACTCACGTTACACCCCCCCCCCCCCCCCCCCCCCCCCCCAAATGAGACTGGCCGTACTACAACAAATCAGGTCAAACCATCTAGATTTACAAAGTCAACACACACCCTCACTACCACAAGCGACAAAAAAAAAATTCGGTCACCTGCCGAGTCAGGTTGGTGCCCTATGAGGGGGTATACTTTTTATATTGGGAAAAAGTGTTAGGGCCCAATAAATGTTAGGGTACACTTTTTAAATAGGGGAAAAAATGTTGGGGTACACTTTTTATATAGGGTAAAAATGTTGGGCCCAATAAATTTTGGTACACTTTTTATTTTCGGAACCGCGATAGGTCAGTGGTTAGTGAACTGGACTACAAAGGACAAGAGGTAGGGTTCGATCCCAACCGACGGGGGCCGGGTTCACTCAGCATTAAATGGGTACCGGATTTTTTTCTCGGAACGTAAAGCGACACTGGCGTAATACCGACTACATTACCCTAAAATTCATGTGCCGGAGGTCTGTAAAATTTATGGTCACTAACACCATATTCCCTATACGCCACTTGGCGTGACGGGAGCTATTTACTTTTTTTTTACTACACTTTTTATATAGGGGAAAAATGTTGAGGTACACTTTTTATATAGGTAAAAATGTTGCCCTCCCCACCCCCCACCCCCTCCCACAAAATGTTGGGGTAGGCAAACGTTTACGCACAATTATGCACCTATCTCAACACTTCCAACCACATACCCAACCAATACTGGCATTACAACTTAAATTTCACTTGTTTAGTTTGTGCTTTGGATACCTACCTACTGTGTGTCCGTCTGCCCGCTCATTCATCCGTCTATTGTACTTTGAGCCGAAGACTGCGCATACTGCAGAAATTTAACACTGTGTCCAAAGATCTGTATTACCAAGTGTCAGACCTATATTTTTGTTTATCTACCTATCTATGGACCTATCGAGCCGTAGTCGGCCTGTAGGTCATAGACACAGATACTCTTTCTCTTAAATAAATTTTTATTCTAGCAGTTTTCAATCCTTGTAAACGAGTGGATCTAACGGACTTTAATTATGGTGCTCTGTCTGTGGAGTCTCCCCAGGCAGATGGAGTGCATGGCCCCATGCCTCGAAAGGGTCCACCCCGGGCTATTGGTGGTCACCCTGACCCATTTTGGAGGGCAAGATACTAACGATGCTATCAAAATCGTTTCTTCTATTACACTTTCTCATGACCACAACTGACGTTTCTTTGTCATGGATGTATGATCTTTGTACAACTCAATACATCACACCGAAGGCCATCTAGCTCTCAATTTCTACCTGTATAATCGATGCCAACCTTCAATTGCGACTCACGGTCTCCATCTAGCGGAACTAGTTCTTAGATTCAACTCCTTCGAGTTCGACGGCAGCTTCTTCAATCAGATCAGGTCGTAGTGATGGGCACCAAATGGGACCTAGGTACGCATGTTTATTTAAGGATCACCTGAAGAACCAGATCCTACAGACCTATCAAGGTCTTCTACCGCTTATGTGCCGTAGATACATAGACGACTGTATTGATCTGACCAAGGGGAGATTTCCAGATTCATTGACCAAGTTGATCATCATCACTCTTCGATCCTCATCAATTCCTCTATGTCCACCTCCTCTGTCTCCTCCCTAGATATGACAGTTTCTTTGTGTGTCTCTGGTTTTCTCAGTTCTGTCAGCTATAAACCTAGTGACTCCCGTAGTTGTCTCTGCCACGACTCTTCCCGTCTGGTATCCTGCAGAAAACTCTCTTTCTTTCTCCCACTCACGGAGACTTCTCCACCTCTGCCAAAATGGTGATTTCTTACATCAGGCCCATCTTATGTTGGACATTTATCGCCGACGCCTCTATCCGGAGTCAATTCTTCTACCTGTTCTCCAACATGTTCACCACACCTCCTGTCAGGCTGCCCTTATTACTTCTACTCGTCCCTCGTGATAGAGTAGTACTTGCTTTCACCCACCCACCCACTCCACTATGCTGTGATCAGAATCATTCACTGCTGTCTCCCTATCCTCCGCTCCAACCCTACCACCCGTCTTCTGTTCCCTGACCCTCCTCTGGTTGCCTACAGCCGTGACCGTAATCTGCACGACATGCTTGTCAGAATCCGCCTTCCTTCTCCCGTCCACAACCATCGTGGCACTATCCGCTGCAAACACAATCAGTGTAATAATTGTGACCACATTCTCCGGACGGATACAGTTTTCTTCCCTAATGGTCCTTTCGAGATCAAGGAAGGGTTCACATGCATATCACGTAACATTATCTATGACATCATATGTAAGAGATGTAATCTGACCAAAATTGGCGAGATAGGACGCCGTCCATGGGTAATATGTCGTGAACTCTTCTATGATAGTTCACGTACTGCAGGTACCCCTGTAGTGTTCCACTTCAACTCACAGATCCATGAGGGTAAGGTCGATGTCCATGTCACCAGTTTAGTGTCATGTTCTTCGGACAGCGCAGTCAATTCACTTTAGAGAATCGTCTGATTGCCCACATGGGTTGCGTAACCCCGTGGGGGGGGGGGGGGGAATTAACATATCCCTTTCTTACGAATAATCAATTGTATTTCTCCTTCTCCTTTTCCCCTTCCTACCCAAATTCTCTTTTGTCTTCCCCACCCCCAATTCAATTCTTCTTTAGCTTCTTCATTATCCTGTCAAGTTTTCCTGTATCAGGGATGTACTTTCTCCCCATATATAGGGCAAATTCAGATATACACCCATATATTCCTAGGTGTATACGCACAGTCTCCTTTACATAGTATCAATTTGTAGGAGTAGTTATCTGTATGCCCTGACCGGTAATGTTGGTCCTCAATATTCTGACATATTCACTTCTCTCATCGTAGAGTTGTTGGTATCACATACTTACTATTACTATTTTTACGACGCTCTCCTACCTGATTCTTTCGGTAGCATTGTACTCCCTTTTAACTACATAGTTGAAACGCCTTTGATATAGAGTCACATATGGCCTCTTATTACGTAAGATGTGTTCTTAGGTTAGGCTACTGCTGTCTGTCCACGCCATTTTTTTCACAGCGGTCTGACAAGTTGTATAATACACACCTGGTCGAGCCGAGGTATGTGCTAGCCTCTAGTTTTTAATCGTACACCGATTAGGAAGTCTGACCCTGTCCTTCACATAATCTTACTTCCTATTATCAGTCATCCATGCAAGATTTTTCATGGCCTGGTCCCTCTTTCCGCTTCTTCCTCTCACATTTCGTACATTCCACTGTAGTAGTATAAGGCTGGTTTGGAGACACCACCACTTACCAAGGTGGTCTTGGATGGGTGGACGGCAATTTGGAGGCTCTCAGCTAATCAGTGATATCACAGAGGTAATATGAATGTACCAAGGTGGTCTTGGATGGGTGGACGGCAGTTTGGAGGCTCTCAGCTAATCAGTGATATCACAGAGGTAATATGAATGTACCAAGGTGGTCTTGGATGGGCGGACGGCAGTTTGGAGGCTCTCAGCTAATCAGTGATATCACAGAGGTAATATTAATGTAATAAGGTGGTCTTGGATGGGCGGACGGCAGTTTGGAGGCCGAATGCGGTACTGCATTTGCTTGATTGGCGTTATGCGGGCCTGTCCTGTGGATATTACAGAGCATACAAACAATAATGGTATTGGGAACAATAGTGCCTCACAAAGGAGGTCAAACGACTGGGAAACATCTTATTTAGAGAAATACGAAATGATGGGTGTACCGTCACACCATGAAGCATCTTAAGAGAGCACATGCTCTTCAAAACGAATTTGAACGGTTGACTGGGGCCCGCCCCACATATCCACGATCTCGTGCGGATCTGCAGGGTCTGTAAGAGAGGCACCACCACCATCGTGTAGCTGGAATAGCAGCCTGCTGTAGGCTGTGCTATAGATGGCATTATGGATGACCCCATTCCTGAAGTGGCACCACTTCCACCACCCTCAGCAAGCGACGTAGAACTGTCGTTGGTCTACTTTGGATCGGGCTGGGACATGCAACCACTTACTAAGAGATATAATAGACACTCTGTGCGCTTCATCTTCATTGACGCCTTTCCAGAGTTCTCCCCCTATAAACCCAACCAGGCAGGCTACAAATTTACCAAAGACCGAGATAGTTCCGTCAGAATGATTATAGATGAGACAAACAAAAAGAAGTTTATGCCGGCTTCAGACAAGGGAGATCACCTGCGATACTCAGGGCCAAAAGGTCACTCTCTCATGTAGATCTTGCTGTTTCTCATTATCAGTGAAGCACAATTGGTACATATAGCTGGCTTCTGTTCAGCGGAGTTCCCGCTCCACTTCGATCACGAAATGCCGAACCTGCTCAAGAACCTGGCAGATCTAAGAGTGAAAACCCACCGCATAGATTAGTAGGGCATAGAAACGTATTAATTTTTACTGTATCAGCCAATGTAATGGTGCAGTTGGTTGGCAATATCCCCATATGAGGATGGTCCTCTGTGTGGCCGCACATAAAATTTATTTTTGTGAAACGCCGAAAGATTCCAGACAGTTTGGGAACTTCGCTTCGGCTCGTCCCTTTTCTATGAACTCCTTTTTTTTTATCTTCTCTGATATTTAGTCAGACGCTTTACTGGCTTTAGACTGGATTTCCTGGTTTAACTTTTCAGAATTTTCATCGTATATCACTTTCAACTCTTCATCCGAATGTGTATTGTCCTCCTATGTGTTAGCGACTAGTTGCTGGATGGAGTTCAATTTTGTCTTCGCTGCGGCTTGTAGATTCTTCAGAAGGCTACGTCACTTCTTTTGGCGCACTTGCCCCCCAACACGCTTCAGGCCAGGTGTATGGCAATAGCACTGCAACCCAAAGCAAATAGGACAATTCCTCCTAGAAATCCTATAACTGTAAAAGCTAAGATCACGCCAGTCACCTCCATCCCGAGACCGGCCACCTCAACATAGACCATTATATATTGCTTTGGGAAGGTGGCACTACAGCTGTACACCACGATAGCTAGTATGTTCAGACCCATTGGTGGTGAGCTGACGCTGGTTACAGACTTAAAAACCGATCCATTTGTTGAGCACGCCCTATGCTCCATCACATGTGAACTATACCACAGGTATGGTATGCTGTTGGCACCATTAACAACAACACTAACTACTGTTAAATATTGTCGATTTTCTCATACAAGCAATGACCACACAGAAGGCGCCGTTGGAGGTGACCCCGCTGGAGAAGACACCACCTGCGATGACCAACAAGGTTTAAAAACCCAGAAAAAGTTGCGGGGAAAGACGAGGCGAAAGCTAGGAAAGCGGTACAATTGTCTGCTCTACATAATGCCAAGGCAGCGATGTTGATCAACATTGAGAGCTAACCTGTGAATGTGAAACATGATCAAAGCCGACATGCAGCCAAGTGGTGGCCTCCACGTATATTCTGTGTATAGTAATCAGAAGTCTGGTTCTCCTGGGGGTGTTGCTATTCCGCAAGCACTCAACTGGATGGTTTGCCGTTGCAGAGCGACAAGGAACAAGCGAAGTAGCCCTCCCAGGCTTGCCAAATGAAGCTTGCAGACCATTTTTTATATGGAGTGAGTTCGCGAACTACTAGGCATAGCTGCTTTTGTCCCATTAATCTTGACGATCCTTGTATCAGACTGTTTGAGATGAGTAAGCACTTGACACGCACCATCCGCCCGGCCGATAAGGATGAGCTACATAAGTTGAGTATATATGTCATAAAAATTGGCAAGGGGCTTACTAACAAGATACTGCTGTCGGCTTGTGGGAATGGTCACCTCGAATTAGCCATGGCGCTGACAGAGAGCTGCAGTCTGTCGCTGGAAGAGGCTTGTAAGTGTGGTCACCTTGAAGTAGCCAGGTGGTTGAAGGATGCATTCACCCTGTCCGTGGCGATGCAAATTTTACTTCGAAACTAGTTCTTCAGAACAGTTACCTCGAGGTAGTCAATTGGTTGAAAGATAGCTTCAGCTTGAGAGCTGACGATGTGTGTGTTGCACTCCGATAATATCAGGTCCACACAACCTGTTCGATTTGTCTTGAAGAATACAAATCCTTTATATTTGTTTAGGTAGCGACAAGCAATCTCAACGGAAAGAATCTGGTAAACATGGCTTATCACGCAGCCGTTGTTACGGACCTGTCCGCCAGCAGTACCAGCATTGGCATAGCTCTTTTTAAGAAGGCGAGTGCCCTCGCTCGCTCTCGATGTATACAATGCGGGTTTGGCGGCGTTGCATATTAATGTGGCATTGGCTGTGAAGGAAGTTCTCGTGAAAATTCGGGAATGAAGACGCTCACGTAGAACAAATACACTATAACAAAACCCTGGAAGAGCTACAAGGCGCATAAGCAGCGTGAAATAAGAAGGAAACAGAGCGCCTTGACTGTCAAAATGACGAATTGCGTAGACAGCAACATGCTGAGCGCACGTTCTGGGGTGTCTATGGCTCCATACAGGAGTACTATATCGTTATCGGCAGGAAGCCAGACCCCCTGGATCCCACACTGATATTGCCGATTTCTACATTCCCAGCGAAGAGCAGAAGTATCGTGAAATAATCTTTATCACCCTGGGGATAGAGGTGACTGGTCTCGTTGCCTCAAAACTCTGGAAGTTATCATGTCACTCGAGTATTCGAACTGATAGCCCTGAACTAGCGGCATGTGAGCTCCTCTCTGTAAGCAGGCTAGTTAGTAGTGAGCCCGACAATACCCCAAACACCAGTTTTATAATTGTGACACACATTATCTTACAGACATAGGTCTCGCCGAGAAACTACTATGCAATGTTGGAAGTTGGAAGTAGTTACTATGCTATGTAGCTCGACGGCACAGGATTCCAAAACTAGAGGAATCTGTGGTATACACAGCTCGTAAGTACCTCCCTATCTGGCGCGAGAACTAGCGGACCATGGTCCAGTTTGCAAAGCAGGTGATGCGCATAAACGTGCCTTTACATGTGACGCCTAGAGGGTTTCCAGAACCCGTAGCTTCGGCTTGTTGGAGATTGCTCACTCTGCTTGAGTTCTCAGCGAAAAGACCGAGCTATGAAACCTACACACCTCACGAGTATTTACTATAGTCCCCATGACTACTGAAAGGAGCTCGAGCCGTCAAAAGCTGGCCACATCTGCTAACGTTTCTGAAAATGATACCCGTGAATGGCTCAAAATAGTAGTCAATCAGAACCGGACGATGTTCATCAGGTTGACCTCCTTTTCTTCTCTCACGATCTGGTTAGGTAACTTTCAAATGGCCCTTGACCGTGAGAGAAGTAGCCTCTCGCTACAAGGAGGCTGAACCCCTGACTTGAAGGGCAACAGAATTGGTGAGATTCTTCTAGGAATTACAAAAACAGCCCCCCCCACCCCCCTCACATGGCATAAGCCTCTCCAGGTCGACCCGGTGTGGGACTTCATATGGGAGGTTACACAGCAGATGGCTAAGCACAACAATGCGATCAGACGTGGCAGTGTAGACGTTCAACGGGACCAAGGTTTTAACAGGACCCTGGTTGAGTGACCTTGGTTGGTCATTCCTCAGAGCTCTGCTACCAAATCACATGCTCCACAGTGCTGAGTTCCGATTTGGTAGCTACGAGTCCGTTAGGACTAGCATTCAGAAACTGAAGGCTGTCGATGAACTGAAACTAGTCGACTGGTAACGTCTTATGTGGTTAACACTTACACTGCCCGGGTTCCTTGATGGCGTGGCCTCGGGGGACGGCCCTAAATTGGTGGGGCCTAATAGTGCGTTCAATGGTTGATCCCCCATCCTCTCCACTACCAACTACTTCTCCTCTCAGATCCCTCTTGGCGATAGCTATTGTGGAGAAAGGGTGCTCATAGAGGGGAGGGGCGCACCTCCATAACGCCCAGCATGCAAATTAGATCACATTCGACTTCAAACTGCAGTCCGTGTCTCCCAGATCACCATGGTACCTTTATAGTAGAAAACAATTTGAAGGCCTATTGAGCCGAAACGTTGTTTAGTCTGTGTCGTCCACTTGTCACGTAAAGCTTCTTACATACCATTTTTTTATTTTTTAATTTTACCTTTATAGTACCTCTGTGATATCACTGTGATAGCTGTGAGCCTCGAAACCAACGTCCACCCCTCCCAGCTCACCTAAGCAAAATGTGGTGGTCCCAAATTAATTTTATTACTCCAGAACTTGTATTAGAGTATATCTTTATTTCGTTGTCTTTTTCCCTTTGTGTTGTCCCTGTTTTCTGAAGAAGGTTGCTTCTAGGCAGAAACGTCAACTATTTTGTATTGTCCTTTTATTCAAGGCTGTCACCACACTTAGTAGGAGTGTAATTTATACTCCACCTCTTGTTCCCTTGATAAACATACTTTTATCTGCACAAAATTGTCTAGAAACAGAACATTGGTTTGAAATTAAAATTAAGTCTCAATCTAAATGTTGACATATTGTGTCATAAGAAGATCAGAATAGAGAAAGTTGTCAATCAATGACTTCCTTCTTTAGTACAAATTAATTAATTATTCATACTTAACTATGTGATTTTGTAATGTAAGTCAGTGATGTGTTAAGACTGAAGACAATTAATTGTGACAAAAAAACAAAGCAATATTTCATTGTTTTTGCAATACCTTTATCTCTCTCTCTCTCTCTCTCTCTCTCTCTCTCTCTCTCTCTCTCTCTCTTTCTCTCTCTCTCTGCGATCAGGACTCAATCAGAGTAGGATTTCAGACTCTCACATGAAGTCAGCTGTCAGGTTAAGTGTGTTGATCGCCCCCACAGACAGAACATCACAATTAGAGTCTGCCAGATCCACTCTGATTGAACACCGGTTAAAACGTTGCGTTGTGTTCTGCGTCAGTGGCCCAGTGCATCCGATTTCAGCCAGCATTTTATTCAGGTTTGCAATCCTTAGCCGTTGATTGTCCACAATCTTCCTGGAAGGCAGCAGATGATCTTTTCTGTAGGGGGATTCTGCCCTTAGATGGTCGGCCCTCCCAAGTTTACGAGCACCATCTGCCCGAGTCACTAGAGGTGACTAACACAGACATGCACACACAAAGATATGAGATATGACTAACACAGACTTGCACACAGCGATACGAGGCATTACTAACACTGACACACATCAAGATATATGACACATGACTAACATAAACATACACATAAAGATATGAGATATGACTGATATAGACATGCACACACAAAGATATGACACATGCCTAACATAGACATGCACACAAAGATATGAGATATGACCAACATAGACATGCACACACAAAGATATGAGATGTGACTAACATAGCCATGCACACACAAGGATATGAGGTGTGACATACACAGACATGCACACACAGAGATATGAGATATGACTAACATAAACATGCACACAAAGATATGAGATATCACTAACCCAAACATGCACACACAAAGATATAACACATGACTAACACAGATACACACTAAGATATGAGATATGACTAAACACATACACGCATAAAGATATGAGACATGATTAACACGGACACAATACCTTTATAAAGTGTGCATTGTGTTTACTCCACTTTCTTTTATAAAATTATACGTCAGCCAGTTGTCAGAGTTATGGAACTAGAGTAAACAAAACAAAAACAATAATAATTTATAACTTCACAAGGACAGTTACAGATATTGTGCAAATGAATATTGACTACATAAAAAAAATCACAAATATCAAATATACAAAATATGAAACACTATGCTGGGCCGCAAGTATAACTACAGAAAACATAAAATAAACACAAAAATTGTATGAAACAGCTCAGTACTATTCTGTTTATTTTTTTTTTTTAATGAATATTGACGATGTTATTATTATTAGAACAATTAAATCAATGATTAAAATTAATGGACGCTAGCCAAACCCCATGTTAAAACTAACAAATGCTCCTAAAATTTCTGAATTTTAATACCTTAATATTTTTATTAATAAATAATTGCGATCTTGATCCTTCCCGTTACTGTTAGACGTCGCATTGGGCTTGTATTGTTGTTCGCCACCCATCTCTATTTTCAGCACCATTCTTTTGTTCATTAATATTTATGTTTGTTGAACAGCTTCTCTCGTGGCTGATTCTACCACTGTTTGACAAACACACTCGGCCACAGAATGAACAAGTCAGACCCACTGATCCACAGGATTTTCCATCTTTTTTCATGAGTCTTTTATCTTTCATGTTTAGCCATAGTACGGCTTCAAATGATGTTATGCCATTCTTTATACAGGCTCTCCATGATGTGCGATCTCTTGCCAGATGTCCTCAGTCATTTTCACAGATGAAGTCATTCAGAGAAGGCAAATAAATACAGCGCTGCGGTAAAGATGATAGCAGGGATCCAGTAGTGGGGTGTAACTTATACTCCTACAAGGTATGGTGACAGCTTTATATAAAAGGAACACAATAAAACACTGATGTTTCGTCCAACATTCAGCCTTCTTCAGAAAACGAGAACAACATCAAACGATGGGGAAACAGATAAATATTCCTACTTCTACGATGATAGGGGCATGCAGGTCAAGGAGAAGAGAGGGGCAAGACGTGAAACATTGAAACGAGGGAGGTATGTACTACATGATGAAGGGTAGGTAACAAGTGGAAATAGAGTATACGTTTGTATCATTATCATCATCATTGAGTATCGTCTGCCATGGAGCGCCATTCAGTTTTCTGTTCTGCTTTTCTTTGTCTAATGTCCATGCTTTTGTACCATACAGGAATGTTGAGTAGATATAACATTTTGTTATTCTTAGTTTTAGCTCTGGTGTTATTTGTTTTCATGTTAGTATATTTTTCATGGAATTAAAATTACTTACTGCCATTCCTATTTGTGTGTGTGTGTTTTTTTTCAGTTTTACATTTCCCATTACTAGTTACTGTATGTCCAAGGTAGTTGTAGCTCTGAACTGTCCTTAGGTATATTCCTTCAAATTTTATATCGACTTGTAGGTTTTGTGTACTTACTTTATGATCAGTTTTCTTCTTTTTGAAAGTCATATATAACCCATATTTTTTGCTTGTCATGTTTATCAAGTAACCGCTGTAGATCTTTAGGATTTTCCGCTAGTAGTAGTACAGTATCATCAGCATATCTTAGGTTATTGATTATCCCTCCATTAATGTTTAGGACTTGCATCTATATGATGTATTTAAAGATTTGCTCAGTATATAGATTGAACAAGCTTGGGGATAGTATGCATCCCTGTCTTACTCTTCTACGTATGTGTAGAAAATAATAATGTATAAAAATTGAGACTAAGCTGTGCAAGCGGATTCATTTCTACCACAGCTATGTCTTAATTTTTATAAATTATTATGTTCTATACATATGTATATTATTATATTTCCATCATTTACCTTCATCATGTAGCACATCCCTCTCTCGTTTCATCATTCCATGTTTTCCCCATCATCTTCATCTCTGCTTCTATCTGTCTTCTCCAAGAATATTTTGGTCTTCCTCTTGGTCTTTTTCCTTGGGAATTCCAAAATAGAGCTAGTTGTGTAACACCCTCAGTTTGATTATGCAGTGTGTGTCCTATCCAGCGCCTTCATCTTCGCTGTATCTCTTTATCCATTGGTATTTTACTGGTCTTCTTCTCCAACATTTCATCTCTCTGTGGAGCATAGGTCTTCAACAAACACTTTCCAAGTCATTCTGTTTCTTGCCATTCTTTTAAGATCATTCCATGTCTTCCCCATCATCTTCATCTCTGCTTCTATCTGTCTTCTCCAAGAATTTCTTGGTCTTCCTCTTTGTCTTTTCCCCTGGGATTCAAAAAAGGGCCTACTGTGTAACACTTTCAGTTGGCTTCCGCAGTGTGTGTCCTATCCAGTGCCATCGTCTTCACTGTATCTCTTTTTCGACTTGTCCATGTTTGTGAGGTTGTTTCGGCTTATTTTTTTACAGTATGGGATAGCCAGTCCCATGTCCAACCCTCCTTTCTCTCCCCTTACGAACATGCCTGGTAGGGTACAGCGCCACTATTTTTTATATTTTTTTATTTATATTATTTTACTGGTACTTTTCCATAATTCTATGTTATAGTCCGTTCAGATTCGTTTGCCTAGACATTAATTTTTTTTTTCAAAAACTTATTGTTCATTTGCATTGATCTTTTGAAGTTAGGTTTAGAATACTAATGTCGCTATAAAAATATTTTTTTATCAAAGAAATGTGATCCAGTTTCAAAGATGCCTTATTTAACCTATATTAAAAAAAGTTAATCGATATTATAAACACCGGCGGGATTATGTAGATGCTTACATCTCACAGCTGATTCTTTAACATATAGGCATGACCTTCACGGCTGAATGCGCACCGTCCTAAAATAGTTATGTTTCCACTATAAATTTTTATAAAGAAATGTTACATATGAAATTTCCCGTTTAGCACAAAATGACATTTTAGCCGAAACCGGAAATTATGTGACGTCAAAATCACGGCCGTAGACTCGAGTTCGAGTCATAATTCAGAGGCAAATCTCAATATTTACAGAAAGGAGGCGGCACTATCCATATTATCTTCTACAAGTCTATGTGAGAATGAATATAAAGGCAAAATATTTTACTGAGCATAACATTGCTATAAAGATTTATCAATACTTCTGCAGAGAGCGTAAAAAGGGGCATCTTTATTGTTCTTTATCAAACCCTGAGAAGAGAACAATGCATATTTTAGGTTTGTGTAAACGTTCATTTGATCGAATAGTTAAAGGAAGCGGATATTTATTGCCAACAAATGCAAGAAAGCAAGGAAGGAAAGAAACGTTAGACAGTTTTGATAAGGACCTAGTAAAAAGAGAAATCTGTCGAATGTTTGATATAAACGAAGAAGTGATACTTAGAAAGTTGAAGCTTTGGCTGAAAACTAACAACGACATTGAAATATCAAAAACTTCATTATGGAAAATATTAAGAAGTGCAGGCTTCACCTTTAGAAAGTATGCTGGTGGAAAAAACATTATTTGTGAGAAGCCACATCTAGTAGCTCTTAGAAGCAAGTATTTACGTGAAGTGAAGGAAATGCGCGAAAATGATTATGATATTGTTTATTTAGATGAAACTTGGATCAACGCTCATCATACAAATGAAAAGGAATGGCAGTTAGCAGATGGAAGTATTAAAAGATCAGTACCAAGCAGTAAAGGGCAACGTTTGATAGTTGCACATGCAGGTAGCAGACATAATGGGTTGTTGCAGAATGCTCATCTCGTTTTCATTTCAAAATCCATAGACAATAGAGACTACCACTCCGAAATGAATGGGCACATATTTAAAGACTGGATCGAGAAAAGTATCCTTCCAATATTAGATCGACCTTCTTGTCTGATAATGGACAATGCTTCATACCATAACGTAGTTAACGTAGAAGATAGAATCCCAACATCATCAAGTACAAAAGATGCAATCAAAACGTGGCTCATAAAAGAACACATACAAGTTAACGACAGCTACTTGAAACCCGAATTGCTTAGCCTTGTAAAACAGACACAACGTACAAAGATATTTAAAATAGACAAGTTAATTCAAGAACATGGCCATAGATGTTTGAGACTACATCCATATCATGCACACTTAAATCCTATAGAACTAGTTTGGGCAAAAGTTAAAGGACACGTAGCATATACAAATAAAACTTTCAAATTATGCGATGTTGAGACACTTACAAATCAGGCTCTATCAAATATAAATAAAGACTACTGGGTAAAATGTGAGGATCATGTGTTACGACAAGAAGAGGAATATTGGAAAAAGGATGGTTTGTTGTTTGTTCAGCCGAAAGCAGTAATCGACCTATTTGACTCGTCTGATTCTGAATGATCATTACTCTGATTAAGTCTACAGATAAATAGTTTGATTTGCAAAATTTCCTAGTTGATTTGTTAAACAGTTTATTGTTCAAGACCACCCAAGCAATCAAAAATATGTTATAAGCAGACCAACAACCATTACTTTGAATGGAAGCCTGCTTGAGTCAGTACAGAAGTTCAGCTATCTTGGATCCACTATTACAGCCACACTTTCCTTAGATGAGGAACTAAATGTACGTATTTGAAAGGCAGCGACAACATTTGGGAAACTCACACCAAGAGCATGGAACTATATCAAATTGACTCTACGAACAAAAGTTCTATATATAATTTAAAATTTGTATACTTGCCACCAAGTAAAATTTTATGGACACGCCTATGGGTCATCGTTGCACTAGATTACTGTAAAACATTTTGATTAGGGTCAAAATAATAGTTACATGGGCAAAGATCAAAGGAATTCGCCGCTTTAAGAAAACCGTTATAGCTAGACATCGAGTAACACATATGTTCTCGTGACATGGACATTTTAACACCGTATGCCAAAAATCATGTGAAATCATCAAGAACTTTTTGAATTATAAATCATAACATCTCGGCAAACGAATCTGAACGGACTATAGTGATTTTGTTCTGCCATTTCCATCCTTTTTTTTTCTGCGGAAGCATCCATTAATGAAGATTTGTATCTTCATGATTGCCATTTTTGTTGTTCTCCATGTTTCATGGCCATAAAATATGACTGACTTAAAATTGGAGTTGCAAATTTTTATTTTTGCATTTAACCTAATTTCTTTGGATTTCCATATGTTTCACAGTGCAACAAATGCACCCCTTGCTTTTGATATCTTTATTTTGGTATCATTCTCTGTCCCTCCCTCTTTGTCTATATTACTGACCAGATATATGTAAGATTATACAACTAGTAGAGGTATTTCTCATATTGTTATTTGATTATTGCCAACTTCATTAATTTTCATAATTTATGTCTATTTCTATTTATTTTCAGTCCCAGCTGTTGTAATCTCTCATCAAGTATGTTCATTTTATCTCTTTGATGATTATGTGATAGGAGACCTATGTTATCAGCAATGTCTATCTAAGTCATTAAGTTGCTTGGTCAGTGACCACTGGATACCATTTCTGTTTTGAGTTATTTTCATAATCCAATCAGTAGAAAGGGAAATGGAGATAGAAGGCATCCCTGCTTTCTCTATTTACATTTATCCACTGGAAAATGTTGGCACTAGATCATTTATAACATCATGTAACTCACAGCACCATATATTGTTGGCAACATTTGTTATTTTTGGCTCACCTGTACATAAGTCTTCATAGTGACCACTGGATTCCATTTCTGTTGTTCTGAGTTATTTTCATAATCCAATATGTGGCCAGTAGAAAGAAAAATGTAGATAAAAGGCATCGCTGCCTTGCTCTTGTTCTTACTTCAAATGCTTCTGTTAGCTCCCCTTCGTGCACAACACTACATTTCATTCCTTCATACATTGTTCTAATTTTAGGGGACCAATCGTCCCCGATTTTCGGGGACAGTCTCCGAAGTGTAGAAGTTGTCCCCGAAAGAAATTTGTCCCCGATTTTGTCCCAAATTTCAGTGAATAAATAAATGTTCATACACGGAATCGGCCCTCTTTTAAAATAATCACTAGGACTCAGGATGTTACTGAGTTGTGTTTCTTTATCCCAGACTGAGCGGCATTAGCAGGAAGATATAGGGGAAGACTTGGGCGCGTTGTGTCGGAGATAGTTCTTTAAACTCTTGATGCTGCGCAGCTACGTCACTTCTATTCCAACCACTGACTTCTATTGGGATGGGTTTTTTTTTTTTAAAAAGCAGACTCTCTCTATCTCTCTCTCTCCACCCCCTGCCTTTCCGGACATCATCCGCCAAAGTATCTTTCCCGGCAAATTTTCAGATCAGTCCGAGTGTAATGACAGTACAGTGCAATCGTTTTTTTCTATTTGTGATCAGTAGACGTCTGATGCATAAAAACAATGCTTTCCAAAAAACGTAAGTGTCATTTTAGTGATTCGCTGAAAGCTGAATTTCCATTTATTATACTAGCAATTTTAGAGGATGGGACGCTAGTGAAATGTAATACAGTCATCCCTCGCTACTTCGCGGTTCATTTATCGCGACCTCAATACATCGCGGATTGTTCAAAAATTAAAAATTGAGGAATTATGGCACGAAAGTTGCCCACACGCCAGAAGAAGGCAGGGAGTGCCCACACAATTCAAAATCCACGTCTCTGATTGGCTGCTAGCATCCCGCCATTTGATATCCCTCCCGACTCGGGAATCTCGCAAGCTGATTGGCTTAGGCGCCCACCTTCGCTCTCATACCCAGCGAAGACGACCGCGCTCATTCAAATCAATGTTTGAGTCATGCTTTCTTCTCGATGTGTGGTAATTTTTGCTATTCTCTTGTGTCTTTTTGTGCTAAATAGTGCTTGTGAGGCCCTTGAAAATGGCTCCTAGACGTCCTCCACCCTCTAAATCCTCTGGTGAACCCAAGAAGAAGAGAAAAATGATGACTGTGAACGAGAAAGTTAATTTATTGGACATGCTTAAGGCAGGCCAAAGCTATGCGTCTGTTGCACGCCATTACGGATTGAACGAATCGACAGTTCGCTACATAAAAGAAGATGAAGGCATCATTGCTCAGAAGAAAAAACAACGGTCACAACTACCAATCACGATGTTCCTTGTGCGCCGAAAACGTTCTGCAGACGCCGCCTCCTGCTGCATCTATGCCGTCTGCTGCAGCTACCCCAGCTCTATCCGAAGCTGTCCGCGACGATCCAGCGCCCCTAGCACCTGACGATGAGGTGTCATCTGATGAGCAGTAAAGCTCTCATTAACCTGTGCAGTAAATCATCTTCATCTTCTTCACCTCCACCGTACGGCACAGGTGTTTCATCGACATTTATAAAGATCAAGCAAAGAGAAGCTATTGTCAGAGGTGAGTTACGGACCTTGTTATAAAAGAAAAGTTGTTATAAGAATAAATGAGTTCTAAAAATATATTTACAGTATGTACACTTTAGTTACATCTACGTATGTTACACACACACACACGTATCATATTTATATCATTTATACATTATTTATGTATGTTATTTATACTATTAATATTTTATTTAAATGTTTGAAACTATTCTTTAATGTTCTAATGATAACATATGCACTTTTATGTTTTCATATACACTTATTGATATTATACATACAAAAAATGTACGTATGTTAAAAACGAGAGGGTGACACTACTTCGCGTTTTTTCACTTATCGCGACCGGTTCTGGCCCCTATTAACCGTGATAACTGAGGGATTACTGTATATGAAGTTCAAATTGTTCTATAGCAAGTGGTGGAAGGACATCAATAACTGATCATCTACAGGCAAAAAAGCATAAGGATGCGCTGCTTTGTAAGTCTCAGTCTGGGTGTATGACAAATTATTTTTGTAAAACAGAGCCCTCAAAAGATGAATACACTCTAGCTGTTCATGAAGGAACCTTCGTATATCATTCTGTACTTCATAATCATAGTTTCCGCAGTATGTATTGTACAACAATTCTACAAATATAAATTTTCAACGAAACAATTGTCCTGTGCAAGAACAAAGTGTGAATCCATAATTACCAATGTTTTTGCTCCTTGGACTATTGATGAACTAAAAATGACCTCAAATATGTCAGCTTCGTAACATTGTCTTGCGATACATCTAATTATAAACATGTTAAGCTACTTCTTATTTTAGTTCGTTATTTTCAATCTTATGAGCTGGAAACTCCAGTAAAGACCAAACTGATTGCTTTCATAGATATCCCAGGAGAAACGTCCGACATAATATCTGAACAATTGTTAAAAGCATTTTAATTCAATTGATAATTTTGACTTAAACAAAAAGATTGTTGGACTCTTAGCAGACAATGCAAATACAAACTTTGGAGGCTTGTTGAGGAAAGGGAGAGATAATGTCATAACTAAAATAAAGTCCAAGTTAAACAGACACATAATGGGGTCTTGGTTGCAACGCACACATAATTCACAATTGTGCAAAAACAGTGTTTGATTCCATGCCTATGGATATGGAAGTGATTGTAACAAAAATACTTTGATACTTTCACATTTACACGGTTCGTGTAGAACGCCTAAAAGACTTCTGTGAATTTGCTGGACAGGAGTGTAAGCAATTATTAGGTTATTCGAATATAAGGTGGTTGTCATTACTTCCAGCCTTGGAAGGAATATTGAAACTGTATCAATCACTGAGACCTTTCTTCTTGTCAGAAACACACTGTCCTACAATATTGAAACAATTCTTTGAAAACAATGAATCAGAGCTTTGGCTCAGCTTTGCTCATTCTCACGCATCACTCTTCAAGAAACAATTAAGGCGACGACATGAGTGCAACAGAATCAGCACTAGCTGTGAACAATCTCATTATAAAATTAGAAACTCGACGCGATGAAAATTTCATCCCACACATTGTAAAGAGTTTGCTAACTGATTTAGTAGAAAGTGGTGACATCCAAATGGAAAGGTATTTCCAAATAAGTAAAGAATGCTATAATACTGCTGTACATTATCCCCAGTCTTGGAACAAGCACAATGAGTCACAACTGAGCTGCCTTCTCTTGGATAATGTGCCTGAAAGGAAACATTTTGATAATGCAGTAGAATAGATATCTTCAAATTGTCATGAAGTTGTAAACGTCAATCGTTATGAGCTCTTTGATGAATTTACTTATTTGCGAGGCCATCTGTTGCAAAAGAATGTGAGTGGTTCAGTAACAGGCCCCCATGTAGAAAATGGAATGAAGTACTCAGGTACTTGAAAGAAAATAATGTACCACATGCTAATGTGAAGAGAATTCTTGAATGTGCTTACCTGGCAGCAATGCATCCGTAGAAAGACTATTTTCTCAAATGAACTACGTCTGGTTCGAAGAGAAATCAGGGATTAATGTGAGCACGGTGCAAGCCATGGTAACAGTAAAAACTAACATTAATTTATCGTGTGAAAGCTTCAGTGAAAAACTTGCTTCAAATCATTAGATCTTGAGAAAGATACACTCAAAAAACAAGTACCACGCCGAGGCAACAACCTCTTCAGTAGAAATAAGGTACTGTAAACATTACTTTAATATTGCAATTGATATCTATATGTTGTTTAATTTTTTTTTATTTAATATTTTTTTTTATTGAGAAACAAAACTAGCTATTGCAATTTCATTAAGTGCGTGTATCGCATAAGTACCGTGAATATTAACAAAAACAAAATCAAACAGTAAATAAACACAGTTATTATGAAATTTAAAGTTATCTTTCTTTGCATCTACAAAATTTCTTGCGCACACACAGTCACACACCCACCCACACATATTATAAATAAGATATATATATATATATATATATATATACACACACACACACACACACACACACACACACACATATATATATATATATATATATATATATATATATATATATATATATATATCATCGTTCGTCCCCGATTTTGTAGGACAGTCTCAGAAATAAGCAAAAAAATTCCCTGAAATGTAAAAAAATATGACAAATGTCTCCGAAAACAATGGGACAAAAATGGTCACCCTATTCTAATTAGGTTAGTAAACTTTATCGGGATTCCGTAATGACTCAGTAACTTCCAAAGCATTCCTCTGTCTAAACTATCAAATGCCTTTTCATAATCTATGAATTCAATATAAAGTGGGGACTGTAGTTCTAACTTTGTTCAACTATTATACGTAAGGTAGTTATTTGATAAGCGCATGATCTGTCTGTCCTAAAGCCTGCTTGTTCATCTTGCAAATGTTTTTGTATATGCCTCTTTTCGTCTCTCCAGAATGCTTCGCCTTGGTACTTTTCACTATTTTTCAGAGTGCACTCTTGAGATTCGTTTAATCCAACGGGAAAAGGATGATCTATCCCGACCAAGCGATAATTGCGTTCGTCTCTCTGGGTCATGAATATGACCTTGATATACCTAATATAAATGACCCATCTTCGATTACTTGCGAAAGTGCTGGTATCGTGAAAAGGTAACCTTCTGCAGATTTATAAATTTGCGTTTCAAACTCATTTTAATGTTGATATAAATGTCATTTTTAGAAGCCAATATTATAACACAAAAACTTCACAATAATAACAAGAAACGCCTTAAACATAAATGGCTGTGCCGCATTATTACGTTACTTGTTTGTTGGTTTAAATTGAAAGTAAAATTGGTGCACGGGAAAATAGAGAATTTGGATTTCTTCCGTCTATTTCAATGTGAAAACCTATTCTTACATAATACGACTGAGCACCGTAGACCTACTAAAATCATGTCCAATTCCGGGAGGTTGATTTTAATATTGCCTATTGAAGGAATCTTCCAAAATAGATACAATTTCTAAGAGCAAAAAATATGTATATAATGTTATGAGTATTCTTTGCTGCATGCAAAAAATCACTGCGATCTGACAGGTAGTTTTCACGTAAATCGAAAGCGAACGTATTAATGAATTGATGAACAGACTATAGAAATAAAATGCCACTCAGAAAGAATCATCAAAATCAGATAAGTAAAAGAAGACACCCCCTTTCCCCTTCCCCCTAAAAAAATGTGCATGGAAATCTATGCACCATGTAGTAACAACGAAAAAGACTAAAGAATTTTATTTTATGCTCATCATCATCATCATCAATTACCAGGCCTGCTGGCGTAGGTGATCATGTCTCTCCACAACTTTCGATCTCGGCAGCTATTTATCATTTCTGTTATTGACCTTCTGCCAAACCATTCTCTTTAGCTGCCTGTTATTTTTTTCTCTTTGCTTCCATCTATCTCTTCGTCCCTCAAATTTCCAGTTGTTACAATATATTCCAGTTGTTCTCTTCTCATTACAGGCCAAAAAATGATGATTGTTTCTTTCTAATATTGGAAATTAGCTCTGTTTTACTTTGACCTCTCTCAGAACATCTTCATTACTCTTCTTAGCTGTCCATGGTATTCTGAACATTCTTCTGTAAAACCACATTTCTACAGACTCCAGTGATTTTCTTGTCTGTTGTCATATTGTCCATGATTCGCATTTATATGTTAAGACTGGCTCTATGTAACATTTAAGAACTCTTTTCTTGTTTCTATTGACAAAATTGACTGCATAGTATTTTCCTCATTGTTTGGAAAGCTGCTTTTGCCTGAGCCATTCTGGATCTCACCTCTTTTGTACATCTTCCGTCTGTGGTTAACAAAGTTTCCAAATATTTAAATTCATTTATCTGTTTTAATATTGTTCCACTTGTCTTTATTTTGCACTGAGATGATGTCTTTTTCTTTGTTGTTACCATTACCTCTGTCTTTTTGTTATTAATGCTGAGTCCTTTATTCTATTCTTGTGGCGATTCATGATAGTACAAAGAAGTTACGACGGTGGTTTTCTGTTGCCTTCCGTCGGTTTGTTTACGGTTGGCTCCGCTAGCCTTTAACTAAAAAGTCTCACCCACAAGGCAGTGGGGTTGTTTTACTTCAGGGTACCCTCCCTTAGCCTTTACTCTCCCGAGCTTACCTACAAGGCAGCAGGGCAGCCACAGGTTGTACTGTTTACTGCATACAGTAGCAGGTAAAATTATCTGACCTGACCGTTATGTTATGCTACTAAATGAAATTGTCAATATGACTTGCAAAAACGAGAACTTAATAGTGACTGGAGACTTTAATGAAAGGCTAGGGAAACGCTGCGGCGAGAACAGATATATCCTGAGATACGCAGAATCACCTTTGTCACCTCTCTGGATATGCGAGAATACGGGGAAATGAAAGAGTGAACAGATTATCTAGCTGTGCTGTCGTCAAGGATGGTCAACCAATGGATAAGGTGGACATTATTAATGTTTTCCGAGACGCAGGAAAGGCACAGGACTTTGGCAACTATGAGTCCACATCGCTCCTTCGGATAAAAGAGATGGGAGTAGAGATAGCTAGAGCCAAAAACGTGAGACTAAGTGGACGCATAAGATGACTTATAAGCAAACACAAAGCTGAAATGGTCAATTGATGGTCACTGCGGGACATGCTGTGGAGGGGATCTGAGCACCTATGGACATGTTCGAAGTGTAATGCTGATAGCCCACAAATAACTCAAAAACTAAATTTGACGATAAGATAACTGAAAGAAATGAAAAAGAATGCAGGCTGCTAGAATTATGTAACTAAAACGACATGTACATCACCAATACGTTCTTCAGGCACAGAGTAGCAAATATGCATCCAGTACAAGTGGAACGACCCAAACACAGAGTAGCAAATATACACCCAGTACAAGTGGAACGACCCAAACACAGAGTAGCAAATATACACCCAGTACAAGTGGAACGACCCAAACACAGAGTAGCAAATATGCATCCAGTACAAGTGGAACGACCCAAACATAGAGTAGAAAATATTATTCTGGTATAAGTGGAACGATCCAAATTGTGAAAGCCAAATAGATTTTATTCTACCGTTAAAATAGACTGAAATAAACAAAAGAATAGGAATGGCAAAAAGTAATTTTAATGTTATGAAGAACATACTAACAACAAAACAAATAACAGTAGGGTTTAAACTAAGAATAGCAAAATGTTACATCTTCTCAATATTTTTATATGGTGCAGAAACATGGACATTAGACAAGAAAACAGAACAGAGAATTGAAGCCTTTGAAATGTGGATATATAGAAGAATAGGTAGAATTGGATGGAAGGAAAAGAAAACAAACGACGAAGTCTTAAAACAACTAAAATGAAAAGAGAACTACTAAGCACAATTCAAACAAGGCAAATGCGATTTTTGGGCCATGTTAAAAGACACAACAGCCTTCTAAAAGTAATCCTGGAGGGGAAAATACAAGGTAAAAGAGACAGGCCAAGACTAACATGGACGAGTAACATCAAAAGATGGCCAAATCAGCCTATGACAACCTGCACCATCAAAGCAAGAGACAGAGCAGAATGGCGCTCCATGGTAGCCAACCTTCGTTGCGGAGAAGGCACTCGATGATAATGGTTAAAATAAAACAGGAAAAGATAATCGACACCAGAACTGTGGTATAGACGATACAGGCAATAAAATAGTGATGATCACATTAAGACAGCCAAAAATATAAGAGAAGATACACAAACAAATAAAATAAACAAAAAGGGAATCCAACAAAATCACCCATCGAAGCTGAAAGGCAGATTAGGAACGAAGAAGTAGAGTACTGCCCAATTTACTTTATTCGTGAAGTTAGAGACGTCCTATTAATTTGCTGCGATAGTTAATAATGGCTTTTTTAACATTTCTGTTAGAATTTAACTTTTTATTTATTTATTTTATTTAAAGGGGGAGGTGTGTGACCTAGAGACCTCTGGGCAGGAAGATTTTGGTTTCGAATCTCGACATAGGCTGTGAAAAAGAGCGTTCATATCACTAAAGCGCGTATAATGTCAGCATCTTTGTCCACGTAGCGTCCTTTGATGGAATGACGATGAAGTTGAGTATTCATGTAGCAAAAATAGAACGTTCAATCTCCAGTCTCATACTAAAGCTTTTATTAAGGTACCAGTGATGATGTGTAACGTACACTCCTGCGATGACAGTTTTATAAAAAAAAAATAAAAGCAAAAAATACTGACGTTTCGGCGTACATGCAGCCTTCAGAAAACGAGACCAACACAAACGGACAACGAAATTTACTACATTTAGAATGCGCAGGACAAGTAAGTTAAAGAGAGATAAGAAGAAGGATAAGAAACGAAATTATAAAATAAAACGAAGATATACATATCATCATCATGTGCCGTATCGTTTGGAGTAGGCGATCATGTCCTTACACAATCTTCTATCTACAGTGCATCGTATCAGTTCTGTTGTTGACTGTTTTCCATGCCATGACACCAAGCTATCCAGTATTTTCTTTCTTTGTCGTCCGCGATCTCTTTCCCTTTATTTTGCCAGTTGTAACCAAGTATTCCAACTTTCCTCTTTTCATAATGTGCCCGAAAAATGTTGATTGTTTCTTTCTGTTTTTTTTTAGGAGCTCCTTTTTTTGTATCGGCCGCTTCGAGAATTTCCTCATTGGTATTTTTAGCTGTCGGGGGAACTTTCAACATTCTTCTGACAAATGCAATCTTTGTGACCTTTAATTGTCAATTTGTTTGTCTACTACCTATGATTCACTTCCATAATTTAGAATTGGCTCTATATAGCATCGATAAACTCTCTTTCTTACTTCTATTAATATAGACTTGTTGTACAGCACGTTTTATATTTTCTGAAATGCTACTTTGACCTGTGCTATTCTACTTTTTATTTTTGTGGTGCATCTTCTATCGTATATTATTATGGTGCTCAAACATTTGAAGCGTTGTACTTGTTTCATATTTGTCCTGTTTATTTTTATGCTGCATGATGGTAAGATTGTTTCTTCAATATGACCACTACTTCTGTTTTCTTACTATTCAGACTGAAACCTTTTTTTTTGTTGCTTTCTATTACTATTATGTCTATCATTAATTGTAGTTCACTCTCTATCTCTGCTATTAAGACTGTGTCACCCGCATATGGCACATTATTTATGTTGTGACCGTTGACTTCAATTCGATATACTATATATTAAGAAAATAAAAATTAATAATATATAAAAATATTAGACTAAAAAATATTGTTAAAATAGTGTGTATAATCTGAGACGCTCTAAAAGTACACTGTGTGAATGACTGAAGTGGAATGTGGATGTGACGTGTGTGTGTGTGTGGGGGGGGGGGGGAGTCGCGTGATTAGGTGAGAGATCTGATAGAAGTCGCTGGTGATAACACGATGTAAATGGTGGTCACGAATTAGACGGGTATCGGCTGAGATAGAGCAATGTATACTAGGGCGTGAAAACATGAGCAAACAAAGCCAGACAATTGGGCAACGAGGGGAAGAATTTAGCGATATGGGGGATCCCGGAAGACCGGTATAAATATGGGGTGCGAAAACTGGGTGCGATCTACAAAACTGTATGGGATCGTAGTGTGTCGGAAAAAAATAATATAATATAAACCATGTGAATATAGAATAAAGGGAAAAAAGAGTAGGATAGTACTAGACCATACAGTGAAAGAGGATAATTATGCCGAATATGTATTGATAAGGATTATAAATATAACTTGGTAAAGATGGATCATGACTGCTGTAGATGGGTGCCAACATACACATAAATATGTAGAATAGACCATAGACCCGCGTATAAACGGGGAAATCACATTAGGGTGCAAGAGGCCAAAACTGGAGAAAAAGAAGGAAGAATGAAGTAGAGATGTGGAATCGGAAGGGAGATGGGAATAGAAGGAGGAAAGGGGAAGGAAAATGTAAGAGAGAGGGGTAATTGATTTCCCGTGAGAATGGGATACTTTGATTCCCCGTGGCGTGAGACAACCGATTAGTTGATTCTCCAAGGTAAATAAGCTACTGCTGTCAAAAGAACATGACAACAAGCCAGTGACTTCCACCTTACTCCGAGAGGCCTTAGTGTTGAAGTAAGACGTTACTGGGGTACCTGCGTCTCGAGTAATACATATAGATATTCAGAGCATGTGCCTCAGAGGGGGCGTCCTGATTCGCCTATTTAGGTCATCTTACACCACTAACATGTGATGGCATAGATAATGTTACGTGGTGTACAAATGAATCCTTCTCTTGATCACAAAAGGACTATTAGGGAAGCGAACCGTATCCGTCAGGAGAACGTGGTTGCAACTCTTACGTCGATTACGATCGCAACGGATATTATCTCGATGGTTATGGAGGAAGATGGCTCCTAATCGTAGGAAAACAACATTTCGCGAAAGTTACGTTCACGCTTAAAGGCAACTAAAGAAGGGTCAGGGAAGAGTAGACGGGTGGTGGAGTCGGCGCGGAGAATGGGAAGGTACAGGTGAATGATTCTGATCCCCTGATAGTGGTGAGAGCAAGTATAAAGTACTATTTTGTCATAGAGAGGACAGGTAGAGGGTGTGAGAGCAGTTTGGCGTGAGGCCTTTCACTGATGCATGAAGACTGCGCCACGGTTATAATGACACCGAACTTAGCAAGTTTGGAAAAAATACTGCCCAGTATATTTGTATTGATCCTTCCAGCCCGTTAGACGTCGCATAGGACTCGTAGTGCTTTACGCCATTTATCTCTATTCTGGACGAGGTGTTCGATCTCATTAATTAAATGAGTCTATGCTGCCAACTTTGCTTCTTTTACCGGTGTTCTTCTCGGTGTCTTTCTAGGTTTTCCTCTTTTTCTGTATCCTGCTGTTTCCCATATAAGAGCCTGTTTTGAAATTATTTTGCCGTCTCTTCTCAACACATGCTAAACCATCCATAGTTTCCCCGCGCAGCGAGCCTCATGATGAGATTGCCAGTCCCACATCCAATCATTACACGACAAGACAGAAGTAGTATCTAAGGACGCTGTATTAACACACATCTACCAATTTTCAGATATATCGCTCTTTGGTGTAAAAGTAACATTAAACAGCAGGTCTTTTTATATCTGAGAGCCTCGGTGGCTCAGTGGTTAAGTGTGCTCGCTTACTGATCAGAAAGGTCCGGGATCGATCCCCAAAAGTGGCAGATTTTTGTTCGGACGACAAGGCTCCCACTCAGGTTCTGAAATTTTGTACTAGAGATTTTTCTGCGAAGTAAAGCCGGCCTGGCGTGATACCGACTTCATTACTCAGAAATGTGTCGTGGTCATAGAAAAATATGGTCACACACTCCATATTCCCCATAAGTCTAGCAAGGCGTGAAGGGAACCTTTATTTTATTATTTATATCTAGTGATCCAGTATAACCGATTACGATTGGACACAGATGTCGTCCTAGCGTTGTTAGAGCTGAATCACGTTCTATATATCTGATACTGAAAAATGTACTTTAGTCAATTTAGTTCATTCAGTTGCCATATACGCCTATAATAGTCATATAGCTCATTTCGCTGGACGAAAGGTGAGGAAGAAGACGATATTTTCTTCAGTTTTAAACATCTTTTTTCCCCCAATAATAACTCCAGTGCAGTTCAAGTATAGTATTAGTAATACTAATTAGTTTAGTAGTATATGTTAATTTAGCAGTGATCTCTGCAATATGTGCCATTTTGGCACGCAAAGGTTCTGTTTATGAGTTTGCGGTTCTGCCCTATGTGCCGTCTTTAGCTCGCAAGGACAATAGATAGATAGAAGATTAAATATGTTAATTTAATTAATTGAGGACGTGAGCACAGACTGGTACGGGCGAAACCGTGCAGTAAAAAAATGTAAGTAACAATGACAGTGTACGATTGAGTGTCGTGGAAATTTTTTTTTCATCATCATCATCATCGTGTGCCCTCTCCGCAACGAAGGTTGGCTACCATAGATCGCCATTCTACTCTGTTTCTTGCTTTGATGGTGCAGGCTGACATAGATTGACTTGTCCATCTTTTGATGTTACTCGTCCATGTTAGTCTTGGTCTGCCTCTTTTGCCTTGAATTTTTCCTTCTAATATTACTTTTAGTAGGTTGTTGTGTCTTTTAACATGCCCCAAAAATTTAATTTGCCTTGTCTTAATTGTGTTCAGCAATTCTCTTTTTATTTTCAGTTGTTTTAAAACTTTATAATTTGTTATCTTTTGTTTCCATCCAATTCTACCGATTCTTCTATAAATCTACATTTCAAAGGCTTCAATTTTTTTTTTTTTTATCCTGTAAAATACAACGCAATCAATATCGTTCAAAACAACAATAGGTTGTTAATTGATTATCAAGCCCCAGCTTTGCACCTTTATCTTTTGGCTTTTCCAAAAGCGTATAATCTTTTCAATCAGTTAAGCGCTTAATTAAGTTAGCTAAACATATAAGTTATATTGTGAATATTCTGGTTAAGATAAAGAACAAGCATAGTCCCGTAAACTTTCAGCGAAAGAGTGATATCCCCTTAGCTGCCGCCATAACAAAACTACAGTGGTTATCAAATTCTGTAGAAGGTCACACGTTAGATGGCGCGCTTCTCTCGGTAAAGTTTAGTCCGGTAAATTAAAGTTCGCAAGAATAGCATCCTCTTATGTAATATTGCACTTTATTCGGACCTCTAATTGTAGAGTTAAGGGTTAGTTTTATGATAAAGCTAACCCTAAACCTAATTTTTAGTATTTGAAAACTACTATAGTTTTGTTGTGACGCAAGCTTAAGTGAGATCTCTCATTTCATTAAATAATTTACCAGACCAAACGAGGATTTTACACGCTTCTCAGTTCAGGTGTTTTTTTTTTTCATTAATTAAGCGTGGATATTTAGTTGACGTACCTTTGTATGTTCTAGTGTGCTACCCTGGTGAAATATATCCCAGTTTTTGATGAATAACCTGATATCTCAAAAGCACTTCTGCATTAAATTCGCTTTTTACGGACTTGAACCCTCGCGTTGTTTCTCATTTCTCAAGAATTAGGAGTCTTCTAATGACAGATTGAGAACCACCTCAAAAAGGTGTAATGTTTGCTCAAAGGGACACCTACTATTCTGAACTGAAATAATTTACGGGATTAAACTTGGCCTTTATCTTGATTAAATACATACATACATACATATATATATATATATATATATATATATATATATATATATATATATATATATATATATTCATCTTCTTCCTCTTTCCTTCCTCATCTGCCTTTCAGCGTCGAGGGAGATACAATTTGCGGCCTTTTGCTCTTCTGTTCGCCTCTAGTGCTGTTATGTTTTCTAGTGCTTCTAATATTCCATCAACCCATCTTTTTCGTGGTCGACCCTTGGGTCTGGTGTTCTCACAATGTTTGTTGAAGGCTCGTTGTGTTGTATTTTGTTTTTTCTGCCTTGTCACGTGGCCAAACCATTTTATCTGTTGTTTCCTTATATACTCTATGGCGGGGGCTATTCCTGGCTTTTTTTTCAGTTCTTCATTTCTGACCTTATCTCTCAGACTATTTCCTGTCATACGTCTCACACATTTCATCTCATTAGAGGTTATTTTTCGTATTGTTCTTGTATCTAAGGTCCAGGTCTGGCATTGGTAGCACAACGTTGGAATGATGATTGTATTGTATAGTGCTCGTTTTGCCTCCAGAGTTATTTCCTTGTTGGACAATAGTACTGATAACTGTCCAATGATTTGGCAAGCTTTGTTGCATCTTGATTCTATCTCTGCTATTTGAGAATTATCGTTTGTCACTAAACTTCCTTGGTATTTGCATTCCTCTGCTTGTTTTAGTTGCCTACCATATATAGTTATGTTGATGTTCTGTTTATTTTTGGCGACATTCATGACTTCTGTTTTGTTGATGTTGATTTTCATGTTGTATTTTGTACCTGAGCTGTTGAGTCTATTTAAGTGTTCATGTAGGTCTTCTATTGCTTCATGTATTAGTGCCTGATCGTCTGCAAATAAAAGCTCGTTGATCTCCTCTGTCTCTGATGGGTTGGCTAGTTGCATATATAGTCCATGTGTGTAATAAACAGTAGGGGGATTGTACGCACCCCTGTCTTACACCTGATCTAACTTCGAAGTGGTCTGTGTAGCCTGCTGCTGTTCTGATCCTCCAGCTGCTGTTGATGTAGAGACTTGTAATTAGGTTGGTTAGATGTTGGCTTACTCCGTATGTTGTTAGTATCTCCCACAGTTGTTCTCTGTTTTGTTTCTGTGGAATGCTTTTTCCTGGTCAATGAAGGCTATGTATAAATGATTGTGTTCTGTCGTTTTTTTTTTCTGTAAGCTGTTTTAATGTACATAGAGCGTCAGTACATCCTCTGTTTTTTCGGAACCCCATTTGAGAATCGCTTAACTATTATTGGTCTCAACATTTTTTTTTGCAAGATTTTGACGTATAGCTTTCCTACATGGCTGAGAAGAGATATACCTATATATTGATTGCAGTCTCTTTTGCTGCCTTTCTTTTTCCATATTGGTACGATGATTGCCTGTTGCCAGTCTTCTGGGACTTGTTGTTGGTGCCATGCTGTATTTAAATATTCTGTGCAGCCATGTCATTCCTGTTTCTCCTGCTGCTGCTATTATTTCTTTTGGTATGTTATCTATTCCCGGTGCTTTATTTCTTGGTGCATATTTGATTACTTCTTCCATTTCCTCTTTCATGATGTTGGGTTCAGTATTTGTGAGTTCTAGCGTGGTTTTTGCTGTCTGATTGGTAGTTGTTATGTTTAACAGGTCTTCAAAATACTCTTTCCATCTTTGTTGCAAATGTTGGTTATTTGATATTGGCTGTCCGTCTTTGTCATTTATGAGCTCAGTAGGATCATGGTTTTCTTTTCTTGCTCTTGTGGCTTTCACTGCTTTGTAGAAATCTCTTGTGGCTGTCTTGAAGTCCCTGCTCATGTTTTGTCCGAATTCTGTCCAATTCCTTTGCTTAGCTTCTTTGATCATAATTTTATCTCTTTTTCGAACTAAGGCATATTTTTCATATTTTCTTGGTTCTTGTTCTCCCTCCAATTTTTAAACAGTTTCTTCTTTTCTTTAATTGCTTCTCTGATTGTTTCGTTCCACCACGGGGTGCTCTTTTTCCCTTCTTTTGTTCTTAGCTTCGTTCCACAAACTGTTTTAGAGATGTTGGTTACTGTTTCCTTAAACTGTTTCCACTCTTCTTCTACTGTGCTTACTTCGTTAGGGAATTTCTTGAATTCCTCTGTTAGTTTTTCTTCTAGGGTTTTCTTTGATTCTTGATCTTTTAATTGTTTTATTTTTATTGTCTGTTTTTTTCGCTTCTTTTGTTTGTTTTCGTATATTCTCTTTATTTTTGGCTGTCTTATTGTGATCTTAACCATCTTGTGGTCCATGTCATCTGTTACATTAGGGATTGCTCTACTGTCGGTTACATTTTTCTTGTTCTGTTGTCTTTTTTAGTATAAAATCTATCTGTCTTTTGCATATTGTGTCATTCCATTTGTACCAGATGCATACTTGCGATTCTCTGTGTTTGAAGAATGTGTTGGTGATAAATAAGTCATTTTGATTACATATTTCCAGCAGTCTGCTTCCATTTTCGTTTATTTCAGCTGTTTTATCGCCAAAGGGTTCTAAGATATCTCTGTTCTCACTGTTGCGTTTCCCAAAGACTTCCAATAAAAATCTCCCATCACTAACATGTCGTCGCTTTCGTCAATCTTATTAATAATTTCATTCAATGTGTCATATAATTCTTCGCTGTATCTTTCATTGTTGTTGCATGGTGCATAGATTTGTATGTAATTTGTTTTTCGATCGTCTTCTAGTAGTTTAACTGTGATAATTCTTTCTGAGTGGTATTTTATTTCTAGAATGTTCTTTGCGTGTTCTGGGTCGATGAAAAAACCTACTCCATGCTCTTTCTGTGTTGTCGACTCCTGAGAATATTATCGTGTAGTTCATGTGTGTTTTCTTTATCTGTTGTCCTTTTAATCTTAGTGTCCGCTAATCTTAGTATTTTAATTTTCCTTTTTGTCATTTCTTCTGTAAGTTCGACTTCTTTATTTTTTATCCCGCATATATTTACCATTGCCATTTTCTATTTATCTATCTCTATCTACTGTGTATTTCTCTGAGCATAAAACATTTATCCCTTACCGACCTGCTGAGTCAGTCGTAAGTTAAGGGGTTTAACTTAATTAAGAAAAACACACGATGAGGGTTTAGCCCGCCTGATGTTTCCCCAACGTGTTTGATCGCTGAGGTCTCACATGCGATCTTTTACAAACACATTCCAAGTCGTTCTGTTTCTTGCCATTCTTTTAAGATCGCTCCATGTCTTCCGTCATCTTCATCTCTGCTTTTATCTGTCTTCTCCAAGAGTTCCTTGGTCTTCCTATTTATCTTTTCCCTGAGGATTCCAAAAAAGGGCCTGTTGTGTAATACTCTCAGTTGGCTTCCACAGTGTGTGTCCTATCCAACGCCATCGTCTTCACTGTATCTCTTTATCCACTGGTATGTAACTGGTACATTTCCATAATTCTATGTGAGTGATTTTGTCCTGCCATTTCCATCCTTTTATTCTGTGTAAGCATCCATTAATGAATGTCTGTATTTGATGATTGTCATTTTAGTTGTTCTCCATGTTTCACAGGCATATAATAAGACTGACTTAAAATTGGAGTTAACATTTTTATTTTAGTATTTAACAATTTCTTTTGATTTTTATATGTTTCCCAGTGCAACGAATTCTCTTGCTTTTGATATCCTTATTTTGGTATCATTCTCTGTTCCTCCCTCTTTGTCTATATTCCTCCCCAGATATCTGTAACATTGTACGTCTAGTAGATGTATTTCTCCTATTTTTACTCGGTTATTGCCAACTGCATTAATTCTCATAATTTTGGTCTTATCTCTATTTATTTTCAGTCCCATCTGTTGTGATCTGTCATCAAGATCTGCTCATTTTATCTCGCATCTGTTGATGGTTGTGTGATAGGAGAGCTATATCATCAGCAAAGTCTAAATCATCAAGTTGCTTGGTCAGTGACCACTGGATTCCATTTCTATTCGTTTTGAGTTATTTTCGTAATCCAATCTATGGTTAGTAGAAAGAGAAATGGCGATAGAAGGGAGCCCTGCCTTACTCCTGTTCTTATTTTAAATTTTTCTGTAAGCTGTGGGAGAGTTTTTTAAAAAAAATAGAAAAAAATGGTATGGTAAAAGCTTTACGTGATTGATAGACGAGACAAATTTGAACGACGTTTCGGCACAATAGGTCTTGAGCAGGAACAAATAAACAACACACACACAGATATGTAAGTAAATAAAACTAATCCTACATAGCTAACAAATAATGAAACATCCAAGACAAAATAATCAAAACTGGTTAAAGAAAAGAAAAATGTCTTCCCTGTTTAGTGGACCGTGGCAGAATGAGAAAGAGAGGGTCACGGTTTGTTACCGTAATTACACTGCTGGTCCGAGAGTCAAAACCGTGTAAAGGGTTCTAAAAATATGTGAGTGGGGGGAACACTGTCTAGGTTACCTCGAATGCAAACACCCTAACAATGTCTACACGTATCTAAGGTCCTACACATGCAGGTATACATACACATACAAATGCGTATATATATATATATATATATATATATATATATATATATATATATATATATATATATATATATATATACGAACAGATGCACATACTTACATATATCTACATATATATATATATATATATATATATATATATATATATATATAAGTATATATATATATATATATATATATATATATATACCAATCCCCATACACATGAACACATACATGCATATGTATACCCATACAGGGACAATATTATATGTGTATAAATGTGCGCGTAACGCCCACATAACCAGATGAGTACACACCAAGGTCAATGTGCAAACACTAAGGAGAAAGAATAGAACAGAAGAATAACAGGTACTCGAAAGGCGAAACGAGTGAGATGTCTGCGAGTGGGTACAATAAAAAAAACTATGTGTGCGAGTGAGATACATTCATGCCTCGTGGGGTCAGCGAACCAAACTGGACTATAAGGCGATTCTTCAAAGCAGAGATCGCCAGAGTGGCAAAGGACAATGCCAGTGATACGGATGTCGTCTTTGCCCTTGTGGTCTGAGGAATTGAAATGGGAAGACACTGGAGTGCCAGTATTCTGTTGAACATCTCGAAGATCACAAATTCTTCTCGCAAAACGTCTCACAGACTCACCAATATAAGTCATGTGGCATCGTTGGCATATGATGGCATAAATGATGTTGTGGGACACACATATGAAGCCATGCTTAATCTCAAACCGTTCAATAGGGAACAGGACAGAGTCAGTACGGAGCATATAGGCGCAGGTGATGCAGTTTCGAGTTCCTCCAAAATTGCCTATGTTTGAAGATTCTCCTGCATGGGTTCAGATCTAAGTTCACTTCCTTTGTCAACCAGCCGAGCGCTAGTGAGATAAGGAAATTTGATAGCATGTAAAGACGCTTTGGTTTCCATCGCATGGGGCTGATTCCAGCCAATCACTCCAAACTTGTTTCTAACCTGCGTACTAAGCATCTCCACCTGGTAGCGAGACTCAGACCATTTTATCCGGCAGATTATCCACCAGTTTAATAGGCAACTGTACACGTTTATGTCCTCCCAGTACAAGAAGAAGATCTCTAACCTCCGCCCCGCCCCACCTTCTCCAACACCTCCAACGTTTGCCTCCGACTCTTTAGTTGCTTGCATACCTCCTGATCTCCATCTCTCGCACAATGAGAGGTATGTTCTCTCCAAAGATTTAAAATTCATCCCCCCCCCTTTTCGTCCTTCTAGTGACCATTACCATCTTTGTAAGGATGCCCATGATTTCCATAGACGTATGCGCTTACAATTCCGTTTCTCGGGCACACCAAATGCTTCCTCCTCACCTACTCTTGTAGATGAGTTTTCTCGCTTCCACCCCCGTAAATCGGATTGGACCCCATCAGTTGGCGCCTCACATGCCTTGGATCTCTACATAAAGGTCACCTCACGTGAGATACAACAATTGCGCCCTAGAAAACTTCACCGCTCTAATTTAACTCCTTCAGAGTTTCGGGCCCTATCTAATCTCTGCTGACGAGAGGACATTGTTATCAAACCGGCAGATAAAGGGGGGGGGGGTGGTAGTTTGGCGTAAAGACTTATACATTTTAGAGGGGAAACACACAGTTATCCAATACTACGTTTAATAAACCCCTTCCTGGCGACGCCATTGTCCTCCACAATAAGCAGGTTCAATCTACCATCAAGGAACTGATCCGAGACAACCTCTTTCCTCCTAGTGCGTCCCTCCTCATTATCCCCAATAATGGTCTTGGTAAGCCATCATTCTACATGCTCCCTAAAATTCACAAAATCGACAATCCAGGACGTCCTATCGTGTTAGCGTGTGCTTGCTCAGCTGAACCCATATCTGACTATCTAGACAGTGTCTTCCAGCCCATGGTAGTAAGATTCCCTCATATGTCAAGGACACAAACCATGCCTTGAGGATCTTTTCTTCCATCTCTCTCTCTCCTGTGGTCGCTTATACCGACTTTTCGTCCTTGATGTTTGTTCTCTTCTCAAAGTTGTATTACCTCTGCCCATCACTCCGACGGCCTCTTGGCTCTACGGTTCAATTTTGACCAGAGGTAATACCACTCTGTTGATAATGCCACTCTTCTCCGCCTTACTGAGCTTGTACTCAACCTTATCACCTTTGAGTTCAATGGTGGCTTCTATGATCAAGTTAGTGGAGTGGCCATGGGCACCAAGATGAGCCCAAGCTATGCTTGCCTATTTATGGGTTACCTTGAACACCAAATTCTCAATTCGTATCAAGGTCCCCTTCCCATCATATACCTCCGGTACATTGATGACTGATTCGGACTTACCGATCTACCTGAGGATGAAGTCTCCAGGTTTATCGACTACATTGGCAGCTATAACAAGGCTATCAAGATCACACCGTGTATATCCACTTCCTCTGTTATCTTCCTAGATCTTATTGTTTTCTTGGTATGCATGTGTGGGTGTAGTCTTGTGACTCTAAACATTTGAATGCCCTGGTCACAGCCATCGCCTCCATTGGTATGCTACTCGTGGTCATGACGTATGCACCACTGTCTTCTTTGAATAATCTGCCTGCCGAGCATGCTGTAAATGTCCATGCACTTCTTTGGTGTCGTCTTACAGATCCGTCTGTATAGATGACTGCATCTTTCTCATCGGTGTTATCGCAGATGAGACCGTTGACCTCAGCATTAACCACGACCGGGTTCTGTTCCCTACTTTTCCTGTCGAGTGTGACAAAACACGAGAAAGTCCCCTTGATTGACATTAGGCACCGGTATCCACTCTTCACTAACGCTGATATTGGTAAGCCCACAGATCTGTTTGACGACATCTTCTGCTCGACCTACCCATGATTTGCCTCTTTTTAGCCTGGCACCTTTCCCTGTGTTGAGCACGTGGTGCAATGGATGTTCTTTATATGTACTAATCTTCAGGTATGCCCGCGCTCTCCAGATCTTGATTCTGTCATCCATGACTGATATATATATATATATATATATATATATATATATATATATATATATATATATATCTTCTTCTACCTTTTAGCTCCCAGTGGAGCATAGGTCTTCAACAAACACTTTCCAAGTCGTTCTGTTTTTTGCAATTCTTTTAAGATCACTCCATGTCTTCCCCATCATCTTCATCTCTGCTTCGATCTGTCTTCTCCAAGAATTCCTTGGTCTTCCTCTTTGTCTTTTCCCCTGGGGATTCCAAAAAAGGGCCTGATGTGTAATACTCTCAGTTGGCTTCCATAGTGTGTGTCCTATCCATCGCCATCGTCTTCGCTGTATCTCTTTATCCACTGAGTATTTGACCGGTACATTTCCATAATTCCACGTTAGTGACTTTGTCCTGCCATTTCCATCCCTTTATTCTGCGCAAGCATCCATTAATGAAAGTCTGTACCTTCGTGATTGTCAATTTTGTTATTCTCCATGTTTCACAGCCATATAATAGGACCGACTTAACATTTGAGTTGAAAATTTGTATTTTTGTATTTAGCCTAATTTCTTTGGATTTCCATATTTTTCCCAGTGCAATGAAAGCTCCTCTTGCTTTTGATATCCTTATTTTGGTATCATTTTCTGTACCTCCCTCTTTATCTATATTACTGCCCAGATATATATAAGATTGTACGTCTAGTAGAGGTATTTCTCCTAGTTTCATTTGGTTATTGCCAACTGCATTAATTCTCATAATGTTGGTCTTATCTCTATTAATCTTTAGTCCTAGCTGTTGTGATCTCTCATCTAATATACTCATTTTATCCTGCATCTGTTGATGGCTGTGTGATAGGAGAGCTATGTCATCAGCAAAGTCTAAATCATCAAGTTGTTTGGTCAGTGACCACTGGATCCCATTTCTGTTGTTTTGAGTTATTTTCATAATCCAATCTATGGCCAGTAGAAAGAGAAATGGAGACAGAAGGCAGCCTTGCCTTACTCCTGTTCTTATTTCAAATGCTTCTGTGAGCTGTCCTTCATGCACCACACTACATTTTGTTCCTTCATACATTGTTTTTATCAGGTTAATAAACTTTATGGGGATTCCGTAATGACTCAGCAACTTCCAAAGCATTCTTCTGTCTAAACTATCAAATGCCTTTTCGTAATCTATGAATCCACTATAAAGTGGGGATTTTAGTTCTAAACTTTGTTCAACTATTATACGTAGAGTAGTTATTTGATCAGCACATGATCTGTTCTTCCTAAAACCTGCTTGTTCATCTCTCAAGTGTTTCTCTATAGCCTCTTTTAGTCTCTCCAGAATGATTCTGCCTAATATTTTTCCTGGCACTGATAGTAGCGTAATTCCCCTATAATTTGTGCACTCCTGTAAACTTCCTTTCTTTGGTAGTTTGATCATATAACCTTCTCTCCAGTCTTTAGGTATTTCTTCCCTCTCCCAAATGTTATCCAATAGATCATGTAACATCTTGGTAGAGGTGTTAATATCTGCTTTGATGGCTTCCGAAGGAATTTCGTCTGGTCCTGTGGCTTTACCATCTTTTAATAGTTTGATGGCTTTCATTATTTCTTCTTTGCTTGGTTTTCCACAGTTAACGTGTAATTCTTCTTCTGCTGGTAGTATATCTGGAGGATTATTTGAGCCGGGTCTGTTCAAAAGTTCTTCAAAGTGCTCTTTCCATCTCTCCATTTGTTCCCTTATAGTACTAAGCAGATTTCCTTTCTTATCTTTGATAAAGGCGTTGATCTGTTTGTATTTTCCACCTAATTTCTTTGTGCTGTTGTACAGTTCTTTCATATTCCCTTTATTTGCTGCTTCTACTGCCTCTTTAGCTAGTTCATCTATATATTTCCTCTTATCCCTTTTAATGCATTTTCTCACTTCTTTGTTCACCTCTGTGTAAGCTTCCTGTGTCTTGGCTTTATTACTTCTTGTTTTGCTTTTATTTATGTCTGCTTTCTTGTTCTTTCTTTCTTTAATTTTATCCAGGGTCTCTGCTGTCATCCATGCCTTATCCTGGCGTTCTCTTTTCCCCAGTGTTTCTTCGCATGTCTCTTTCCATATATTTTTTACCTGTTTCCAATGATCTTGTATATTTATTGTATTTCAAGTTGTTGGAGGACTTGTTATTTGTTTGCTATTGTGACTGCGAATTTATCTTTAATTCCTTGTTCTTTAAGAAACCTTACATTGAAATACTTTCTACCCTTATTCGTTGTAGTATACCTTTTTAATTTAATTTTAAGTTTGGCTAACAGAAGATGATGATCAGAAGCTACATCTGCCCCTCTATATACTTTTACATCCTGTAAGGATGATTTAAACTTATTATTAATACATATGTGATCAATTTGATTTTCCGTTCTATGATCTGGTGACATCCATGTAGCTTTGTGTATTCTTTTATGTTGGAATATTGTTCCTCCTAGGCTCATTTGATTAAGGGCGCAGAAATTCACAAATATCTCTCCATTCTCGATTATATCTCCAAGTCCATGTTTTCCCATAATCTGGGGAATAATAGAACAAAGAAGTATGTGTTAGCACTCGGAAAAATTGACAGACAAACAACAATAGAAAAAACGAAGAACAATATATGGTCCGAAGTGGGATCGAACCCGTACTCAGTGGCACCGCGCCTTGCCACGAGAAGCCGAACGCTTGGCACACTACCACGCAGCCAACTAAAAAATTGGCTATTGCAGTAGTGTCTTACACGATGACGTTCTCAATGACTATAGCATAGGGTAACGATCACAGACCGGAAATAAATTGTATATTTGTACTTTCCTATTAATGCAAGTATCTCCCAGTAGGGCTGAATACTTGTGTTGTAGACAAACATTTATTGGACGAAACAGCACGAATAGTAGTTCCCAGTGATTATATACTGGGTACAAATAATAATACATAAATATTATTATATGGGGAACTTCCGAGGCGATAATAGGGAATAATAGAACAAAGAAGTATGTGTTAGCACTCGGAAAAATTGACAGACAAACAACAATAGAAAAAAACGAAGAACAATATATGGTCCGAAGTGGGATCGAACCCGTACTCAGTGGCACCGCGCCTTGCCACGAGAAGCCGAACGCTTGGCACACTACCACGCAGCCAACTAAAAAATTGGCTATTGCAGTAGTGTCTTACACGATGACGTTCTCAGTGACTATAGCATAGGGTAACGATCACAGACCGGAAATAAATTGTATATTTGTACTTTCCTATTAATGCAAGTATCTCCCAGTAGGGCTGAATACTTGTGTTGTAGACAAACATTTATTGGACGAAACAGCACGAATAGTAGTTCCCAGTGATTATATACTGGGTACAAATAATAATACATAAATATTATTATATGGGGAACTTCCGAGGCGATAATAGGGAATAATAGAACAAAGAAGTATGTGTTAGCACTCGGAAAAATTGACAGACAAACAACAATAGAAAAAACGAAGAACAATATATGGTCCGAAGTGGGATCGAACCCGTACTCAGTGGCACCGCGCCTTGCCACGAGAAGCCGAACGCTTGGCACACTACCACGCAGCCAACTAAAAAATTGGCTATTGCAGTAGTGTCTTACACGATGACGTTCTCAATGACTATAGCATAGGGTAACGATCACAGACCGGAAATAAATTGTATATTTGTACTTTCCTATTAATGCAAGTATCTCCCAGTAGGGCTGAATACTTGTGTTGTAGACAAACATTTATTGGACGAAACAGCACGAATAGTAGTTCCCAGTGATTATATACTGGGTACAAATAATAATACATAAATATTATTATATGGGGAACTTCCGAGGCGATAATAGGGAATAATAGAACAAAGAAGTATGTGTTAGCACTCGGAAAAATTGACAGACAAACAACAATAGAAAAAAACGAAGAACAATATATGGTCCGAAGTGGGATCGAACCCGTACTCAGTGGCACCGCGCCTTGCCACGAGAAGCCGAACGCTTGGCACACTACCACGCAGCCAACTAAAAAATTGGCTATTGCAGTAGTGTCTTACACGATGACGTTCTCAATGACTATAGCATAGGGTAACGATCACAGACCGGAAATAAATTGTATATTTGTACTTTCCTATTAATGCAAGTATCTCCCAGTAGGGCTGAATACTTGTGTTGTAGACAAACATTTATTGGACGAAACAGCACGAATAGTAGTTCCCAGTGATTATATACTGGGTACAAATAATAATACATAAATATTATTATATGGGGAACTTCCTTTTGTTTCCCATAATCTCTTCGAAGCCTCTGTTGTCTGATCCTACCTTAGCATTTAGGTCTCCCATCAAGATTATAATATCATTGGCTCGTCTTGCATCCATCTGACATTGTAGCTGTTTGTAAAAATCATCTTTAACTGAGTCATCTTTATCGTTGGTTGGTGCATAGCATTGTATAATGTGTAATTTTATTTTGTTTTTGGTTGTTCTAAATGTTGCTCTCACCAGTCTTGGTCCCACTGCCTCCCATTCTATTAGTGTCTTCTGTGCATTCTTTGATAGCATTATAGCTACCCCATCGCTATGTTGTGCTCCTAGTTCCTGGTGTCCTGATGATAAAATCATCTCTCCTGTATTCGATGTTATTCTCTCCGCTCCCAGCCATCTTGTTTCACACATTCCCAGAATATCTATCTTGTAGTTGGTCATTTCTGCTGCCACTTGTGCCGCTTTTCCCTGTTCGTTAAGGGTACGAACATTCCAGGTGCCAATTCTGGATGATTTCCTAGTAGACAAAGGGTGAGTCGGCAACCCGGACTCCTTATGGCTTTCTCCGGATTGCGTCATACGTCTCTTAGACAGAGCGCCCTTCTCTTTCCTGGTTGACGGATTAACTTTATCTTTCTTTGACTTGTTCATGTTTGTGAAGTTTTTTCGGCTTATTTTTTTACAGTATGGGATAGCCAGTCCCATGCCTAACCCTCCTTTCTCGCCTCTTACGAACATGCCTGGTAGGGTACAGCGCCGCTATTCTTTATTCCCCTTTCGGGCCCCGGCAGCGCACATATATTATATATATATAATTTAATTTACTTGTATCCTTATTCTAGGAAATGTCTTTTAAATACAACAACAACATGAAGCGGAATAGAGGAGGGCCGTACAAAACAGAACCAGCCACTGATTTGACCAGGTGGCGACTTTCCAATGTGGAGGGACGTCAGACATGGCATTACTTTGAGAAAGAGGAGGATTTACCTCGAAAGCAGACTCTTTTAGAGAAACATTCTCTTGGATTGGATACAGTATGTTACATGCATGTTTGTACAGTTAATTGGGAAGGGGAAAGGATGTTTCATTTGTAACCTTTACTTTTTTTCATGTCACTGTGTGTTTTTGTTCTCATTAGTATAGTTAGAGAAGTTTTAAAAGAGTATGATTTTTATTAGCACTTTAATCTTCGGATCGTATGTCTTTTGCAGAATGTTGCATTCACCACAGCACATTTGAAATAATCTCTTTCTTTAGCAAAGTCTCTAACTTCTGATAATCAGTTTGTCTTCTGCTGCAATGCTCGGTATTAAGAGTTGCCTATTACTGTGATTTCTAAAATTCTATGAACCAATTGATTTCTGAATCAGTAAATACTACTACATAGTAGATATAGAAGGAATTGAAGTCAACGGTCACAATTTAGACAAATCTGAAACAGGTGTTTGAAACATAAAATACTTGGGCACAATAATAACATCAGACGGAAGATGCACCACAGAAATAAAAAGTAGAAAAGCACAGGTCAAAGTAACATTTCAGAAAAAAATAAACGTCCTGTGCAACATGTCTATGTTAATAGAAGTGAGAAAGAGAGTCCATCGATGCTATATAGAAAAAAAAAGTAAAAAAAGTAAAGTACCCCCGTCACGCCAAGTGGCGGCGTATAGGGAATATGGTGTTAGTGATCATAAATTTTACAGACCTTCAGCACATGATTTTTGGAGTAATGTGGTCGGTATTACGCCCGTGCCGCTTTACTTTCCCAGAAAAAAAATCCGGTACCCATTTAAGGCTGGGTGAACCCGGAGCCGTCGGTTGGGATCGAACCCTACCCCTTGTCGTTGTAGCCCAGTTCACTAACCACTGAGCTATCGCGGTTCATGCTATATAGAGCCAATTCAAAATTATGGAAGTGAATCATAGGCAGTAGATAAACAAACGAAAAGACGATTAGAGGCCACAGAGATGGGATTTCTCAGAAGAATGTTGAAAGTTCTCTGGACAGCTGAAAAGACCAAGGAGCAAACTCTGAAAGAGGCCAACACAAAAAGTAATTCTTAAAAAAACATCAGGAAGTAACACTCCACATTTTTCAGGCACATCTGGAGAAGAGGTTCGAATACTTGGTTATAATTGGTTGTACTTGGTTATAGTTGGTTATAATTGGTTATACCTGGTTATAATTGGTTATAATTGGTTATACTTGGTTATACCTGGTTATACTTGATTATACTTGGTTATAATTGGTTAAACTTGGTTATAATTGGTTATAATTGGTTATAATTTGTTATAATTGGTTATAATTGGCAAAATAGAGGGAAAGAGAGATCGCAGTTGACGAGGAAGATAATCCATAGCTTGTGTCATGACACGGTACGCAGTCAACAACAAAATTGATACAATGCACTGTGGATAGAAAATTGTTGAAGAACATGATCGCCCGGATGACACAGAATGATGATGATGAAACACTACTAGAATGAGATAGTTTTGAATATTCATGCAGCCGTGTTGTGTATTCTTACATGTATATATATTGTTATTGATTTATGTTCCTTTAACATCAACACAAATTATTTGATAAAAAAGAACATAAATAATTGTGTCTTATGGACCATACAATAAAACATAATAATGCATTAGCATAAAAGAATGCTTTATTAAAATACTTTATTGTAAATTGAGAATGCTAATATCAGTTATTAATAAATGATGATAGCTTTGAAGTAGGAGCCCTGTAATTCAATGAAGAATAATATTGATATTATTAATATATATATAATATAATAAATATATATATTTCTGTTTGTCACTGTATGGTTTGTCTTCAGTTACTGATATCTATTCAGCAGAAAGAATACAATATTATCATTCTGAATTGTTTATTATGTTCACCAGCTTTTAATTTTTGGTGAAGCCCTTGTAAGCTTGTGGACTTTTTTTAGGCTTCAATTGTGTGCGAATACCTTTTGCATTCCCAGTACACACCGGCAATGTGAGCAGGCATCCCTCGCCATATAGGCAGATATTCTCTTACTTCAAAGATCCCCATATTTGTATCATTCAGAGTGTGATATTTTACCTACTCTGTTTGATATTTAACTGCCATGCTAAGGATTCTTTTGACGACATCAAATCGTAATGATTTCAATAAAGTGAAAGGAGGAAATAATAAAAGTTAAAATATATATTTTGTGTTCACGCCATGTTTATGCATGTATGCTCTACTTCCCATATTTTGAGATCTGCTTATCCATCACATCCTCACATCTCTTTCTCACACCACGTTTGTTACTTTAAACTTTTTCCATGCACCATAGCTTGGCTTGTGTGAACACTGTATGTACTTGGTTAAGGCTCATTCCCTCTTCACTGGTAACTGGGAAACATCAGCCTAGATAACCATTCATTTTTTATTTGTGTTTGGTTATGTGCATTTTGTGAGCCTCCGCAAAAAGCTTGTTTGGCCATAATGTTGTTTTTTTTTAAATTATCTTTTCTAACTGTAAAGCTGTAGACATCGATTCTTGTTAAATTTCTTCACCTCTCTTGCCTTCCTGCATCAATACAAATTGGAGTGTTTGGGTTACTAGTAAAACAGTGTGTCTCCAGCATGATGCTCATTTGATGTCAACTATTTCATAAATCCATCATCTTCTTGGTCTGCCTTTCACCTTCTTATCAATGCTTATGACAGTTTCACTGGGAGGAGGGTAAAAAAAAAGTAAAGTACCCCCGGCACGCCAAGTGGCGTATAGGAAATATGGTGTTAGTGACCCTATATTTTACAGACCTTCAGCACATGATTTTTGGGGTAATGTGGTCAGTATAACGCCCGTGCTGGTTTACTTTCCCAGAAAAAAATCCGATACCCATTTAAGGCTGGGTGAACCGGAAGCCGTCGGTTGGGATCGAACCCTACCCCTTGTCCGTGGTAGTCCAGTTCACTAACCACTGAGCTATCGCGGCTCACTGGGAGGAGGGTGATAGTGTTATATGTCCAAACCATTTAATTTATTGTATCTTAATAATGAGTAATGGCGTACCCCCAGCTCTTTTCTTTGCATTATCATTTCTTATTTTTTATTTGTATTAACACTTTCAGTACTCTCAGGCATCTCATATCTGTGTGACGATTTTTTTTCTTTGACTGTTAATATTCATGTTTGATATTGGTAGCAGAATGTTGTAAAAAATGTCAGAATTTTACTTTGTTCTTTCTTCCTATTTGTTGTTGAATATTGGAAACCAATCCGTTCATTTGATATGTGTTGTAGCATCTGTTGTCGATCTCTACTTGGATTTTTCAATTGGTTATTATGACACTTCTAAGTATTTGAAGTATGTAGTTTGTTTTAATTTTATTGTCCTCAATGGAGATCTGTCCTTTCTAGTCGGTTCTTTTTTACTTTCATAACTTCTGTCTTGTCTTTGCTAATTTTCATATTGTAATCTTGCATACTTTATTCAAGGCATTTAAATTATGTTTTATGCCATCTTCAGTTGTGACACTTATTGCGTGATCATCTTCAAAGTGAGCTCTGTGAGCTTGTTATATTCGTTTATGTTGGCCGTATTGTACATGCGCTCTTTGTATGTGTTGATTAGCAGTGTGACAGTACACATCCTTGTCTTACTCCACATCTGATATAAAGAGCTTCTGGATATCCAGAATTTGTTATTTTGATAAAGACTTTCACTCAGACTAATAGGATGGTTATTTACGCCTTGCATAATGTTTTAATACCCTCCATAGGCACAATCTGGCAACTTATAAAAGCCTTTTCTTGGTCTACAAATGCTAGGCGTAGTTCATTGTTATATTCAATCGATTTCTCAATGGGCTGTCTTAGAACAAAGCTATAAAGTATTTGTGCAACTCCTGTTTCACCTAAATCTTATTTACATTTGAGGGATATACTTCAGAGAAGATATGTGCATGTATGGACTTGTCTGATATGCAATGAGGATGGTCTATCGGCTAAACTAATCTCATTTACATTTTACGTAGGTGTGGCTCAGTTGTTGGTCTTAACCTTTTCTCAAGAATTTTGAAAAAATATTTTTACACTGTGGCTTCAAAAGGAATATCACCGCTGCCCTCTTTCTTCCAGATGAGACCAATAATTGCCCTCTTCCAAACCCACATAGTGTGTCTATGTCAGTGCCGTAAACATGCACTTATATTATACTTTTTTTTAAATCTGCGCTTTATTATACCTCTTACTCTATTACTACATTATACTTCATCAGCAGCTGATGTTAAAGGCTGTGGGTCTTGTTATCTTCCTATTCATCGGCGTTTTGTCACCTGGTCTACTATGCCATGTTGCTAACTATATAGAATCTATGTTATAGTGTGACTCAGTCATGGACGATAATGGAAGAATAGAACGAACGTCAGAGTAAGAATAAAGGAATGTAAGAACGAAAAGGAGAGGAAGGATAAGCCAAGGTCGACATATAATGAAAAGGAGACTTAAAGAAAATAACAAGCATAAGTCGGATCAACAAAGCCAGGTGCCGAAGACAAAACAAACAAAAAAACCGTCCACAAGAGACGACAGGTGTCTAAACTGAGCAGTGGAATCAAAACAAATGTCGCCCCGGACCAAAAGAAGTTACGTAACGCAACGAAGGAGCGGTAGACCCGTACAAACGAATGTCTGACACTTGTTGATATAAGGTTGCTGTCACGGATAAACAACAGGAACATTCAAAGTTGAGTCTCATAAAGGCGTCAATAATAATCAAAGAAGTCACCAACGCCACCAATGACCAGTGGTGGGAAAAGCTTTGAGTCTCTCTGACTAGGGGTCAAAGAATCGCCGTAAGCTTTAATTGTGAGGGGAGAGGCTTAGGAAGATTGACAGGTTTCGACGGGACTTCTATAGCTATGGTCTTAGTCCATGGACATAATTAAAAAGGAGGAGCTAACAAAATACTGATGGTAGACAGAGGAATGATAAGACATGTATAGATAGATTCCCATGATGCCTTTTTAGCCAGGTGGGTGTGGCTAGACGGACATTAAAAAGCCATGACTTGACTTGAAACGGGTACTCAGCTACATTCAGCCAGACTCAGCCAGACTCAGCCATTATTCAGATTTCAAACATTCAGAGGGACGAGGGAGAGACGCTGAGACTTAGACTCAACTTAAGCTAGAGAAGAACTTAGAAACAAACAGATACTTGCTTCAAGACAGAAGATAGAGTTAGGACTTTGTTCGTTAGAGGATTTTGTGATGCGTTTTTGACTCTGGAGTATAATTGTTGAAATAAATCCAACTGTGTAATTAGAGATCAAGTCAGGATACGAGCAAGTTCCTCAGAATCACCAGATAGAATTATGCATATGTTACAAAGAAAACTATACGATCACTAAGTTTACTGGCAAATAATTATCGTCTGTCGGCTATGTCAAGTAACACAGTTTTGTAAGAGAATATGTGAAACACATTTGAGTGAATCAGAGACGTTGTCAAACCATTGTAAAACAGTTAGAAATATCATCAATAAAGACTTTGTTTATACTTGTTCGAAAACTATAATTTGAGTTGTGTGTGTCACTATAGATAGAATTTATGAAACAAGATAACGAAACATCAGAAGCCTGTCCGATTCACAACCAACGACAACAACAATAACAATAACAAGCACTGCTATGTCTACTCTGAATAGACAGGCCTGCTCTGCCTTGTTTAATTTTTGTGTGCATATTATTAGGACATTAAAATGAATGTAATGTTTGTGTTTTGCCATACCTCCCCCCTCCCCCCCCCCCAACTCAGTCTCAAAAAAGGGATTTTCGTTGTTGTGACATTTGTCACAACTGGCAAAATACAGGAAAGAGAGATCGCGGACGACAAAAAGAGAAAATACTAGGTAGCTTGGTGCCATGGCATGGAAAACAGTCAACAATATAAATGATACAATGCACGATGGATGGAAGATTGTGGACGGACATGATCGCCTACGCCAACCGTATGGCACATGATGATGACATTTGTCTTACGTTTTCTGTGTGCATTTACTTGTAGCACATAATTACTAACGGGAGCCGCGATAGATCAGTGGTTAGTGTACTGGACTACAAAGGACAAGGGTAGGGTTCTATCCCAACCGACGGCTTTCGGTTTCACCCAGCCTTAAATGGGTACCGGATTTTTTTTCTGGGAAAGTAAAGCGGCGCGGGCATAATACCGACCACATTACCCCAAAAATCATGTGCTGAAGGTCTGTAAAATATAGGGCCACTAACACCATATTCCCTATACGCCACTTGGTACTTGATACTTGACGGGGTACTTTACTTTTACTTTTTACATAATTACTATAGCTATATCCAGACACAGTTTGGTGTGTGTGTGAATACTAGACTAGGGGCAGATTATGATTATATGGTTATGGTTATGGAAGGAACCGGTATCGCTACAAACGAATTAAAATCCATAATTGCTCAACTGCTCGTGCTAGTGGAATCATCCGAATTAATATCTCATCTCCCAAACAAAGAAAGGGAGCTGCAGTCCCCATCATAGCAGTCTCAGCACACACCAAAAGACATAAGGCGAAACTGCCACCAATGAACACAGCCACCTGTTCCACCTCATACGATATCATCATTCATCGAAAGCAATCGGAATATAGAAAACACAATCCGGATGAAACACAGTCCACGGTGTGCAAGGAGCACTTAACTCAGTAGCTCCGGCAGCAAGCCGGAAAAAAATAGTTAATTTTAATAATAAAAATAATCATAATTAAGCCGGAATTATAACTAATGGTAATTATCAGTAGTAATGAATGTGAGATCTATACTCTCTGTGTTTATGTACAGACTTTACAACATTTACAGCACATAGATTGACAAAATATTGTAAACAGTGCTAAACCAAATGAATTAAACACTTCACTCAATAAATTGGCATTTTCTAAAACACATTCTTCAAACATAGAGAGTCGCAAGTATACACCTGGTACAAATGGAATGACACAACATGCAGAAGCCAGATAGATTTTATACTAACAAGAAAAGAGAACAAGAAAGAGTAACCGACAGTAGAGCAATCCCAAATATTACAGACGACACGGATCACAAGATGGTTATGATCACACTAAGACAGCCAAAAATAAAGAGAAAACACGAAAACAAACAAAAGAAGCGAAAAGAACAGACAATAAAAATAAAACAATTAAACGATCAAGAAACAAGGAAAACCCTAGAAGAAAATCTCAGAGAGGAATTCAAGAAACTCCCTAACGAAGTATGCACAGTAGAAGAAGAGTGGAAACAATTTAAGGAAACAGTAACTAACATCTCTAAAACAGTTTGTGGAACGAAGCTAAGAACAAGAGAAGGGAAAAAGAGCACCCCGTGGTGGAACGAAACAATCAGAGAAGCAATTAAAGAAAGAAGAAACTGTTTAAAAATTGGAGGGAGAACAAGAACCAAGAAAAATATGAAAGATATGCCTTAGTTCGAAAAAGAGTTAAAATGCTGATCACAGAAGCTAAGCAAAGGATTGGACAGAATTCGGACAAAACATGAGCAGGGACTTCAAGACAGCCACAAGAGATTTCTACAAAGCAGTAAAAGCCACAAGAGCGAGAAAAGAAAACCATGATCCTACTGAGCTGATAAATGACAAAGACGGACAACCAATATCAAACAACCAATGTATGCAACAGAGATGGAAAGAATATTTTGAAGACCTGTAAACATACCAACTACCAACAAGACAACAAAAACCACACTAGAACTCACAAATACTGAACCCAACATCATGAAAGAGGAAATAGAAGAAGTAATCAAATATGCACCAAGAAACAAAGCACCAGGGATAGATAACATTCCAATAGAAATAATAGCAGCAGCGGGAGAAACAGGAATGCAATGGCTGCACAGAATATTTAATGCAGCATGGCACCAACAACAAGCCCCAGAAGACTGGCAACAGGCAATCATCATACCAATATGGAAAAAGAAAGGTAGCAAAAGAGACTGCAATCAATATAGAGGTATATCTCTGCTCAGCCATGTAGGAAAGCTATACGCCAAAATCTTGGAAAAAAGACTGAGACCAATAATAGAACTACAGTTAAGCGATTCTCAAATGGGGTTCCGAAAAAACAGAGGATGTACCGACGCACTATTCACACTAAAACAGCTTGCAGAAAAAACGACAGAACACAACCAAAACTTATACATAGCCTTCATTGACCAGGAAAAAGCATTCGACAGAGTAAACAGAGAACAACTGTGGGAGATACTAACAACATACGGAGTAAGCCAACATCTAACCACATTATTAAAAGTCTCTACGCCAACAGCAGCTGCAGGGTCAGAACAGCAACAGGCTACACAGACCACTTCGAAGTTAGATCAGGTGTAAGACAGGGTGCGTACTATCCCCCCTACTGTTTATTACATACATGGACCATATATGCAAGCTAGCCAACCCATCAGAGACAGAGGAGATCAACGAGCTTCTATTTGCAGACGACCAGGCACTAATACATGAAACAATAGAAGACCTACAAGAACACTTAAACAAACTCAACATCTTAGGAACAAAATACAACATGAAAATCAACATCAACAAAACAGAAGTCATGAATGTCGCCAAAATAAACAGAACATCAACATAACTATAGAAGGCAGACAACTAAAACAAGTAGAGGAATTCAAATACCTAGGAAGTCTAATGACAAACGACAATTCCCAAACAGCAGAGATAGAATCAAGATGCAACAAAGCTTGTCAAATCATCGGACAGTTATCACCACTATTGTCCAACAAGGAAATAACTCTGGAGGCAAAACGAGCACTATACAATACAATCTTCATTCCAACGTTGTGCTACCAATGCCAGACCTGGACTCTAGATGCAAGAACAATAAGAAAAATAACCTCTACAGAGATGAAATGTGTTAGACGAATGACAGGAAACAGTCTGAGAGATAAGATCAGAAATGTAGAACTGAGAAAAAAGCTAGAATAGCCCCAGCCATAGAATATATAAGGAAACAACAGATAAAATGGTTCGGCCACGTGACAAGGCAGAAAGAACAAAACACAACACAACGAGCCTTCAACAAACGTTGTGAGAACAACAGACCCAAGGGTCGACCACGAAAAAGATGGATCGATGGAATATTAGAAGCACTAGGAAACATAACAGCAGCAGAGGCGAACAGAAGAGCAAAAGACCGCAAATTATATCTCCCCTCGACGCTGAAAGGCAGATGAGGAAGGAAAGAAGAAGAAGAAGAAGAAGACTCAATAAATCATACAGAACATGAGTAAATAAATCACTCTGAATGGATTTCACACATAATTTTATACTTAGTTGGACAAAATAAACCATTAGTTCTTTAGTAAATACATCCTACAGAACTTCAATTAATATTTTATAATTTAAAATATATTTTACAGAACTTCATAAAAATAAATCAGTGGATTTATAGGGATTCAGTGGGATGACGTCATGGGACGCACCAAGATGGAAGTTCGTCCGAGTTCTAGCCGTGGTGTATAAAATGCTGATCTTGAACATCGCGCTGTCTGTTGTCACAGCGAGTTGGCGGATTGTTAGAATTGTAACCACGGGTTTGAAATAATTGTTTGTGCACATTTCGTTAACCACCGTTGTAGATCAAATCTTCGTTCTGCTGGCTTTGTTTTGAAGCTAATGACCTAACTGCCTAACTTGTGTAGGCGGTTGGTTTGGGGCAAACTCAAAACTGTGCGTTGCAGTGTCACTGCTAAAATCGCTCAGTTTGTGACAGGGCTACAGGGACATGCACAAACGGTGACAGTTGTCGGCGAGAGCGTTTCGGACCCCAGTGTCAGTACTTTGATCTAGTTTGCAAATACGCCTAGGGATCTGGACCTACAGATCCGGACAGTTTCATGGTCTACTAATCAACATGTTACGGATTGAAGGGGCGATAGTTGCAAATATCTGCTCCATCTACATTGGCGTGGGTCGGAATGTGGCTCTCAAACAGAACGCAAACCAGAGCGACACATTTAATGCTTGATAAACAGTGGATGGATGTGGACCAGAGGCCGCAGTTAATGGCAAAACAAAGACCAATCTTTATGACAATGACTGCACACACACACACACAATTGAGAAGTGGAACCAATTCTGTTTACTGGTATCTTAACTTTGACACGTCCCAGAAGACTCACACCATTCGAATTTATCATCGAGCTAGCACTATGATTCGGGTAAAGAATGACACTCCAAAGGCTTTCTCTGACAGTGGCGGTGTAGTGTTCCAGTATAATGATATATCATACCCAAATATTTCTGTGAACACTATTGTAATCACCATACAAGCGACAATGGCACACAGTAAGTTTGAGTTCTCACCGACCTTTTCACAGGACGGGAGTGCACTGACGGTGTGTGAGGTGCAAACATTTACAGACACCTATTGTCTGGACGGGCATTCTTGGTCGTTTTGTACAGTGTGTGGTGGGAGTAGCAAAGGCTGCACCGTCATCATCGGTACGTGTCACTTCAACTGTTCACATGGGATCTATGGACACGACTGCTCCGGGTCTTGTCTTAGTGTCAGTTCTTTATGTGAGGAAAATCCGGAAAATGCCAACATTGCAAACATCCTGGCTATACCTGTGATGACACTTGTCCTGATGGTAATTTTGGGCTACAGTGCGAACAGACGTGTTCTGATGGCTGTGACATCATATGTGACACAGAAAGAGCAGACTGTACGCTCAAGGAAGCGTACTACGGGCCAGACTGCACTCTCAAATGTCCTGACCACTGTTTCAACGACACCTGTGAACAGTCAACCGGGATCTGTTCATGCAAGGGAACGTTCTACGGGTCAGACTGCACTCTCAAATCTCCGTACAACTGTTTGGACGATATCTGTTAACAGTTCATGGGGGCCGGCGTCTCGTATGTCGATGATTCCCACGTTAAGAAGAGTCTGCCGGCTACAACAAACCCAAGCATATGGATACCTTAATGTGTACTGGATATTTTCTTTCTGTGCTGGACATGGTTCATTTCTTGATGTGTTTCATTGCTAGCCAAGGCTCATATCTTGGCTTGTGTGTGTGTGTGTGCTGGCCATGGCTCATATCTTGGTGTGTATCATGTTAGTCATATCTCATATCGTGGAGTGTCCGTGTTAATCATGCCTCATATCTTTAAGTGTGTATGTGTTTAGTCATATCTCATATCTTAGTGTATATCTGTGTTAGTCATGTGTCTTATCTTTGTGTGTGCATGTTTGGGCTAGTGATATCTCATATCTCTGTGTGTATGTTTATGTTAGTCATATCTCATATCTTTGTGTGTGCATGTCTGTGTATGTCACATCTCATATCCTTGTGTTTGCATGGCTATGCTAGTCACATCCCATATCATTGTCTGTGCCTATCTATGTTGGTCATATCTCATATCTTTCTTTGTGTGCATGCCCATGTTAGACATGTGTAATTTCTTTGTGGGTGCATGTCTATGTCAGTCATATCTCATATCTTTATGTGCATGTTTATGTTAGTCATGTGTCATATATCTTGATGTATGTCAGTGTTAGTCATGCCTCGTATCGCTATGTGCATGTCTGTGTTTGTCACATCTCATATCTTTGTGTGTGCATGTCTGTGTTAGTCACCTCTAGTGACTCGGGCAGATGGTGCTCGTAAACCTGGGAGGGCCGACCATCTAAGGGCAGAATCCCCCTACAGAAAAGATCACCTGCTGCCTTGCAGGAAGATTGGGGACAATCAAAGGCTAGGGAAAGCAAACCTGAATAAAATGCTGGCTGAAATCGGATGCACTGGGCCACTGGCGCAGAACACAGTGCAACGTTTTTAACGGGTGTTCAATCAGAGTGGATATGGCAGACTCTAATTGTGATGTTCTGTTTGTAACACACCTAACCTGACAGCTGAGTTCATGTGAGGAGCTGGAATCCTACTCTGATTGGGTCCTGATCGCAAAGAGAGAGAGAGAAGATAAAAATAAATAATCTAGACCTTAATAAGGTATATAATTAGGGGAAAAAACGTGTTTTTTTTTTTTTAATTACTTAATAAAAATTATTAAATAAATATTTTATAAATATTTTATAAATATAACATTTTGGAAGAGAAAGTCTCAATTATGTTGTTGTGGCAACTATCACACAAAAGCTACTTTGATAAGCTTTCAATAAAGTTGCAGAAATCCTCCAGACTAATGTGGCCTTCTGGGTCTTTGGTAATTTGGCAGTGAAGTGTCTGCAAAACGTCATCATCAGCTGATAGATGAAAATCTTGGCAGAGGTCTATTAGGTTCTTCATGCTGATGAAGCCAGTGCGATCATTATTTATACTTTAGCAACATCTCATCAATTCTGGACTTGTCAGTGATAGCAAGCTTCCTTAGCTAAAAGCAAATATACTTAAGAGTGCGAAAAATGTTCCATGGTCTTCTAAATATATTCTCAGGATCTACACTTGTCTGCTTTTGGAGCTGTGCTTTTTCTTCAACTTTCTCTTTTATTGAGCTGTGGGTGATCTCTGGAAATTGTGTCTTATGGTCTTCGATATACTTTAAGACATATGCATCAGCATTTGTGATGATGAATTTATGTCTGAAAACTTCAATAATTGCTCCAATATAAAAATGTTGAGGTCCATAAAAACTAGGATTATTGACGGATTGCAATAATGATCATGTACCAGTTGTGGGAAAGCTTAGAGTAAAATTAAAAACAGCAAAGCAGGCCTCAGTTAATATCAATTTAAATATATTTACTCAAATCAGACAAGAGGTTACAAAACAAATATAACATCACAATTCAGAACAAGCACAATGCAATAGAGAAAATACAAAGAAATTATGAAAAGTGAGAAATGATAAAAGAATCAATGCAACAAACATCAAAAGAGTTCATACCACCAATGAGAACAAAATATAGACAGAAATGAATGACATATGACATTTTACAGCTAATGGATACAAGAAGAAGAAATAAGGATAACAAAGATTTGTATAATAAAAGATTAAATAAAGAAATTGTAATAAAATACAGTGAAGCAAAAGAAGCATAGCTAAAACAGAGATGCAAAGAGATTAAAATTAAAAAAAAAGTGATGTCAAAGCCATATGCAAATAAATTTATTAATTAACAGGCAGAAAAACGCAATAAAAACTGGACGTTTAAAATTAAAGAAAGGAGAACTGTTGATTGAACAAGAAAGCATAAGGGAACGATGGACAGAATACATTAAACATCTTTATGACGATGAACGAACAGAAGTAAATATTAAGGATAATGGGGAAGGACTATAAATACTCAAAGAAGAAGTAGAAGACGCCTCGCGCAATACGAAAGCAGGAAAAGCTTCTGGGCCAGGTAATATAATTAAAGAAAAGATTGAAGCCATGGGTTATTTTGGAATAGAATTAAATACAAAAATATTGAATGATATCTGCAACACCGGATATTTACCATACGACCTGCTGAAATCAATATTCATAGCCCGACCAAATAAATCTGGTGCGATTCAATGCGATGATCATCACACAATAAAAAAAAAAGTATGAATCACATGATTAAGATACTACTAAGAATTATCATGCAAAGAATGCGACACAAAATCAGTCCAGAAATTAATGATGCACAGTGTGGTTTTGTTGGAGGTAAAGATACGAACAATGCCGTATATATCATAATATCTTTAGTAGAAAAAGCCATACAAGTGAAAACAGATCTATATCTATGTTTCATAGATTATACCAAAGCATTTGATAAAGTAAGGCACCATGAAATAATCAAAACTTTAGAAGGCATTAACTTACACTGCAATGATCTAAGAATAATAAAGAACATGTACTGGCAACGAATAGCGACCATAAGAACTGTCAATCAATTGGGAATGTTTTAACAAATAAAACAGGTTGTAAGGCAGACCAAGATTAACATGGACGAATAACATCAAAAGATAAACAAGTCAGCCTATGACAACCTGAACTATCAAAGTAAGAGCCAGAGCAGAATGGCGCTCCATGGTAGACAACCGTCGTTTCGGAGAAGGCACACGATGATGATGATGATGAGTGAGATTATTTTAAGATCTGTAAGGGGCATGCCTGGAATAACAGCTGGAGGTCATGATAAAAACAATCTAATGTATGCTGATGATACAGTTTTAATCGCTAAGAGTGAAAAGGAGTTCAAGAAATGTTAGACATAGTGAACGAAAGCAAAAATAAAGGACTCAGCCTCAATAGCGAAGGACAGAAGTAATGATAGCAACAAAGAAAAAAACTTCACCGAGTGGAACAATATTAACACAGATAAATTAATTTAAATATATGTGAACTATTTCAACTTCAGATGTTAGATGTACAACAGAGGTGAGATGCAGAATGGCTCAGACAAAATCAGCTTTCCAAAAATGAGGAAGATACTGTGCAATCCATTTTTGACACTAGAAACAAGAAAAGGAGTTCTTAAATTTTATGTAGAGACAGCCTTAACATATGGATGCCAATCATGGACAATATGACAACAGACAAGAAAATCACTGGAGGCTGTAGAAATGGGGTTTTACAGAAGAATTTTGAGAATATCATCTACAGCTAAGAAGAGTAATGAAAATGTTTTGAAAGAGGTCAAAGCAAAGAGAGCTAATTTCCAATATTAGGAAGAAATAATCATCATTTTTTGGCCATGTAATGAGAAGGGAACAGCTGGAATATTTTGCGACAATTTTCTAAAATTGAGAGGAGGACGAAGAGTGAAGCAAAGGGAGAAAAAAAATACCAGATAGCTTAAGAGAATGACTTGGCAGAAGGTCAACAATAGAAAAGATAAATAACCGTCGAGATCGAAAGTTGTGGAGAGACATGATCACCTACCCGAGCAGGCATGGTTCTTGATGATGATAATGATGATGATGATGTCCAGACTGCACGAATATCAGGTAAAAACTGGAGAGGCCGAAAACAAGTGATATGTGGGGAGACACACAAGAATATTAAATGAGCACAAAACTGGAGTCATCAGTCTCTACACATACTAAGGGACGTACTGGCGATGTGCAATTAGCATGATCCATCGACTAAACTAACACACTTTCAGTCCACAGAAATCTCACTATTTTCGTATACAACAAAATGTGTGACTTCATTTAAATGTATTGTTTGTTTATTCTTCTTTTTTTCTTTTCTCTTTCTCACTGATACCTAAAAGGTGTCGTGGTTTATATCATTTGTCGTTCTTGAGCTGCTCGAACTGTTTAAATTAGTGATTTTCCTTTGTTGTTACATGTCTCTATCACTGCATCTATCCATCTTCTTCTATTGTTTGTTTATTAATTTTCATAATTCACATTTAAAATGTTTTTTAAATGACAGAGTGAAGAAGCACCTCCATTGCCTAAGGCTGAGAAGGCTCAAGATGCAGCTAAAAATGGAATGAAATTCTTCTCAAAGCTTCAAGCAGAGGATGGGCACTGGGCACAAGATAATGGGGGACCTCTGTTTTTAATGCCAGGTATTATTATATGTGAAATGCAATCACAACACAAATATGTCCAGACATTTATCGAAGCTGTGCTGAAGAATTTACACATCTTATTTGTTGACATTTAGAAATAAATGAATGGAAACTTTTTAAAAGACAAATAAAATCATTTTTAATCGTCCGTCATTTCGGAAAAAAAGTCTACAGCATAATACAATTCTTACATTCTAATTTGAATTATTGAGTTATTTGCTGATCATCATCATTGTACTCCGAACATGTCCATAGGTGCTCAGATCCCTTCCTCACAAAGTACATTTTAAATTGTAACATTCTAATTCTAATTGTAAAAATGTAAATTGTACTGCTAAATGAAAAATAAAAAGATGAAAATTCTCGTTCGTCATTTCGAAACGACCAGACTTTGGTCAGTCTACATCATTTTAAATGTTAACACTCTAAATTGGCATGAGAAACGAAAAAATAAAAGGAAGAAATAAATATTCTCGTTCGAGCTGTGTGAGCAAAATACATAAATGTTGATACTGTACAATAAAGGAGAGATGGCTGTCTCGGTGAATTAACCGATCCAGAGTAAGAAGGAAAGCCATTTAAAAACTGCTACAAGGGACAATGACCACCAAAAAAAGAAGCAATTTTTGCCCCAAAGGACATGAATCGACATTTGTTCGACCTAAGGTTTGATCATAAGTTTAGGAATAAGTTTAGGGTTAGAGTTAGGGATTTGAAAAAGTGTATGGTTAGGGTTTGGGATAGGGATAAGTTTTTAATTTTAACTTGAAAATTGGCCAAAAATTATGGAAAGGTATAAAGCAATGTCAATACTTTTCCGACCTAAAGGTTGATCTATTATGACTTTTTTTCCACATGGAACATTTTTTCGACCTTGATGCCAGTGAAAATGCACAAAAATGATGGAACGATATAAGGCAATGTCTATATGTTTCCGACCTAAATGTTGAACACTTCAGACTTTTTTTTCACGGGTAAATTTCTCTTCCTACCTTGATGCCATGGAAATTACTCAAAAACACTGATGAAATATAAGGCAATGTCGACATTTTGTCAACCCAAGTGTTAAGCAATTCCGATTTTTCTTTTCCTTGTGCAATTTTTTTTATGCATCCAAAAGTTTAGGGTCAACATATGGTGGAGTCAGTTCAAGTCTGATATAATGAATTGGCGAAAATTCGACTGGTGAAAAGCTGTGTGTAAAGAGAGACAATCGATTTGGTCAAAATACTTTTTTAGAAGAAAGGCATCGTGAAACTCAAAGCAGATGCTCCCTTGTGTGAGAGAAATTTCGTTATGGCAGCTGGTATGAGTTCCGCGTTTCTTTCTTCAAAAAGTATTTTGACCTTTGCAGCTGCTTGGTTAGTCATAACGCATAATGGGCAATGGTTACACTAATATTCAAACTAATAAAGACTGTCTTTATCATTGTTCAAGAAGAAAGAACTCCAAAGCAATAAGCATATGGCCTGATGGACATATAATCGCTACATTTTTTCGCTGTCTGGTACCTTTACCATTTGCTTCTAGAAGTTCACATAGTTTTTTTTTTTCCAGCACCTCACAGAACTCAACCTCTAACTGTCATCAAACCATGTAAGTTTTATGTTCTTCTATCTTCTCCTCGGTTCCTCTTTTTTTCGCGTGTTCTTCTACTTTCCTTTTTTTATCTTATTTTATTCTTCCTTTCGTCTTAGTGTTTAGGATTAGGGTTTAGGTTAAGGGTTCATGGTTAGGGTTTAGGTTTAGAATTAGTGTTTAGGTTTAGTGTTCAGGTAAAGGGTTCAGCTTTAAAGTTAGGGTTTATGTTAGGGGTTCAGGGTTTGAGATTAAAATAAGGGTTTAGAGTTAGGGATTAAGTTAAGTGTTCAGGTTAGTGTTTAAGTTCAAGGTTCAGTTTTAGGGATTAAATTAAGGGTTAGGGTTCAGCGTTAGGGAATAGGTTAATGGTTTAGGGTTAGAATTTGGGTTCAAGGTTAGGGTTCAGCGCTATTTTTGGGGCAATTTCGCTGGTAGTAAGGTCGAAAAAAATCCTAAAGTTATATCTAAATCTATCCCTAAAATTATCTCTACCCCTTAGTGTTAAAGTTATGGGTAGTTATTCCTAACCCTATCCCTAAACTTATGATCAAACCTAGGTCGGAAATATTTTGACATTGCGTATATTTCTCCAGTATTTTTGGGTAATTTCCCTGTCATCAAGATGGGACAAATTTTCCCTGTGAAAAAAAGGCGTAAGTGAGCAACCTTTAGGTCCGAAAAAATATTTACTTTGCCTTATATCTTTCAATATTTTTGGGAGATTTCAGTGATATCAATGTGGGAATAAATTTACCTGCGAAAGAAAAGGCGCGAGTGAGAAATTTTTAGGTCGAAAAAACGTTGACGTTGCTTCTTTATATTTCATCAGTATTATTGGCCACTTTCCTTGGCACCAAGCTCGAAAAAAAATATGTGTGAAAAAAGAAAAGAGAAATTTATAAGATATCGACACTTGAGATGAAAAAATATGGACTTTGCTTTATATCTTTCTATCATTTTTAAGCATTTCCCTTTCATCGAGGTTGAAAAAAAATTGCTGGTTAAAAAGAAAAGTCACAAGAGATTTTTTAAAAATTTGTTTTATATCTCTCCATCATTTTTAGTAAATTTCCCTGAAATCAAGGTCGAAAAACTTTGCCCGTGAAAAGTCTCAAGAGTTCGACCTTCAAGTCGGAAAAAAACATTGAATTTGCCTTATATCTTTCCATTACTTTTGGCCAATTTCACTGTTGAAAAAAATTCTAGACTTATCCCTACCCCTATCCTTATCCCTAACCCTAACCTTATTCTTAGCCCTAACCCGAAACTTATTCCTATCCCCAACACATAACTTATTCCTATCCCCAACCCTAAACTTATTCCTATCCCCAACCCTAAACTTATTCCTATCCCCAACACATAACTTATTCCTATCCCCAACCCTAAACTTATTCCTATCCCCAACACATAACTTATTCCTATCCCCAACCCTAAACTTATTCCTATCTCCAACACATAACTTATTCATATCCCCAACACTAAACTTATTCCAATCCCCAACCCTAAACTTATTCCTATCCCCAACACATAACTTATTCCTATCCCCAACCCTAAACTTATTCCTATCTCCAACACATAACTTATTTCTATCCCCAACCCTAAACTTATTCCTATCCCTAACCCTAAACTTATTCCTATACCTAAACCTAAACTTATTCCTATCCCCAACCCTAAATTTATTCCTATCCCCAACCTTAAACTTATTCCTATCCCTAACCCTAAACTTATTAATATCACTAACTCTAACCCTAGCAGTAAACTTATTCATAAACTTATGATCAAACCTTCAGTGGAACAAATGTCGAGCCATGTCCTCTGGAGACCCAATTGCTTTTTTGTGGTCATTGTCACTTTTAGCCATTTTAAAAGTCTATCCATCTTACTCTGGATCGATGTTTTCACCAAGACACCAAATTCTCCTTTTTTGAATCAATTTGTTTTTTACTTTGCTCACACAGCTCGAACGAGAAAATTTTTTTCTTCCTTTTGTTTTTCGTTTCTCATATAAATTTAGAATGTTAAAATTAAGATGTAGACTGATCAAATTCTGACCTTTCCGAAATGACAAACGAGTGTTTCCATTTTTTTAGTTTTCATTTTCATCAGTATAATTTAGAATATTAGAAGAATTATTTTACGCTTTAACATTTTTACGAAATGGCCAACGATCTGAAATTATTTTCTTCCATATATTGTTCAGCGATACAATTTACACTCCTATGATTTTTGTTCTTAAAACAATACTTAGAATTTCTCTCCATGGCTTTCTTTGGAGTGTTACGTGATTAGGCTTCAATCTCTTTCACGGTGGTCTGTCATATTCGTCTTTCGTGTTCTGAATATGCCTCATGTGTACCACACACGTTGCTATTTTAACTTTCTAGACCGTAGATCATTTATGATTCATCCGCCCCATCCACCGTCACAGACTTTTCACATATGGGTTGAACAAACCCGGCTGCCGGCGTCATTTTTATCGAACCATGTGCATGTATCGAACCGCGAACACACGACACAAAGAAGAATAAATAATATTCCAATTAAATATCGGTATTCACAGTTCATCCACACGACATAAGTAAAAACTTACACCAAACAGGGAATAGCAACACATAATTTCACAACTAGACTGTCGCGTAAATCATTTTAATTTATCAGCAAGTGCCTAATTATAAAAAAAAACGACTACACGAAGCCGCCATGACACCGGAAGCTCGGTGGAGATCTTTAAAAGAGAAGTAAGACAAGGATGCATCCTATCACCAAGCTTATTCAATATATACACTGAGCAAATCTTTAAAAACATCTCAGAGATGCCAGGCCTAAACATTAATGGAAAGATAATCAATAACCTAAGATATGCTGATGATACTGTTCTACTAGCAGAAAATCCTAAAGACCTACAACTGCTTAATGTGATAAACATAACAAGCAAAAAATATGGACTAGATATGAATATCAAAAAGACTAAAACTGTGATCATAAACAAAGAAAATTTCTCAAGACCTACAAGTAAATATCACAGTTGAATGAATACATCTGGAGACAGTTCAGAGCTACAACTACCTTGGACATACTATAACCAATGATGGAAATTGTAAAATTGAAATAAACAAAAGAAAAGGTATAGTAAAAAGTAATTTTAATGCCATAAAAAATATACTAACAACAAAACAAATAACAGTAGGGTTGAAACTAAGAATAGCAAAATGTTACCTCTTCTCGATATTCCTGTATGGTGCAGAAACATGGACATTAGACAAGAAAACAGAACAGAAAATTGAAGCCTTTGAAATGTGGATTTATTGAAGAATAAGTAGAATTTGATGGAAAGAAAAGAAAACAAACGATGAAGTTTTAAAACAACTAAAAATAAAATGAGAACTACTAAATACAATTAAGATAAGACAAATGAATTTTTTGGGGCACGATAAAAGACACAACAGCTTAATAAAAGTAATATTGGAAGGGAAAATACAAGGTAAAAGAGGCAGAGGTAGACCAAGACTAACATGGACAAGTAACACCAAAAGATGGACAAGTCATTCTATGACAACCTGCACCATCAAAGCTAGAAACAGAGTGGAATGGCGATCCATGGTAGCCAACCTTCGTTGCGGAGACAGCACTCGATGATGGTGATGATTTTTGTCAATAGTTGTGTAAAATGGACACCCTAGCACCTTTGATCGTTAGACCCGGAGTTTGAATATTTCTCTTTTACGTATTCAGCAAAATATATATTTATTGTTTTCGGTAATTTGTATATTTTCAACCTCGTTATTTCATCGAGTAAATATATATTTTCATCTACTTCATCGTGTAAACATTGTTACAAAATTTAGTAGATTAATTTTTTTTTATTTTTGAATTACACATTTTGAGTCTTTTATATTTTGTGTTAAATTTATTTATTTTAAATGTATTTGTTATATTACGCATAACGAATTTATAAAAAATGTAACCACTTTTTCACTACCAAACTTCACACAACGCCTTCCTCTTATCCTTCGAGCCCAAAAAAAACCCATTGTTTCAACATCTCACCAACTTTTTTTTTCTTCTAAAAATAAACGTCTTTCGACAATATCCAAGCTTTTCTTCTAAAAAAACAACGCTCCTGTTAACCAATTTTTGTTTCTTCTAATAAACAACACCACGATCTTTTTCTTTATTCGCCTAAAAATAATCCCTACGCGGCAAAAACAACTCTGTCCGTGACCCAAATTTTAATTGTAAAAAATAAACAATACCTCGCGTCATTGTCCCTTCCTAAAAATTAATCGTTCCTACGCAGCAAAAACAACGTCACTCGTTACCGAATGTTATTCCTCTAAAAAATAAATAAAAACGCGACCTTTTTCTTCATTTGACTAAAAACTTCAATACCCATTTTCAATCCATCATTTTGACAGGTGATCCCTGCAGCCCTAACTTAAACCCTTCCCCCCCCCTTTTCCCTTTTTTGAAATGTGACACCATATCTCACCAATTATCCACATAATAAAGGACCCCCTTATGGAGAACAAAGAAGAAATCCAAAATCCATAACAAATAAGATCCTCTGTAACCCACTATGACGTCATAAGAACCCAATTCTTCATAGAACCAATTCACCAAGTGTGAGAACTTGAAATGCATTCAACATGTGTCAAATCCACTTCACCGTGATTCATATTCAATAAGTGTCAAACATTCAACAAGTGGTTAAAGAGAACACAAAATATTTAACAAGATTTAACCCACATTAAGCAAGTGGTTAAAAAGATCCCACTTAGTCTTAGTCACCTCTAATGACCCGGGCAGATGGTGCTCGTTAACCTGGGAGGCCTTGCAGGAAGATTGGGGACAATCAAAGGCTAGGGAAAGCAAACCCGAATAAAATGTCGGCTGAAATCGGATGCACTGGGCCACTGGCGCAGAACACAGTGCAACGTATTAACGGGTGTTCAGTCAGAGTGGATCTGACAGACTCTAATTGTGATGTTCTGTCTGTGGGGGCGATCAACACACTTAGTCTGACATCTGACTTCATATGAGAGTCTGGAATCCTTACTCTGATTGAGTCCTGAACGAAGAGAGAGAGAGAGAGAGAGAGAGAGAGAGAGAGAGAGAGATCCCACTTGACCTACATTCAACGTGTGTCAAATCCACTTCACCGTGATTTATATTCAATAAGTGTCAAACATTCAACAAGTGCTTAAAAAGAACCCAAAATATTCAACAAGTGGTTAAAGAGAAAACCAAATTTAACTTAATTATTTATTCAGAAAACCCATAATATTCAACAAGATGAGGAAAAAAAAACTATTTGACCTTGTCCCACAATCAACAAAACCCACTTTTCACATTCAATAAGTGGCAAAATTAACACAAATAACCCACTTTTTTACATTCAACAAGTGGCAAAATAAAATTAACACAAATACCCCATTTTTTTTACGTTCAACAAGTGGCAAAATGATCCCAAAGAACCAAGTTTTCATTCAACAGATGGTCGAGAACAATAGAAATTCCTTACATTCAAGAACCCATTTTCATCTATTTTGATTCACCATACTACAAGCACTGTGTCGATGAGCATGGGTTTGAACTTTTGAAAATAGGGCTACTTCTTGTTCTCTGTGTTTTCTGTTGTTTGTGAAATTTTCTTATCTTATTTTTTGTTTGGTCCTGATTGACATGGTATTTGGGGTTCAACCAAACTCTAATAATGAAAACTAGAGATTTTCTCTGGGAAGAGTAAGCTAGCCTGCTGTGATACTAATATCACTCCCGTTAATGCACCAATAGTCTTAGAACAAAATATTTGGACACTAATACCACATTCTTTATACTCCGCGCGTTATTTTGTTGTTGTTGTACATTTATTAGAATTCCTTTAAATGTGTTTTATTTTCATTATGCTTTTGATGTAATTACTTTTATATTTTTTTTTACTCTTTGTGTGTGTATTTTAATGTCTGACATTTTTATCCATCATATTTGTTGGTCATAGAACAATACGCAATGATATTGGTTCATTTGCTACTCATATATGTGTCGGTAACATTCTTCAGCTGCCTTAAGTGTAAGGAGACTGAAAGTCATAGACATAGACAATATATTACAGAGATCATGCATCTTCAGTGACTCACATTGACCCCTGTGACAGAAATGGCCCAAGAATATAAATATATAGCCTCTTTCTCACCTTCATTAAATAAGACAAGATAAGTTTGTTGTAAATCGAAGGTCTACAATGAACAGCTATTGCATGAGAACATTGTATAACTGAGTTTGTTATATCTATCTATCTATCTATCTATCTATCTATCTATCTATCTATCTATCTATTATATTATATATCCATAGGGCGTAGTCCAAGATACACCTTCTCATATCAGAATTTTTGTTCTAGCAGTTTTCTTTTAAAGATATTTTATCAAATCTCGCCATTTGTCTCTGTTCTGTGCAAGCAGCTCTATCTCATTGAGGGAGCCGAATCATATTGCTCTTGTCTCTCTCATCAATGTTCTTCTCAGTGTCTTCATGGGTCTTCCTCTTTTTCTCTTACCTGTTGTCTCCCATATGAGGGCCTGCTTTGCTATTCGGTTATTATCTCTTCTCATCACATGATCACATGTCCAACATATGACTATCGTCTTTTCTTGATTACTCAAGATATTAGTGGTTGATTGGCGATTTCTCTAATTTCCTCGTTTGTTTTGAATTCGTTCCACGCTATACCAAGTATTTTCCTTAGACATTTATTTTCGAATGCGTTCAACTTTGTTTCTTTATCTCTTGTTGTTTTCCAGCTTTCACACGCATACGTAAGGGTTGGTAGTACATTTGATTTGAATAGCCCAACTTTTGTGTTTGTGGTGATTAGTTTTGATTTCCACAACTTTTCAAGGCTTCTGAAATACATTGCTGCTTTAGCCATTCTGATTCTAATTTCTTTACTTGTATCCCCTTCTCGATCAATGTGACTTCCAAGATAGATAAAGTGATCGATCTCTTCTACTGGTTTGTTTTCCATGTATATTTTGTCATCTGTTGGAATTAAACTTTTCATGACTTTAGTCTTTTCATGATTGATCTCAAGCCCAATTTTGCTGGCTATTGTTGATAGTTCATGTGTGTTTTCCTGCATCATTTTTATCTGACTGTTGATGAGAACTATGTCATCAGCAAAGTCGAGGTCCTCCAAATGGTCTCATTGTATCCATTCGATGCCTTTATTACCAGTGCAGCATTTCTTCATTATGAAGTCCACAACAATTCCAAATAACAAGGGCGATAAAATACATCCTTGTTTAACCCCAGTTTCTATTGGGAAACATTCGCTCAGTCCTTCCTTTGTTCGAACTACATATGTGTAACCATCATACATGTCTTTGATAATATTTATGATTTTTTATGGTAAGCCATATTGCTTCAGAATTTTCCACAAAGAATCTCTATGAATACTATCACATGCTTTTTTGAAATCGATGAAGTTAAGTACAAAAGGTTTTTGCTTTTCAATGTGTTCCTCCAATATAAGTCGTAGAGTGAAAATGTGGTCAAGGCAGCTTCTCCCTTTCCTAAACCCACCCTGTTCTTCCCGCATTACTGTATCTATTGAATCCTTTATTCTAATTGTTATCATTACTGCTCATCAATTTTTATGAATGTCTAGTCAGTTCTAATGAAGCTTTTTTTTATTGCATAAATATGAAGAGTTAATCTAAGAGGGGGTAGTAGTAGCAGTAGTAGTCTCCGTTAGTCATAGTTGACTATCGATTTTTCAGCGCCCCTAGAAATGTTATTTTTTTTTCTTTTCTTATCTTTCGTCGTGTATTCTCTTTCTCTATGAATCTGTCTGCTTCTTGTTTGAGGTGAACCTTTAGAGTGTGTTTCCAGAGTTGCGGTCTGCAGATATGTCCTCCCGTGCTGCAGGGTTTATGTTCAGAGTCTTCATGTCGCGTTTACACACATCTACAAATCGAAGTTTTGGGCGCCCCCTAGTTCTTTTTCCATCTGCCAGTTGTCCGTAGAGTATATCTTTCGGTATGCGGCGATCTTTCATATGGTGTACATGGCCAAGCTAGCGTAACCTACGTTGTTTGAGCAGCGTGTAGATATTATGGAGGCCTGTGCAAGTCATGACCTCCACGTTTGTCACTTTATCCTTCCAGGCGATACCAAGAATACGGCGTAGACATCGCATATGGAATGCATTTAGCCTTCTCTCCTGCTTTACATAAGTTGTAAAAGTGGGTAAGTGAGTGCGTATACTCAGACACACATCATTGTAAGTCTTCTGAAAAATACTCAACACTCTATAGCCCTTCAAGTGGCTATAATGTATGTTCAGTTAATTTTTAGCACATAATATTATTTTTATGATTACGTTTGTTAAGAAGGAAACTTTTTTCCCCAAATTAAAAAATGGATTTATTTTCAGGTTTGATCTTTGTGTGCTACATCACAAAGACACAATTCACAAAGGCTCAGAAGTTAGAGATGATCCGCTACTTACGTTCCGTTATGTGTCCTGATGGTGGATGGGGACTGTGAGTCTATATAACTTTGCTTGTTTAACATATTTGTTAAAATTATGTGCGTGTGTGTAATTAATCAAAAACAAAAGTACATTTAGAGATTGAAAAAATGATGTATGATCGTGTTGCTGTAAGCTTTGCAGTATTAAATACTATCCCGATTGATTTATCACCATTCGGGTAATTAGAAAGTATACGTTTGCCTTATTCTACTAGTTCGTTAACATATATTTCACAACATTTAAACAGTTTCTGCGCCTTTCTTGCTAGAAGACATATCCTTCATTTTTTTTAAAAACTGTGCTTCTATTTTACTTCTTTCTTTTCTTCCTTTTTTCCACTTTATTTGCGTATTTAAGGAAAGCTTTAGTGCAGTGTAATTTGTGTATGATCTACAGTTAACCGGTGTGTTCAACTGAAAGTGTTAAACAAATTATATCTCAGGTGAGAAAATAATATAGAATGTGGAATAATGCTTAGTGTATGTGTGTGTTAAGTTGATACAGTAATGTCGTGGCACTCGAAACGTGATAATTAAGGCCGTGGTGTCATGTTAATTAATACTTGCTGTTCAGGTTATCACGTTGTGGGCTCACTATTGTCTCTCTCGAAGGTAGTGGTAGTAACTTTCTTATGGTCGCTTTTCTGGGCCGTTCTTGTAACTCTCCGTGTCGTCATTACTTAAAGCACATAACCAGGAACACAACACGAATATGAAAACTCAGAATTTGGTGGGGACCTTGAAAGGTTCCTTCAACCCCTATGTTTATTGTCTTCACAAGTGCACTCATAGTTACTACTAAAAACATGTATATCGCACAGACATGGTTGACTCGAGCTTACTACTGGTTCTACTTCTATCTTCAGAAAAACTGAGATTCTGTATTGCATTAATAACTAACTATCCTGTCACTAAATTTATCTACCTACCTACGTACGTACATACCTACCTGCCTGCCTGCCTGCCTGCCTGTTGTCTGTTTGTCTTTCTGTCTGTCTGTTTATCTGTCTCTATCTGTCTATCATCTGTCTGTCTGTCTTGGGAGTAGTTATCTCACTACTTTAAATACTGTACTTATCAAGAAACTATTTCTCCATAACTATCCAGTTATAACCACACAAGATCCTAAGGTCCGTGGGTTTGAAAATATAGCAATCTCCTCTACATCCTGTTCTGCTGACTTTCTCTCTATTGACTCGCTCGAATAACTACCATTCTCTGTATTGCTGTCTTCTAATCTCGTTTACTGGTTTTCTTCTCCTGTCCAGTATTACGTGCATACTGCATACGTGCAGTATTGACGGACTTTTCAATACTGGATATCCAGAGAAGCCCAGAATCAAGCGTCACACCATCATGACAGATCAAGTCGAAACACTAGGATGTACTGTCGGTGACACATGTAATAATGATGGTGATGATTTTTTTCGAAACACTGTGATGTCTGTGTGAGCATGTTATCGACATGACAGATACTGTTGTCTTTTTTGTTGTTGAAAACAAAGTTTGTGCTATTAAGTATGGAAGAAAGAAGACAAGCGAAAAGCACTCCCAGATACAAGGATATAGACAATGAAATACGGAGAATGTGCAAAAAGGCAAGAGAAGACTGGCTCAACCAAAGATGTCTAGAAGTCGAAACTATAGAAAGTAAACAAAACTTAAGAGAGTTGCACACAGAAATAAAGAGAATGACGAATAAAGACAAAAAAAACTGCATGAAACGGATGTATTGCAAACAAAGAGGGAAGAATGCTAACAGACAACAAAGATATAATAGATAGATGGCAAGAATATATAACATAATTATTTCATCACGAAAGGGACAAAAAGCCAGACATAAAATGTACATACAACTATAAAATCCTGAAATCTGAAGTAGAAAAAGCTATAAAAACAGTGAAAAATGGAAAGGCTGCAGGGCCTGACAATATACAGATAGAGATGATACAGGCTCTAGAATAGTTTGGCGTCGAAGTGATCACAGACATATGCAATGACATATACCATACAGGATACATACCAAACGATCTAGAAATATCAACTTTCATTGCATTGCCTAAAAAAGAACGGTGCAGTTGAATGCAGTGATTTCAGAACAATAAGCCTAATGAGCCAGGTAACAAAAATTTTACTAAAAGTTATACAGGGAAGGATTCAGAATAAAATCAATACTGAATTAGATGAGCAACAATTTTGATTCAGGAAAAACAGTGGGACAAAAGAAGCCATATTCAGCATGAGAACATTGATTGAAAAGTACACAGAAGTAAACGAACCAATATATGCCTTCTTTATAGACTACACCAAAGCTTTCGATAGAATACACCATAACCAACTCATAAACTGTCTAAAGGATAAATCTAGACGACACAGACGTACGACTAATATGTAATTTGTACTGGGAGCAAACAGCAATAATAAAATATAACAAGGAGAACTCTACACCCATGGACATAAAAAGAGGAGTAAGACAATTATGCATCCTATCACCAAGCTTATTCAATATATACACTGAGCAAATCTTTAAAAACATCTCAGAGATACCAGGCCTAAACATTAATGGAAAGATAATCAATAACCTAAGATATGCTGATGATACTGTTCTACTAGCAGAAAATCCTAAAGACCTACAACACTTGCTTAATGTGATAAACATAACAAGCAAAAATTATGAACTAGAAATGAATATCAAAAAGACGAAAACTATGATCATAAACAAGGAAAATTCTCAACACCTACAATTAAATATCACAGTTGAGGGAATACATCTGGAGACAGTCCAGAACAACAACTACCTGGGACATACTATGACCAATGATGGAAAATGCAAAACTGAAATAAACAAAAGAATAGGTATGGCAAAAAGTAATTTTAATGCCATAAAAAATACACTAACAACAAAACAAATATCAGCAGGGTTGAAATTAAGAATGGCAAAATGTTTCGTCTTCTCAATATACCTGTATGGTGCAGAAACATGGACATTAGACAAGAAGACAGAACAAAAAATTAAGCCTTTGAAATGTGGATTTATAGAAGAATAGGTAGAATTGGATGGAAGCAAAAGATAACAAACGATGAAGTTTTAAAACAACTAAAAATAAAAAGAGAACTACAAAATACAATTAAGACAAGCAAATGAAATTTTTGGGGCATGTTAAAAGACACAACAGCCTACTAAAAGTAATATTGGAAGGAAAAATACAAGGCAAAAGAGGCAGAGGCAGACCAAGTCTAACATGGACGAGGAACATCAAAAGATGGAAAAGTCAATCTATGTCAGCCTGCACCATCAAAGCAAGAAACAGAGTAGAATGGCGATCCATGGTAGCTAACCTTCGTTGCGGAGAAGGCACACGATGATGATGATGATTATTGTCTACCCCGACCCATCAAATGTAACTTTCCGTAGTAAAACAAAGGGTTAGATAACTCGTCTCTATATATTGTTACTAAGAACAAGAGAGACAACTCTCTATTGTCTCCCCCTTGATGATGACGTCAGATGACCTTGAAGATGTCATAGCGGCAAGGTATAGGCTGCCGCTGTAGGCTGCCGGTGATAATTATCTCTATCATTTGTATACAGGATGACCACGATGACCATAACGGCAAGGTCAAAGATCAACGGCAGGGCTATGGGTGCCGCTGCTGCTGCCGCTGGTAGTCATCTGTATAATTTATATAGAGGCTGGCAGAAACGAGGTCCATAATCTGCGTCTTCTACTACTACGTGGTCATCTGTGTAGTTTATATTGAGACTAGCGGTAACGAGTTCATAACGTGCATCTTCTACTACTCTCTACTCAATTACAGCTTTACATCATATAATCTAGTTCTTATCTATGGCTCTACTCCAGTGGTGGCCAACTTGAGGTTGCCCGAGGGCCGGATTAAAGCCAAGGCCAAGACCCGCGGGCCACACTTAAGAATATCGTCAAAAATGACAGTAGGGACCTATGCGATATAGTAATATATAAATAATGCTTGCACTTTGACTACATATTTGATTTGTAACAAATCCATTAATTATTCATTTTAAAATTACCTTTAATGTCTCAGTGCGACGATTGTGACTTGTCACAGCTTTCCACCAGAGATTTGAAGTCCACTTCCATTTTTGACGTGGCGATTCGGAGAGTATGGGACAATGTCGAATCGGTCATTCTGTTCCTGGTCTTAGATTTAATTAACTTCATGGAAGAGAATGTTGTCTCGCAGAGATATGTGCTGCCGAATATAGAGCACATCTTTAGTGCCCATTTTCTCAGACACGGGTAACGTTCATTTGGTAGCAATTTCCAGAAGTCAGCTCCTAATGCCTTTACAGTACTGAGGAAGGGGTCACACTGAAGGTCACACAACTCTAGTTGAAGATCTGATGGCTGGCACTCCACTGTGCACTTAATTGGGTTATTAAAAAGTTCCGTTTGCGGACGAAACATTTCAAAATCTTGAAATCGTCGATCAAATTCACAAATCAAATGTTCAATGTCAGCTGCGTACTTACTGAAGTTTGCACTTTCTATCTCTGACAACAACTGCTTACAACTTGAAAAATGGAACAGATCATTTTTTTGCAAAGAAAGTCTAAATAGATTCAGCTTCTTTTTAAAACCATCAACATATCCCATCAATTGAAAAATGGTTTGCTTTTCCCCTTGTAGCTGCAAATTCAATATGTTCAAATGTTGTGTGATGTCTGTGAGATATGCCAGATTATGAAGGAAATTAATGTCTTTGAGTGCATGTTGAAGATCAATGGAGCATGGTAAGTTCTCTCGCAGGAAGTCATAAATGTCATTCTTCAGTTAAAAAAATATTAAACATTTCCCTCGACTAAGCCATCTTACTTCTGTATAAAGCAGGAGATCACCGTAGCTAGAATCTACTTCCTCTAAAAATGATAAAAACTTCCTGTGATTTAAAGACTGGTGTCCTCCTCTTATCAAATTTGTTATTTTCACAACAGTAGCCATGGTGTCTTTTAGATTTAAGGACTTTGCACAAAGGGCCTCTTGATGAATTATGCAATGCAATGTAGGTACGTTAATTTTGTTTTGCTTTAGAAGTCCAACAAAACCAGTATTTGAACCAATAAAAGCTTTGCAACCATCAGTACACACTGCAGACAACTTTCCAAAACCACCTACTTCATCTACGGCACTATGAACTGCAGAAAATATGTCTGTCCCTCTACAAGTGTCATGCAAAGAGCAAACTTTCAACAATTCTTCAATAACAGTAAAATCCTCCTGGATAACTTTAACAAAAATAAGAAGCTGGCAAGTGTCAGTGATGTCAGTACTTTCATCAATCGCGAGCGAAAAATATGAGCAGTTTTCAATACAAGATTTTAAACTTTGAGACAGTTGCAGACTGATGTCTTCTGTTCTTCTGGCTACAGTTTGTTTTGAAAGAGGCACAGATTCAAATTCTTTGGCTATTTTTTCTTGACCGAATGCCTTTGCCATTTGAATGGCACATTTCTTCACAAAATTTCCGTCAGTAAAGGGTTTTTTAGATTTTGCAAGCTCATAGGTAACTGTATATGATGCAATGATCGATGACTCTTTAATTTTATTGCCCTTTGTATACATACTTTGCTGTTGATTCAACTTTGTCTTCAGCTGTTCAACCAAAAGCTTCCTAGCTTCAATGCTATGTTTCTCATACATGTTTTGATGATGTGTGGCATAGTGCCGTTTTAAATTATATTCCTTCAAAACGGCTAACACTTGAACGCAAATTAAGCACTGAGGTTTACTATCCTTATTGAAGATGAACAAATAATCTAATTCCCATTCAGGTTTAAATATGCGATTTTCACAATCAACTTTTCTACGTTTTAACATGATTTAATACAAAATCTCACATCAAAGTTAAAAGTCACAGAATGTTGGTCCACTATCGAAAATAAGTCCAGATTTGACAGTTATACACAGACTTGTGTTTGACAATGAAATCAAAAGATTGTGACCAAATAAACACGTTGCAGTCATTTTATGGACAAGACAAGACGATGGGATCAAAGGGAATGAAGGCGAACAGTGAAACATTTTGAATGTAACTTCAAAGACAGAATTAGAGCTACGAAGTCCCCTCACCCCTGTCCCTCCCAACCTCATTAACCCCTTACCGCGAAATGAAAGAGCCACCACAAGTCCAGACGACAAATGTTGAGCCAAAGATCTGACGCTATCATCGCACTGACAATAAAGCAACTTTGCGGTACCAACTCGAAGCAAAGACTTTGAATATTGTCGGCACCATTAGTTGTGCAGTGTGTGTGTGTGTGTGTGTGTGTGTGTGTGTGTGTGTGTGTGTGCGTGCGTGCGTGCGTGCGTGCGTGCGTGCGTGCGTGCGTGCGTGTGTGTGTGTTATTTGAAATTATGTTGCCAATCTAGCTGTTGCGTGAAATTGACAGAGATTTTCAAATTGTGTATTCTTGAACGATAGAAGAGTTAACTCCGACACGGATTAAAACCAGGAGAAATCCGCTATTAGGGGTAAAAAATGAAGTAAGTCCGTGGAGCTTCGCGGGCCAAGAAAACTAGGCTGGCGGGCCGGATCCGGCCCGCGGGCCGCCATTTGGCCACCCCTGCTCTACTCTATTGCGCCCTTACATCATATAATCTAGTTCTTATCTATGACTCCACTCTATTACACCCTCACATCATGTAATCTAGTTCTTATCTATGACTCTACTCTATTACACACTTACATCAATTAATCTAGTTCTTATCTATGACTCTACTCTATTACACCCTTATATCATGTAATCTAGTTCTTATCTATGACTATACTCTATTACACCCTTACATCATGTAATATAGTTCTTATCTATGATTCTACTCTATTACACCCTTACATCATGTAATCTCGTTCTTGTCTATGACTCCACTCTATTGCACCCGTACATCATGTAATCTAGTTCTTATCTATGACTCCACTCTATTATACCCTTACATCACGTAATCTAGTTCTTATCTGTGACTCTACTCTATTACACTTTTACATCATGTAATCTAGTTCTTATCTATGAATCTACTCTGTTACAAAGTGATTTTTTTCGGTTCAGGTCCAAGATGGAGGAATTGTTTTTCTTTATCTTTCTATGGATGGTTGATCGGTGACCTAACAAGAGCCCATCGTGAAGACAACCACTGTTATTGAAACATAAATTTCTTCTTTTTTTTTTTTCGTTCGCCTGCTTTGACCTCCGTATTAATTCGTTTTTCCCTGGCAGCCGTGTGCACAGGGATCCCTCGCCGCACAGGCAGATAACTCCGTCTTCGGAGGTACTCATATTTTTCCGTCCATGAGTAATTGACGTTTCAAGCCGGGCCTCGCTGCTGAGACCAGGAGTGGTTGCTGCAGAGAGAAATCATAAATTAAAATCCCAACTGGTGTAACTTGAATTTGAACCCACAACCTCTCTGCCTCGAGGCCGGCGTCTTGCCTTGAGACCAACCAGTCCCCTCCCCTCCCCCCTCCCCATTTCTTCTTTTGACAGCACACAGAGAGACTCATTGTGGAACAACATACTCAGACAACATGAAATACAACCAACAATTATTAACATCATCAAAGATCTGTACGACGGCTTCTCATGTGCAATTCGCACAGAAGCAAGACTGCGTGGATGGTTTCAGACTGAAACCGACGTGAACAATAATATTGTATTTGTATCTCCCTAATTATTTTGAATTTCCATGGACTTCATAATTCACAAATGTTGTACAGGTAACAAAGGTATTGGATAGAAACTTGGATCTCAGTTGGAGGATTATTTTGCAGATGATATAGTTCTTATCAATAGCAAAGTAAACATAATGCAAGGGGGAAAAAATGCTCTCTCATCAATGGCTAGAAAACAAATACTTAAGATCAACCAAGAAAAGACAAAAATAATGAAAAATTAAATTCGTCCAGAAGAAAAAAAATATACCTGGAAGGAAAAGCAGTGGAGAAAGCAGATCACTTTGTATATCTTGGAAGCTGCATAGGCCTAGAAGGAGACACAATGAAAGAAATTAGAGACAGAATAGGGAAGGCAACAATGACTTTCAGAAACCTTGGTAAAATATGCAAATAAATATTATTAAGCACAAAAACAAAACTCGGGATTTTTCAAATGAAATGTATTATCCTCTCTTACTTGTTCGTGCGAGAGCTGTAACTTAATTAAGGAAATAGAAAGCAAATTGGATGTGTTTGAAATCAAATGTCTCATGAAAATAATGTGTCTGCTATTGAATGAATTTAAGACGTGCTGAAATAAGAAAAATGACAGAGCACTCAAAAAAGATATATATAATCAAGAAAAGAATGTGGTTATATGTTGGGCATATTGTGAGAAGAGACAACAAAAGAATCTCAAAGCAAGCCCTCATATGGGAACCAGAGGGTAAAAGAAAAAAGAGGCCAAATTAGAGAAACTCTAAAGAGGGCACTGAGACGAGATTTACCAACTCGCCCAGAACAGGGGCATATGGCAAGATACAATGCGGTTCTCTGCAAGGTCTGAATGATTCCTAGCTAAGATCGTTGGACTGACACAAAGAGGTTATAATTTCTGCCGATGTGCTATCTTCGGCTTGAAAGGACAAACAGACAGGCAGATACATCAAATTATGAGGTTACGTTTCGATAAAACATTGTAAATCGGAAAATTATTGTAAATCGAGACCAGTATAGAATATCCTATATATGCTCTTTGATTCTCTAGGTCTCTGAAAAGGCTTCTTGCTGTACATTTTACAAACTATAATGTTTTGTTGTCAAAGAATAGTGACACTGTGACCTTCCAGGCATGTCGTAAGAGGCGACTAAGGAGGTTGATCGATGGCTTGACAAGCTGTCATTGTAAAAAGTATTGTTATGGAAACAGCGCCATATATTTTAGAATATGTGCCACTTTGGCACGCAAGGTTTCTGTTTTTGAGATTGTGGTTCTGCCCTATGTGCCGTCTTCGGCTCGAAAGGACAATAGATATGTTTTGTTTCATTTTCTTACTAGATTTAATTAAACAAACATGGCTAAATATAGAAAATGATGTCAAAGTATCTCTTCTCAATACATGTATGTGTTATCCCCATTGTGCACATACACACACATTGATAGAGAGAGAGAGAGAGAGAGAGAGAGAGAGAGAGAGAGAGAGAATTGTATGATTTGTTTTGTCTTTGCACCTGAGACATAAATTATTGTGTGCTTTCAAGTAAACATAGTTGTATATCCAAAAAGCAATTTTTTTTAAAAATACCACACTTTCTTCTTATAAACTATATCGGTTCTTGCAAATGTGTCCTGATTAGCTATCTGTTTTTTTCGCACCCACATAGCAACCTACAGATATATATATAAATAATTATAGAGGCAAAATGGGCTCTCTACAATACAATCTTCATCCCAACGTTGTGCTACCAATGCCAGATCTTGATCCTAGATGCAAGAACAATAAGAAAAAATAACAACTACCGAGATAAAATGTGTTAGGCAAATGACAGGAAACAGCCTGAGAGATAAGATTAGAAATCTCTCTCTCTCTCTCTCTCTCTCTCTCTCTCTCTCTCTCTCTCTCTCTCTCTCTCTGCGATCAGGGCTCAATCAGAGTAGGATTCCAGACTCTCACATGAAGGCAGCTGTCAGGTTAAGTGTGTTGATCGCCCCCACAGACAGAACATCAAAGTTAGAGTCTGCCAGATCCACTCTGATTGAGCACCCGTTAAAACGTTGCACTGTGTTCTGCGCCAGTGGCCCAGTGCATCCGATTTCAGCCAGCATTTTATTCAGGTTTGCTTTCCTTAGCCTTTGATTGTCCCCAATCTTCCTGCAAGGCAACAGATGATATTTTCTGTAGGAGGATTCTGCCCTTAGATGGTCGGCCCTCCCAGGTTTACGAGCACCATCTGCCCGAGTCACTAGAGGTGACTAACACAGACATGCACACAGCAATACGAGGCATGACTAACACTGACACACACCAAGATATATGACACATGCCTAACATAAACATGCGCATAAAGATATGAGATATGACTGACATAGACATGCACACAAAGATATGAGATGTGACTAACATAGCCATGCAAACACAAGGATATGAGATGTGACATACACAGACATGCACACACACAAAGATATGAGATATGACTAACATAAACATGCACACAAAGATATGAGATATCACTAACCCAGACATGCACACGCAAAGGTATGACACGTGACTAACACAGATACACACTAAGATATGAGATATGACTAAACACAGACTCACATAAAGATATGAGACATGATTAACACGGACACACCAAGATATGAGATATGACTAACATGACACACACCAAGATATGAGCCATGGCCAGCACACACACACACACACACTCAAGCCAAGATATGAGCCATGGCTAGCACAGAAACACATCAAGATATGAGCCATGGCTTCACGGAAAAACACCAAGAAATGAACCATGTCTAGCACAGAAACACATTAAGATATCCATATGCTTGGGTGTGTTGTAGTCGGCAGACTCTTCTTAACGTGGGTATCATTGACATACGAGACGCAGGTCGTTGAAACAGTTATCCGGAGATTTGAGAGTGCAGTCTGACTCGTAGAACGTTTCATTGCATGTACAGATCCCGGTTGACTGTACACAGATGTCGTTGAAACAGTTGTTCGGACATCTGAGAGTGCAGTCTGACCAGCAGTACGTTTCCTTGCACGTACAGTCTTCACTTTCCGGGTCACATACGATGTCACAGCCATCAGAACACGTCGGTTTGCACTGTAGCCCAAAATTACCATCGGGGCAAGTGTCATTACAGGTGTAGCCAGGATGTTTACATTGTAGGCATTTTCCGGATTTTTCCTCACAAAAAGGACAGACACTGAGACAAGACCCGGACCAGTCGTGCCCATAGATCCCATGTGAACAGATGCCGTGACACGTACCGATTATGATGTTGCAGCCTTTGCAACACCCACTACACACGGCACAAAACGACCAATAATGCCCGTCCGGAAAATAGGTGTCTGTAAATGTTTGCACCTCACACACCGTCAGGGCACTGTCGGCCTGCGAAAAGGTCGGTGAGAACTCAAACTTACTGTGTGCCATTGTCGCTTGTGTGGTGACTACAATTGTATTCATATAAATATTTGGGTATGATATATCATTATACTGGAACACTACGCCGCCACTGTCAGAGAAAGCCTTTAGAGTGGCATTCTTTACCCGAATCATAGTGCTAGCTGGATGATCGATTCGAATGATGTGAGTCTTCTGTTGCGTGGCAAAGTTCAGATGCCAGTAAACAGAATTGGTTCCACTTCTCAATTGTGTGTGTGTGCAGCGATTGTTATAAAGATTGGTCTTTGTTTTGCCATTAACTGCGGCCTCTGGTCCACATCCATTTCCTGTATAACAAGCATTAATTGTGTCGGTCTGGTTTGTGTTCTGTTTGAGAGCCACATTCCGACCCCCGCCAATGTAGATGGAGCAGATATTTGCAACTATCGCCCTTTCAATCCGTAACTTGTTGATCAGCCCATCCCCAGAGCAAAAGACATCAATCTCGTGCGAACTAACTACAAACCTTGATTCAATGTTACATGAGGCAAAAACATTTAGTTTTACCGTGAAACTGTATGGATCTGTTAAATCATTCAGATAAATCCTAAACCAGGAGAACAGCAAAGATTGATTGAGAGTTGCCTCAACTGATGTAGAATCTGTGTCCGGATTACATGTGGTGTAGTTGTTATCAACCATGAAAGTAGGTTCAGATTTTTGGGCGTATTTGTAAACGAGATCCAAGTACTGACACTGGGGTCCGAAATATTCATGCTGACAACTATCATTGTTTGGGCATGTCCTGTAGTTTTGTCACAAAGTGCGTCATTATAGCAGTGACATTGTAACGTACAATTTGCCCCAAACCAACCAACTGCACAAGTTAGGTCATTAGCTTCCAAGGTCGCGTACGAAGCCAGCTGAATAAAGGCTTGATCTACAGCGGTGGTTAACAAACTGTTTACAAACATTTATTATCAAACCAGTGGTCACATTTCTAAAAATGCGCCAACTCACTGTGATAACAGATAGCGTGGTGTTCAAAGAAAACATTGTTTACACAATGGCACGATACTATAGAGTACATAAAGAAACAACAGATAAAATGGTTTGGTCAGGTGATAAGGTAGAAAGATCAAAACACTACACATGGAAATTCAATAAACGTTGCGAGAACACCAGACTCTTGGGCCAACCATGAAAAAGATGGATAGATGAAATATTAGAAACACTAAGAAACATAACAGCATGAGAGACCAACAGAAAGCAAAAGACCGCAAATTTAATCTCCCCGTGAAGCTGAAGCCAAATTAGCAAGGAAATAAGAAGAAGATATAGCAACATTCAAGCTCCTCTTTTAGATAAGGCCCTCTTTTTTCTAAATGTTCGATTTCTATTTTTATTCTCAAAGTTTGTAGCTCTATTTTCGTTCCGTTGAGGTTGCTCTAATTACTGGGATGAAATGTGTCAGACGAATGACAGGAAATAGCCTGAGAAACAAGATCAAATATGAAGAACTGAGGAAAATACTAGGAATAGCATATGTAAAGAATATAGAATATGTAAAGAAACAACAGATAAAATGGTTTGGCCATGTAACAATGCAGAGTGATTAAGACATAACACAACGAGCCCTCAATAAACGTTGCGAGAATACCAGACCAAGGGTCGACCACGAAAAATATGGATCGATGGAATATTAGAAGCACTAGGAAACATAACAGCAGCAGAAGTGAACAGAAGAGCAAAAGATTGCAAATTATATCTCCCCTCGACGCTGAAAGGCTTATGAGGAAGGGAAGAAGAAGAAGAAGAATCTTCTTTAGCACCTTATATGAGCTGACGAATTCAACGTGAAGAACCACTAGTAGGGGTTCTCGAACCTGTATAAACAGGTGACCCCATGGAGCCAACCCCTACAGGACCGGCCTTCACGCCCATTAAAGGCTACAATTTACCTTGGAAATGTCTGGATCATTTAAATTTATCACTTGTCCAACTTTTGTGAATGATTCCTCCCTCTAGATCTTCAACAAATTCTCTCTCTCTCTCTCTCTCTCTCTCTCTCTCTCTCTCTCTCTCTCTCTCTCTCTCTCTCTCTCTGCGATCAGGACTCAATCAGAGTAGGATTCCAGACTCTCACATGAAGTCAGCTGTCAGGTTAAGTGTGTTGATCGCCTCCACAGACAGAACATCACAATTAGAGTCCGCCAGATCCACTCTGATTGAACACCCGTTAAAACGTTGCACTGTGTTCTGCGCCAGTGGCCCAGTGCATCCGATTTCAGCCAGCATTTTATTCAGGTTTGCATTATTTAGCCTTTGATTGTCCCCAATCTTCCTACAAGGGAGCAGATGATCTTTTCTGTAGGGGGATTCTGCCCTCAGATGGTCGGCCCTCCCAGGTTTACGAGCACCATCTGCCCGAGTCACGAATTCGAGTGTTGGCATTTCCATTATTGAATTATGAAGAAAGCCATGGTCCGTGAAAATACTTCAATCACTGAATGTCGATGTCAGTTCCATTTCCGCACAGATCTGATGAGAGCTAAGGGATGGCCCAGCTTGTCCGCTACATTGAGCAGACTGACCAAAGGAATGAGGCTGTACGAATGAGGATTCGTGGATCGCTGTTAAAATTGTGTAAGGATGTAGTGCTGGAAGAAGATCTCACAATCACAACCGATACCATTCTCACGACACTTAAAAGGCCACACAACACTGCTCATGGTTCAGATGGTGTTCGGTACAATGACATAGGCGATTTAACTGACGACGACTTGACAAAACTGGCCAGATTAAGGAGGAGTGGCTACACAGCTACTTGCTACCGCTACCGAAGCAAAACAAGGACCATTCTCAGATCAGTGCATACAGAATCATCGCGAAGCAGAACACTGCGGACAAGCTGCTGGAGAAAATAATTGCCCGTGTCCTCACCTGTCACCTTGAACAGAAACGTGCATTCCCACCCACACTCGGAGGTTATAGATATAACAAAGAGACATGGCTCAATGCGGCAGTCTTTGCCTATGACGTTTTCGAAGGCTTCCACAGACGAGAGGAGACATGTGCTGCTGCTATAGATCTGGAGGATGCATACAACAGGGTACCATTTGAATATCTCATGCATATGCTCCTCAAACTGGCGGTGCACCCCTTCCTCAATAGATGGATCGCCGCGGCACTGTTTCAGAAGAAGGTGATACTCAGATGTGGAAGTTGGTCTTCCGAGCTAATATCCATTTGTACAGGGCTGCCACAAGACTCACCATTGTCACCAGTTCTATTTAACGTGTACACAATAATGATCACGGAACAACAGCTGGTTGGGAGAGGAAGAACTTTGACTTTTGCTGATGATATTCTGGTATATCGACAGGGAAGAGATAGACGGGGAATCGCCTCCACAATGCAAGACGAACTCGATCGCATTTCTTCCTGGTGTGGGGTTTCAGGTGCCTTGGTTAATCCTAATAAAGCATCAGTTTCATGGTTCTCCCTTAATAATCATATCGTTAATATGACCATACCGGTAGTACGAATGGGAGCTGATGAGGTGACCAGGACAAGTTGATGACATACCTCGGAGTTAAGTTTGATCGCAGTCTGTGTTTTCGGCCACGTCAACCATGTGATAAATCCGCAAAGGATTAGCCTCCTTGAAGGTCATGGCAGCTGCCAACATCGAGCAGAGGCTATTTACTCTTCAGTTCCAGGGATTAGTCCTTACTGTCAGTACGACTCAAATTGATAGGCTGGAGAAAACACAAAATTATGCCATGCGCATTATTTTGGGATGTACAAGGGACACTTCCTGTGTAGCAATGAGGTATCTTCTTGACTTCCAATCATGGATGACAGAATCAAGATCTGGAGAGCACGAGCATAACTGAAGATTAGTACAGATAAAGATCATCCGTTGCACCATGTGCTCAACGCAGGGAAAGTGCCAGGCTAAAAAGAGGCAAATCATGGGTGGGCCCAGCAAAAGATGTCATCAAACAGGTCTGTGGGCTTACCAATATTAGCATTGGTGAGGAGTGGATACCGGTGCCTACGTCATTCAAGGGGACTTTGTCGTGTATTGTCACACTCGACAGGAAAAGTAGGAACAGAACCCGGTCGTGGTTAATGCTGAGGTGAACGGTCTCATCTGCGATAACACCGATGAGAAAGATGCGGTAATCTACACAGACGGATCCGTAAGACGACACCAAAGAAGTGCATGGGCATTTACAGCACGCTTGGCAGGTAGAATAGTCAAAGAATACAGTGGTGCATACGTCGTGACCACGAGTAGCATAACAATGGAGGTGATGGCAGTGACCAATGCATTCAAATTGTTGGAGTCACAAGATTACACCCACGCATGTATACTGAGTGATTCGATGAGCATGATAAAAAAAAGTGGAGGCGGACTCTGTACACATGCAATGGGTAGAGTCGTTGCAGAAATCCAAAATACGTAAGGTCACCTTTGTTTATGTCCCTGGACATGCGGGAGTACGGGGTAATGAAAAAGTGGACAGGTTGGCTAGCTGTGCTGTCGTTGAGGACGGGCAACCAATGGATCGGGCGGACACCATCAATGCCCTCCGAGATGTGGGAAGAGCACAGGACTTCGACAAACACAGATCCACGTCACTTCTTCGGATGATGGAAATGGGAGTTAAGATGGGCACAGCCAGAAATGAGAAACTTAGTGGCCGTGTAAGAAGACTTATCAACCAACATAGAACTGGAGTCGTCAGTCGCTGGACACTGCGGGAATTGCTGAGGAGGGATCTGAGCACCTATGGACATGTTCGGAGTGCAATGATGATGACCCGCAAATAACTCAATAACGGGAGTACGGGGAAATGAAAGAGTGGACAGGTTGGCTAGCTGTGCTATTGTTGAGGATGGTTCTTCGTTTTTTTTTTATGTTGTTTATTTGTATTTGTCATTTTTTTCCGAGTGCTAACACATACCTTTTCCTTCTATTATACCCATAATTCCATACTAATTTTCAATGGGGTGGGAGTGATCATTTAAATTTCTATAGAAAAGAATTTACTCGACAAATTTTTGTTCACATTTTAATACATTTATAAAGTAATGCACATTAAATTCAAAAATCAATTGAGTTATTGAGATATTTGCGGGTCATAAGTACAGTATCAGAAACCCATTTACTGAATTAACCATGTACATGTATATCTTGTAATATGTGTGACCCAGTGATATCTTCCCTGAACTAAGGCCCATGTATCCGTTTTTGTTCCCCCAACTGAGTTAATTGGAGCATATGCTCTGAACTCTGTTTTTATGTTTAAAAAATGAACTCCCTTAAAACATTGCTAATCTGTCCTTGGCGAAATTTTCCTCTAAAATAGAGGTCAACGATAACAGACAGAATAAGAAAATGTTATGGCAGGAAATTAACATCAGTAGTGATAAAAACAAAAACACTGTAGAAACTGAAAGATGCATGGACTAGAGATACTGCACACTGTGCTTGCAGACAAGTTATTTCAAGAAATTGAAGGTTGCTAAATCTGCTTCTTATTTCCTTCCTCATTTGGCTTCGGTTTCAATGAGAGATTCAATATGCGGTCTTTTGCTGTTCTGTTGGCCTCTCCGGCTGTTATGTTTCTTAGTGTTTCTAATATTTCATCTATTCATCTTTTTCATGGTTGGCCCAAGAGTCTGGTGTTCTCGCAAAGTTTATTGAAGGTCCCATGTGTAGTGTTTTGATCTTTCTGCCTTATCACATGACCAAACCAATATATATGTTGTTTCTTTGTGTACTCTATAGTGGAAATTATCCCTAGCTTTTTTCTCAGTTCTTCATTTCTGATCCTATCTCTCAGGCTGTTTCCTGTCATTTGCCTAACACATTTTATCTCGGTAGTTGTTATTTTTCTTATTGTTCTTGCATCTAAGATCCAGATCTGGCATTGGTAGCACAACGTTGGGATGAAGATTGTATTGTAGAGAGCCCGTTTTGCCTTTAGAGTTATTTCTTTGTTAGACAATAGTGGTGATAGCTGTCCATGACTGTCTGATAATATAAAAGTGCTAAAATCAATAATCAATGTCAATAATCCCTTTGTCTCGTTCTTAGTGTTGTCAAAGAACCATTGGTTAAATAAAAATAAATGCAGCATCTTCAGATTCCATCAGATAAAAAGCAACAAAATTGCAGTGGATAAATGTATTAAATGTAAAGTGGGAGAAAACTGCTACTACGTGTGAATTTTGGAATGAAGTAGCTAGTTATAAAGATGCATCTGATGTGAATACATTTGGTTGAGCTAGTTACATGGCTCATTGTTCTTTCATGGTTTAATGCTGAAGTAGAAAGAATCTTCAGCTTGATGAACATCGTGAAGTGAAAGCTTCGAAACCGAATGGGAACGAAATTGGTGAGTGCGATTCTCACTACAAGGGAAGGTCTAATCTAAACCGCGCTAAACAAATGTTGCAAGGATTATTTGATTATAAACTGCCGTGATAGATTTTAATAAAAAATAAAACCTTAGACAAAGATGATGAAAATGAAGAATCTGAGAAACAATCACAATTTCTTATATGATGCTCATCCGCATCCAGAAGACGGAGAAGGTCTGCTATTTTTGAGTGTTAAATTTTATACTTTACTTTTAACTTTATACTACTAATTCTGTGTCAGTGTGTCTATAGTCTATAGTCATATAGTCTATACTATATCAAATAATAAATAATTACTTGCTTAAAAATAATAATTATAATTTAATAATAATAAAATTGGTAGGTCTAAAAATCTAGAGATTTTTGGGTGAAAATCACGGGTTTTTAATAAAAGGCAATCTATAATATATTATTATATAGCTGGTTTCCGTCTACTACTGTCACGTTAGTTAGCAACACTGATCTTGTCTCATCAGATTCATATTGTTCTTACCCCTCCGTTATCACCGTTATGGATAGGGGCAAAGAGTTTATTAAGAAGTTCATCATTAGCATGATCATAAGACTTGAACGCTGAAGAAGAAAGAAATTTGCTGAGACTAAGTTGGGTTTTTGAAAATGCATTGTTTGTTTTAAATTTTAAATCATAACCTGGGTGCTCTAGTTTATATTTATAAGTTTATCTTTATATTTTTCAAGTCACATTGAAGGACCCCCAACAGTCTTTGGATGTGCCCTGAATTACTGTTCAATGAGATTGCTAGGTGTTCCAGCAGATGATGCTGATTTGGTGAAAACACGAAGCTTGTTACTGAAACTGGGTAATGAAAGGCATTTTGATAATTTTTGTTTACACTTTTGTTATGTGTTTCTCATGTTATAGTCTTCAGGGTGGATATTTATAATTGTTGACTGCATGGAAGACATGTAAAAGATGAAAAGTCTAGGAAGCATAATTTTTTAGCTGTTAATTTTATAATTGATGGTGTTGCAACTCTTGGTGTCACAGTTGTGGATGCTTTATGTCTATGTAATGTAATTATTGAATGCAGGAATAATTTATTAATAATGTAACATTGAGAAAGTTTGGGAATTAGTCTCATCCACACAGCTCATTACAGAACTGATGATCTTCTTGAGGCAATTGACACGTTTCAGATTGACACTGATCATCTACAGAATATTCTCTAATAGCTGCCATAACTTAAAGCCATTCCAATTTTTTTTGGTCCTGTTAGTAGGCAGCAGTTTAGTCTGATTGAGAGCTATCTTTTTACACTCATACTGATTGGTGGAATGTGTTGCATCTACGCCATTTTTGAACATTTATTTACAAATATGGATGGGAAAAATCGCTCATTTTTATTTTAAATATAGTACTGGGACTGGTTGGTCTCGAGGCAAGACACTGGCCTTGAGACAGAGAGGTTGTGGGTTCAAATCCCAGCTGCACCCGGTTGTTAGGATTTTTATTTATGATTTCTCTCTGTGGTAACCACACCCCTGGTTTCAGCAGTGAGGCCCGGCTTGAAATGTTAATTACTCATCGATGGGAAAAATATGAATACCTCCAAAGACGGAGTTATCTGCCTGTGTGACGAGGGACCCCGTGCATATGACTGCCAGGAAAAAATGGATTAACATGCAAAAAATAAGATATTATTTATGAAAGATGTAGACTTAATAAAAATAAATCATCACCATCTTGCAACATGAAAATAAACATGACAAATCTAAAACTAATGTGGAGCCTCAAATACTTGGGCACAATAATAACATCTGACGGAAGATGCACCACAAAAATAAACAGCAGAATAGCACAAGCCAAAGTAGCATTTCAGAAAATGAAAATCATCTTGTGCTACAAGTCTATGTCAATAGAAGTGAGAAAGAGTGTTCATCAGTTGCAGAGCCAATATATAGAGCCAATTCTGACTTATTGAAACGAAACATGAACAGTCTTCTTCTTCTACCTTTCAGCTCCCTGTGGAGCATAGGTCTTCAACAAACACTTTCCAAGTCGTTCTGTTTCTTGCCATTCTTTTAAGATCATTACATGTCTTCCCATCATCTTCTTCTCTGCTTCTATCTGTCTTCTCCAAGCATTCCTTGGTCTTCCTCTTTGTCTTTTCCCCTGGGGATTCCAAAAAAGGGCCTGTCGTGTAATACTCTCAGTTGGCTTCCGCAGTGTGTGTCCTATCCAGCACCTTCATCTTCGCTGTATCTCTTTATCCACTAGCATTTGACTGGTACATTTCCATAATTCTATGTTAGTGATTTTGTCCTGTCATTTCCATCCTTTTATTCTGCGTAAGCATCCATTAATGAAAGTCTGTATCTTCATGATTGTCAATTTTGTTGTTCCCCATGTTTCATAGTCATATAATAGGACTGACTTATGACTTAACATTGGAGCTGAAAATGTTTATTTTTGTATTTAACCTAATTTCTTTGGATTTCCATATGTTTCCCAGTGCAACAAAAGCTCCTCTTGCTTTTGATATCCTTATTTTGATATCCTTATTTTGGTATCATTTTCTGTTCCTCCCTCTTTATCTATATTACTACCCTGAAATATGTAAGATTGTACGTCTGGTAGAGGTATTTCTCCTTACTTTATTCGGTTTTTACCAATTGCATTAATTCTCATAATGTTGGTCTTATCTCTATTAATTTTCAGTCCTGGCTGTTGTGATCTTTCATCAAGTATGCTCGTTTTGTCCTGCATCTGTTGATGGCTGTGTGATAGGAGAGCTATATCATCAGCAAAGTCTAAATCATCAAGTTGCTTGGTCAGTGACCACTGGATCCTATTTCTTTTGTTTTTAGTTATTTTCATAATCCAATCTCTTGCCAGTAGAAAGAGAAATGGAGACAGAAGGCATTCCTGCCTTACTCCTGTTCTTATTTCAAATGATGCTTCTGTAAGCTGCCCTTCATGCACCACACTACTTTTCATTCCTTCATACATTGTTTTTATCAGGTTAATAAACTTTATGGGAATTCTGTAATAACTCAGCAACTTCCAAAGTATTCCTGTGTCTAAACTATCAAATGCCTTTTCGTAATCTATGAATCCAATATAAAGTGGGGATTTTAGTTCTAAACTTTGTTCAACTATTATACGTAGAGTAGTTATTTGATCAGCACATGATCTGTTCTTCTTAAAACCTGCTTGTCCATCTCTCAAATGTTTCTCTATGGCCTCTTTTAGTCTCTCCAGAATGATTCTGCTTAATATTTTTCCTGGCACTGATAGTAGCATAATCCCCCTATAATTTGTGCACTCCTGTCAACTTTCTTTCTTTGGTAGTTTGATCATATAACCTTCTTTCCAGTCTCTAGATATTTCTTCCCTCTCCCAAATTTTATCTAATAAATTATATAACATTTTGGTAGAGGTGTTAATATCTGCTTTGATGGCTTCCAAAGGAATCTCATCTGGTCCTGTGACTTTACCATTTTTTAATAGCTTGATGGCTTTCATTATTTCTTCCTTGCTTGGTTTTCCACAGTTAACGTGTAACTCTTCTTCTGCTGGTAGTATATCTGGAGGATTTTTTGAGCTGGGTCTGTTCAAAAGTTCTGCAAAGTGCTCTTTCCATCTCTCTATTTGTTCCCTTATATTACTAAGCAGATTTCCTTTCTTATCTTTAATAAAGGCATTGATCTGTTTGTATTTTCCACTTAATTTCTTTGTGCTGTTGTACAGTTCTTTCATATTCCCTTTATTTGCTGCCTCCTCTGCCTCTTTAGCTAGTTCATCTATATATTTCCTCTTATCCCTTTTAATGCATCTTCACACTTCTTTGTTCACCTCTGTGTAAGCTTCCTGTGTCTTGGCTTTATTACTTCTGGTTTTGCTTTTATTTATGTCTGCTTTCTTGTTCTTTCTTTCTTTAATTTTATCCAGGGTCTCTGCTGTCATCCATGCCTTATTCTGACATTCTCTTTTCCCCAGCATTTCTTCGCATGTCTTTTTTCCCCAGCGTTTCTTCGCATGTTTCTTTCCATATATCCTTTCATGAACAGTAAAAAAAAAAAAGAGGATTAGAGAGACCACAAAGATGGGATTTCTCAGGAGAATGTTGAAAGTTCCCTAGATAGCTTAAAAAAACCACTGAGGAAATTCTCAGAGGCCAATACAAAAGAAAGAACATTTTTAAAAAAAAATCTGAAAGAAATAGGTGATATTTATCTGGTACATCATGAGAACAGGAAAGTTAGAATACTTGATTAAAACTAGAAAAATACAGGAAAAGAAAGCCACATGTGACAAAAAGAGAGGTACTTTGTGTCATGACATGGTAAACAGTTACCAACAGAATATAATGCACTGTGGACAGAGAATTGTGAAAGTACATGATCGCCTGCACAAACTAGTATGGCACATGATGATGGTGAGACTTAATAACATTCACATTAAATATAAAACTAGTTCGACTGAAATGTTCATTATACAGAAAAAATTATCAACTAAAATGCAAACCAGATCTGTTTAGATGTGAACTTTAACCATTATTAATTTAAAATAGCGTACCTCCCTTTTATTTTTTAAAGGCAACACCAGACCAAAAGTCTTACAAATGGGAAATAAAACATTACCTGTCCAGTGTCTCCTCTTACCCTCCCTTCCCAGATGCAAGTAGTGTAGCTGGTTGTCCCTTCTTGACCAGGCATGATTTATTCAGTCTCAGTCTATGTCATCTAGGTTATTAAATCACAATTGCCATTAAAAGGCTTTTAGTTAAAATTACATTTTTATTGGTTATGTAATGTCTTTGTTAGCCTTAGTATTTATAGTTCATTTCAAACATGGGGTTGTCTTGATTTTATTGGCTAGCACAAGTATAAGCAAGCCCACTTTTGTAACTGTGAAAATCTTATTTTCTTAAAATATGTGCACAATTATTTTAAAAAGAAAAACGTGCAGAAAGTTGTACAAATAGTCTGTTCTCTCTTGCAAAACGCCTTGAAAGGCTTAAAAGTCCATTTCTTAGAAAAGAAAGCATACATATTTTAGAGCAACCCTTAGAAGTAGAAAGGTACAAAAATATATCTAAGCAGCACTTCTATGTTTTTTTATGCTTAAGGATCCTTCATGAGCAAACCTCAGTTTTATCAAATCCTCTGTTATTGAGTTTAGTAACGCGGTTTAGAATGAGCTAGAACAGTGTAAACAGACACCTGGAAAGGAAACTAAGATATCTGGATGTTGTCATAAAGAAACTGTAATACTATATTGGCTACAACATGTTTTTATGAAGCTGAAATATTCCTTTACACCACATGTGATAGACCAATTTCTTTCTGCCTTTATCTAAGGTAGGCAGAGAGGCGTCCCTGTTTTTGTGATTGTGTGAACTTTTTATGACATTGAGGTGAATATCAAAAGTTCTTTGAATAATCAAGATAATTTTATTATAGATACTGTACTATTACTTATTAACTGCTCTGTATTATGACTTTTTCATATAGGTGGTGCTGCAGCAATTCCATTGTGGGGCAAGTTTTGGCTAGCAGTACTGAATGTTTACAGTTGGGATGGACTTAATTCCCTCTTCCCTGAATTGTGGTAAGTTGACTGCTATATTTCTGCAATATCCATTCTTAATTTTTCATTTGTGATTTATGGATAAAATATATTTTAAATGTTTGTATATAGTAATACATTACACTACAATGTTACTGTGTTATAATTAATGTTCGTAAATACTTTGAACTTATATATACAAAAAACAATCATTTAGTGTATATGTAATCCAAGTACTTTTTTCCTTTTCTTCGGCCATAGACAAAATGAAACTGTGTTTTATACACTTTGTGGTGTATAAGTAGAACAACAAAACAAGTTCCTACACTTTGTGGTGTATAAGTAGAAGAACAAAACAAGTTCCTACACCTTGTGATGTATAAGTAGAACAACAAAACAAGTTCCTACACCTTGTGATGTATAAGTAGAACAACAAAACAAGTTCCTACACCTTGTGGTGTATAAGTAGAACAACAAAACAAGTTCCTACACCTTGTGATGTATAAGTAGAACAACAAAACAAGTTCCTACACCTTGTGGTGTATAAGTAGAACAACAAAACAAGTTCCTACACCTTGTGGTGTGTAAGTAGAACAACAAAACAAGTTCCTACACTTTGTGGTGTATAAGTAGAACAACAAAACAAGTTCCTACACCTTGTGGTGTATAAGTAGAACAACAAAACATGTTCCTACACTTTGTGGTGTGTAAGTAGAACAACAAAACAAGTTCCTACACCTTGTGGTGTATAAGTAGAACAACAAAACAAGTTCCTACACTTTGTGGTGTGTAAGTAGAACAACAAAACAAGTTCCTACACCTTGTGGTGTATAAGTAGAACAACAAAACAAGTTCCTACACCTTGTGGTGTATAAGTAGAACAACAAAACAAGTTCCTACACCTTGTGGTGTATAAGTAGAACAACAAAACAAGTTCCTACACCTTGTGGTGTATAAGTAGAACAACAAAACAAGTTCCTTCACCTTGTGGTGTATAAGTAGAACAACAAAACAAGTTCCTACACCTTGTGGTGTGTAAGTAGAACAACAAAACAAGTTCCTACACCTTGTGGTGTGTAAGTAGAACAACAAAACAAGTTCCTACACCTTGTGGTGTATAAGTAGAACAACAAAATAAGTTCCTACACCTTGTGGTGTATAAATAGAACAACAAAACAAGTTCCTACACCTTGTGGTGTGTAAGTAGAACAAACAAAACAAGTTCCTACACTTTGCACAACCATCTTTAGCAGGGAACTCTAAATCTGGTTCTCACTAATTATATCTACCTCCAATATTCTCAGTAAATTTCCCTTGGTCTACTACAGTTTGCCATCCTTCTGGATATCTCAACATGGCAGATTGTTCTGTAATTGTTCAGTACACATAACTTAGATATCTTCAGCATCCTCTGTTATCACTATTTATATTTCCTCTAGAATGCACCTCTTGAGCCGTTTTTTGTTGCTCGTTTTGTTTGCCACCAATTTTGTGTGTGCACCAAGCAACAAGAATATACTTTTTATTTTGTCATACTCAAACTTCTAAGCTTGTATTTTATATTTTGTAACATTATTAATGGACAAAACTTTTATTAGACTAGCAGTGGTGATACAAGGAAAACGATAAGATGGTTCAATGTTCACTTTTTTTTATTATTATATTTTTATGTGGCATAGTCTACTCAAAGTGAATTTTATAAAGTGCTAATAATCATAATCTTTTTTGGTGGTTTTTATTAATTCGTAAAAAAAAGGGTGGCTGATATTCATGCACACAGACACACAAGTATCCATCCATTTTGCTATGCTCCAATTATTCACCAAATTTAGGTACCAGATCATAAATATATGGAAGATTACCAAAAGTGAAGACAAACCAGCAGTCTCTCACTATCTATCTATTGACCTTTTCAAGCCGTAGCCGGCCCATAGGGCATAGACCCAGATACTTTTTCTCTTATCTAAATTTTTATTCTAGCAGTTTTCAATCCTTGTAAAGATCTTTTATAAAATCTCGCCATTTGTCTCTGTTCTGTGCAAGCAACTCTATCTCAGTGAGGGAGCCGATTCCTGCTGCTCATGCCTCTCTGATCAGTGTTCTTCTCAGTGTCTCTCTGGGTCGGCCTCTTTTCCTCTTACCTGTTGTTTCCCACATGAGGGCTTGCTTTGTTATTCGGTTCTTATCTCTCCTTGTCACATGTCCAACATATGACCATCATCTTTTCTTGATTACTCAAGATATTAGTGGTTGATTGGAGATTTCTCTAGTTTCCTCATTTGTTTTGATTTTGTTCCACACTATACCAAGTATTTTCCTTAGACATTTATTTTTTAATGCGTTCAACTTTGTTTCTCTGTCTCTTGTTGTTTTGCAGGTCTCACGTGCATACATAAGGATTGATAGTACGTTTGATTTGAATATCCTAAGTTTTGTGTTTGTGCTGATGAGTTTTGATTTCCACAACTTTTCAATGCTTCTGAAAGACATTGATGCTTTAGCTATTCTGATTCTAAATTCCTTATTTGTATCCCCTTCCTGATCAATGTGACTTCCAAGATAGATAAAGTGATCGATCTCTTCCACTGGTTTGTTTTCCATGTATATTCTGTCATCTGTTGGAATTAAGCTTTTCATGACTTTAGTCTTTTCATGATTGATCTCAAGCCCAATTTTGCTGGCTATTAATGATAGTTAATTTGTGTTTTCCTGCATCGTTTTTATCTGACTGCTGATGGGAACTATGTCATCAGCAAAGTCAAGGTCCTCCAAATGGTCTTCTTTTATCCATTCGATGCCTTTGTTACCACTGCAGCATTTCTTCATTATGAAGTCCATAACAACTCCAAATAACAAGGGTGATAAGATACATCATCATCATCATGTGCCATACCGGTTGGCGTAGGTGATCATGTCCCTCCACAATCTGCTATCTACAGTGCATCGTATCAGTTCTGTTGTTGACTGTTTTCCATGCCATGACACCAAGCTATCCAGTATTTTCTCTCTTTGTCGCCCATGATCTCTCTTTCTTTTTATTTTGCCAGTTGTAACCAAGTATTCCAACTTTCCTCTTCTCATGATGTGCCCAAAAAATGTTGATTGCTTCTTTCTGATGTTTTTTAAGAGCTCCCTTTTTGTGTTGGCCTCTTTGAGAACTTCCTCATTGGTCTTTTTAGCTGTCCAGGGAACTTTCAACATTCTTCTGAGAAATCCCATCTCTGTGGCCTCCAATCGTCTTTTCATTTGTTTGTCCACTGCCCATGATTCGCTTCCATATATATACTTATATACTAGGTCTCATTTTTGCAATGGAATCAAACCATACTACAACATAATTGGACTATTCTTATTATTATTATTATTATTATATTTATTTCTACTAATTTAAAATATAGGTCAATCTGCTTCACAACATTCTGCTACACTTTAATGAATAAAATAACCTTAATTCTCTTAATTCTAAATTCCTTATTCTTTCCTAACTTTGTATTTCTATTAAATTCAGTTTTCAAATATATTTGCAGTTGTCATAATTGTTAATGACTTCAAGACATCTTAAAAAATTAAAAAAAATTAGTAATATTTACACATATTTAAGTCTCTAAATTGTATAAACAATTGTATGAATTTATAAAATGTAAGACCTTGTGAAATAAAGAAAAATATTTTAATGTTGCAATTATTTGGATTACATTTTTTCCCCAGGATTTTGCCAACATGGCTACCCTTTCATCCATCTAAATTTTGGTGTATTTGCCGACAAGTTTTACTTCCTATGGCATACTGTTTTGGAAGGAAAATAGTTGCACCTGAGGATGATCTTATTAGACAGCTTAGAAAGGTTTGAATATTCATTCTTAATTCTTTAAAATAATCTCATTATTGCACTTTCACAAGTGTCTTTTTTTAATTTGGTAATTTAATTTGATCTTTGTTAAAACAATATTATGTAACCTTAGACCTTAGAATAATATTGATGGACAAAAACAAAGGTTTTGCTAGCTATATGGGCATGCCATATACTTATGGGAAATTTCAGCTATAGCTTGTTTCATAACTCGTGCCCAACTTTTAAAATCGATAGCTTTTTAACCGCTTGTTGTAAGTTGTTCAAAATTTGAATGTAAAGTTATAATGATTAGAACCCAACAGGGAATTAATTTCATTAAAAAAAACATTTGGTTATTATTGTTGCTTATTTGATTTATATAAATTTATAACGACCCATTGATGTAGTCAAAACTTAATGTTTACAGTATTTTAAGTTAAAAATAGCGAGTAAAAATCCATACATGGTAAAATTGATGTGTTTGCACGCTTTCGCCATGGTTTTTTTGACACAATTAGACACTTGAGAAATTGTGTGTTCCATTTCCGTTCATTCAGAGGTGTAGACGTGAAATTCGCAAAATGTTGGGTATGAATGAAACTGTTACAATAAGAAAATTAAAAGTTTCGCTGAAAAAGAACAACAGTATTGAAATATCAAAGTCTACATTATGGAGGAATGTGAGAGCTGCAGGCTTTACATTCAGAAAGTATTCCAATGGACGAAACATCATCTGTGAGAAGCCACATATAGTAGTCATGAGAAGCAAGTACTTACGTGAAGTAAAAGAGGTGCGCAAGCAAGGTTATGATATTGTGTACTTGGATGAAACATGGATCAATGCTCACCACACTAACCAAAGGGAATGGCAGTCATCAGATGGAAAGATTAAGAGATTAATACCTAGCAGCAAAGGACAGCGCTTGATAATTGCTCATGCAGGTAGTCGACAACATGGACTAATACAGAATGCAGAGCTCATTTTTCTTTCAAAATCCATAGACAATCGGGATTATCACTCTGAGATGAATGGTCACATATTTAGACATTGGATTGAAAATTCTGTTCTCCCATCACTAGATCGACCATCTTGCCTAATAATGGACAATGCAGGGTACCACAACATTGTTGCACTTGAAGATAAAGCCCCGACATCATCCAGTACAAAAGATGCTATTTAAGCAAAAACAAAGGACAGAGATTTTTCAAATAGATAAGATTATCCAAGAGCACAGTCATATAAGTTTGAGGCTGCCACCTTACTATGCTCATTTAAATCCAATAGAACTAATCTGGGCAAAATTAAAAGGACAAGTGGCAGATGAAAATACAACATTCAAAATATGCGATGTAAAGACTCTTGCTAATCTCGCTTTATTAAATATAGACAAAGATTATTGGGCTAAATGTGAAGACCACGTCTTAAAACAGGAAGAGGAATATTGGAAAAATGATGGTTTGTGGAATGTTCAACCCCAAACAGTTATTAATCTTTTAGACTCGTCTGATTCAGAATGAAAGTATATAGCCCCCACAATGTTGGCCCCTATATTACCTTAAATTAGTTCAACAAACGGTCCTTATCTGGACCACACAACTATGAAAATTGGACATACAGGTATACCTTGATATTATCCTCCGTCCTCGAACTGAGAAGACAATAATTCTCCTGGTGTTTTGTCTTATTAGGTTATTTCCTCATTACGGCCATGCCTTTACCTAGTGAAAATTAATCATAGACCAGCAACTACGGTAATTTCTATTATTTAGGGGTTCACAATTTACAGTTTTGACAAACATCAAAGAAATTCGCCGCTTTAAGAAAACTGCAGCTGCAAGATATTTGTTAAATATACATTTAAATACCCTTTAAATTGCATCCAAAACACAACCAAAAATTGTGGTTTTGCATTCTAATAACATTTGGAAAATTTCAACAGTTTTTAACAAACGGTTACTGAGTAATAGCGTTTTGAAGTTGGGCACGTGATTTGAAACGAGCTATAGTAGTCTTTACAGAGCATTCCCACTTGCCTTAATGATGTCATAGTAAGGTGCAGAGCATTTTTTATGACCTTCATAGTATTTGTTTCCTTAATTCATAAAGTGTTACAAAAATAATAAATAACAGATAATGTTTGTGTCTTCATCAAATTACATTCAACAATGCTTTATGGCGAATAGGAAATAGTTTTTTTTAAAATATAATTTCCTGAACAAACAAAACACAAAGTGTCAGATTATTTCTAACACATAATTAGTTGTACATTTTATCACATTACATTACTTATAATTTAAAAAGCCAAAACTCAGCAATCCTAAATGTATAAAATGACTCAGCAGAAAGGTTAATATAATTCTTTATGTGGGCAGCATCACAAAAGAAAGGACAGTATTTAATGTAGTTTAATTTTAATTATATTTTTCCTTTCAATCAGCATTATCTATATATCAGTAATAATATCAGTAATAATAAATATATTATAATAATAATTCAGACTTATTTTTGAATTTAAAAATTTCTGTAAAGCTCAATTTTGTCATTCATAATATTCCATATATTCTGAGTTGGACATACAAGTGTTTCTGTTACATATTCTTTTAGGCAAAATGTTTTCTCTTTGCATCAATGATTAAGCCTTTCATCACTGAGTCATTACACTATTTTCCTTCTCCTATTTCAAAGTCAAGGGGAAATCTCTACTAAACAGCAGGCTGGTGGGGTTGAGAGCATCTCAGCACCAGGGCTCAAAGTTGTTCAGCATCTCATAGTTGACTGCTTTCATCAGTATCAGTGATCAAGAACTATCTTAATCCAACCCTACTTTTTTTCTGTACCCCTAGTAATAGACTTTTCCCATGTGTTACCGGGGCCTCATTATGAGGGAGGTAAAGAATAGTGACACTGTGACCTTCCAGGCATGTCGTAAGAGGCGACTAAGGAGGTTGATTGATGGCTTGACAAGCTGTCATTGTAAAAAGTATTGTTATGGAAACAGCACCATAGATTTTAGATCAGTGATCTCTGCAATATGTGCCATTTTGGCACGCAAGGTTTCTGTTTGTGAGATTGTGGTTCTGCCCTATGTGTCGTCTTCGCTCGAAAGGACAATAGATAGATAGTAATAGACTTACGGGTCTAGTCATTTGAATGGGGAATGAGAGGCAAGACAGCTCAGTTCTAAAAAATGTCATACTGAAGATAGATGTGTTTAATTTAAAGGTGCAGACTTCACAGCTTGCTTGCTGTAAATCACAACACAATGCATCTTTGTTTAATTAATGTCCATTTAAGGGCATTTGATGAAGTCAATTAGTTATCAAGTGAACATAGCAGAAGTAGATAAAAACGCTGATTTTTAATATTTTTAAACTCTTCATTCTTTCATACCCAGAAAACTTAACAATTAAAAAGTGAAAGTTTAAGAAAAGTTTCAGATGAAGCTACAAGAACATCAAAGTTTTGATAAAGGTCAAGAGTTGTCTCATCATTCTGTCCAGAAGTCATTTACTTTAGTTTAATTATTATTCTCCTTGTCTGATCCACAATAGGAATCTATGTCACATTTCCAGCAAACAAATTCTGCAATTTATACATATTTTCATCATAATTATGAACAATGACATAGCTATAGAAATTGGTGTCCCATTTTCATCATAATTATTGCCAATGACATACAAAATGATAAAAACCTCTTCAAAAAAATGTGTTTGAACAGAAAAAGAAACAAAAAAAACTTTGTATAAAATGTTAAAAATGAATCTTTTGCACAAGATATTCATGTCATTCATTTACTTAAAGATCTACTAAAATTTATCTTTGTAGCCATACGGAAGAAGTCAGGTGCCACTGTTTGTGAGACCATCGCACTGTGTCTCATGAGCCATTTTACAAAAATATTTCTAAGAATCATCATGGGATGTGTAAGGAACAAAATAAAACCAGAAATAAGTGAGGAACAATGTGGATTTGTGGAAGGAAAATGGCACCAATAATGCAATTTGCGTCCTCAGAACATTGATAGACAGAGCTATAGAGGCCAAGAAAGAGCTGTATATGTGCTTTATAGGCTACACAAAAGTATTTGACAAAGTAAAGCATGTGGAAATAATCAATATACAGGAAAATTAAACATTGAGGGCAAGGATCTAAAAATCATAAAAAACATGTACTGGCAACAAACAGCAGTCGCAAGAATTAGCAACCAAACAGAACAGTTCCAATATATAAAACAAGGAGTCAGACAAGGTTGCGTTCTGTAGCTGGATTTGCTTTTGCCTTACAGCGAACATATTATGAAATCAATAATAGATATAAAAGGAATTGTAGTCAACAGTCACAACATAAACAATTTGCAATATGTGGATGACACAGTTTTAATAGCAGAGACAGAGAACAAACTACAAAAAATGATAGACATAATATTAAAAGAAAGCAACAAGAAAGGTCTCAGTCTGAATAATAACAAAACAGAAGTAATGGTCATATCGAAGAAACAATCATCACCAGCATGCAGCATAAAAATAAACAGGACAAATCTGAAACAAGTGGAATGCATCAAATATTTAGGCACAATAATAACATCAGATGGAAGATGCACCACATAAATAAAAAGCAGAATAGCTCAAGCCAAAATAATATTTCAGAAAATGAAAAGCGTCTTATGCAAAAAAAATATGTCAATAGAAGTGAGAAAGAGAGTTCATCTGTGCTATATAGAGCCAATTCTGACCTATGGAAGCGAATCATGGACAGTAAACAAAGAAATGATTAGATGCCACAGAAACGAGATTTCTCAGAAGAATGTTGAAAGTTCCATGGACAGCTAAAAAGGTCAATGAGGCCAACACAAAAAGGGCAATCCTAAGAAACATTACAAAGAAACAATCAACATTTCTTGAGTACATCATGAGGAGAGGAAATTTGAAATACTTGGTTACAACTGCAAAATACAGGGAAAGAGAGATCATGGGTGACAAAGAGAGAAAACACTAGATAGCTTGGTGTCATGGCATGGAAAACAGTGAACAACAGAACTGATACGATGGACGGTGGATAGAAGATTGTGGAAGGACATGATCGCCTACACCAACCAATATGGCACATGATGATGATTCATGAGAAATGAGAAATTTGTTTTTAACACTATTAACATCACAATATTTTAATTTGCCTCAAAAAAAAATGCAAAATAAACTTTCATCAACTCCATCAAAAAATACATCAGAATGTAAAAATCAATATACACATCAATGTGCAATTAAAGTCTGAAGCATATGACCTTTTCCATATCATCAATGTCACAGAGTTTCATCAGACTTAAATGTTAAAATGCCAGCTATTTCATTAGTAGGCAAACACTTAGACTGATGACATTCAGTGACAGTGTTTTATGGTAATCAGTCACTACAGTATTCAAGGTGTAAGTGTTTAATTAGCAAATCTGATTTCTGAAGTGATATTACTGCGCTATATTTTTGGATTAACTAGAGCCAGGAGGTGATATTGATGTTGATGTTCCTTACCAACACTTCTTTGCCACTCTGTTCTGAGCTATCTGTAGAGCAATTCATGTCAAAGTGGTCTAGTTTTGTCTTGTCTGCTGTAAACACCGTCCAGGCCTCACTTACATACAAGGTAGTGAGCACAATGGTGTTTTTCTTATTCTTTTTTTCTCCCATGGCAACTGACTGAGTTAGCAGCCTGTGGCTGGTACATCTAGTAAGACAACTTCTTAGTTCCTCCACTTTGTACTGTGGTGTAACTGACATTTGATTTTTATAGCAAAGTTTACTTCCTTTCATTTCCTAACATGTGCATTGTCATACAAATGCAGAGTTCTGTGGAATATGGCGCTCTGTTCGCTGGCTTCTTCAGAGGACTCACAGATAAGTGCTGATTTCCAGTGAACTTTTCTGTTTATTTGTTTGTTTTTATTGATATTTGAAGGAGATATTTGGAGGAGCAGGCATGGAGAGAAGCAATTATGATACCATTACTAAAGCCAGGAAAAGATGGTTCAATGACATCCAGCTATAGACCAATCAGCCTTACAAGCTGTTTGTGTAAAACAATGGAACGTATAATCAATCTCAGACTGCAGTGGTACCTGGAAAGTGAAAATCTCCTTGTCCCACAACAAGCAGGCTTTAGACAGTGTTACTCTACCGAAGATCAAGCAACCTATCTTTCCCAGGAAATTGAAGATGCGTTTCAAGAAAGAAACTGGTACTAGCAGCATGGATAGACCTAAAGAAAGCATTTGATAAGGTATGGAAGGAAGGGCTTTTGAAGAAACTGAGAAATTATGGAGTAAATGGCAGGATGTACAAATGGGTCAAAGCATACCTGCATAACAGGAGAGCCAGAGTGCAACTGGATGGTCTTAAGAGTAAGAAGGTCTTATTGCGCCAGGGCGTTCCACAAGGAGGGGTACTATCTCCAACACTTTTTCTGATCTACATCAATGACCTAGTTACTGAACTACCACATGGCATCAAAGTGGCAATGTATGCAGATGACTTGGTAATGTGGTGCACAGAGGAGTATGCAACAGTGGCCTCCAAATTGCTACAAAGAGCTATGAATGCACTGAATTCATGGACAAATAGATGGTGTATCAGCATCAATACAGACAAATGCAGTACTACACTTTTCACACTCTCCCCAAAACAAAAGCAGGAGCCATCTACATAAACAATGAGCCTGTGAAAGAAGACATACATGCTACATATCTCGGAGTTACATTTGATAACAAACTATCTTGGAAACAGCAGATAAATAAGGCAACCCAAAAAGCAAGGAGGAAATTGGCTATTCTAAGAAAGTTGTGTGGAACCACATGGGGTGCGAGTGGGAAAATACTCAGTAAAGTTTACCAACAGAGTATACGCCCACATTTAGAATATGGATCATCCGCATGGTGCTCAGCATCAAACACCACATTGCAAGAACTGGATAAAGTACAAAACCAGGCACTTAGGGTCATCACAGGAGCAATGAAATCAACACCAATATTGGAGATGGAGAAATTGTGGAGGATACCAGCACTGAGAGAAAGGAGAGACACAAAGGTGCTGATACAGGCAGAAAAATTTGTATGCATGCCGAGACATCCAATGAAGGACAGATTCCAAAATCTTGCATTGGGACGACTTAAGAGAAGCAGCTTTATCCACCAAGCCAAGCGTATTAGTAGACAAACACCAGACATGCCAAGAGTTGTTAAACCCCTTCTGCCCATACCAGAACAGACTCCCTGGACAGATGAATCAGGATTATCAGTTCAAATACGGACAGAAGTGAAAGGAATAGTTGACAAAGAGGAACAAAATAGTCTACAGCGAAAAATAATAGCTCTCAGTTTCCTGGATGAAGAATACCCACAAGACCTATGGATTCGTGTGTACACAGATGGATCAGCACAGAATGCAGTAAAGAATGGGGGAGCAGGTGCATATATAGAGTACCCAAATAACACTAGGGATATGAATAAAATAGCAACAGGGAAATATTGTCACAATTATGATGCGGAAATACAAGCAATAAAGTTGGCGATAGAAAAACTGCTGAACAGTAATCTTAGCCCACAGCCTGTAGTGTTTTTGACAGATGCAAGATCAGTACTCCAGGCACTACAATCCAGAAAATTACCACATCTGCAGACCTTATTGACTGAACTCTGCAAGCACCACAGGGTTGCCCTGCAGTGGATCCCGTCTCACTGTGGAATACCAGGAAATGAGAAAGCAGATCAGTTGGCAAAGGAAGGTTCAACAGGCACACAACTAGATACACCAGTTACATACCATCATAAGAAACAGATAATCAAATCAATCAGAGGACCACAAGCCCCAAATCAGGATGCCTTTCATAATATGAATAGATATGAACAAGTTATCATTATACGCCTAAGAACAGGACACAATCGACTCCATAGTCACATGTATACAAAATTCAAGATCGGCACATCAACTACTTGTACATGTGGACAGGCACCCCAGACTGCTGAACACATACTTCAAGACTGCACTGAATATAGTAGACTGAGGAAAATCCATTGGCCCATAGATACAACACTACAGACAAAACTATATGGGCCACTGCCAGAATTACAAAAGACAGTAAAATTTATACAGGAAACGACATTGCAGATATAGACAATACTTCAGGCGAACGAAAGATAGATAGATAGATAGATATTTGAAGGGATCATGTGACTGTATGCGCTTTCTATTTGATGTAAATCACTTTGCTTCTTTTGATTCATTGCATTTTATTACAGTTTCCTTATTTAATCACTTATACTCATCCTTGTTGTTAATTGCACTATTGATGCATCAAAAAATGGCGGTTTGTTTTCGCCGGTCTGTCGTCAAGGACGCGTAATTCATTTAACTTGTAAAAGGCTCACAGTGTATCCGCGTGCTGCAGAGCTATTTACTGGAGTTGACCAGTTTATAACGTGGAAACGGGTTCTGGGCCGTGCGACTGAGTAAATGCACGTGAGTCTAGACCATCCACAGCATCGACGTTCAGCGACTAAATCATCTATGATACTATGACGACGGTAAGTATTCAGATGCAGCCCAAATGACAACATCGAAGAAGGACAAGGCAAGCGTGGTGGCATTAAACTGTCGAAGTGTGAGAGGCTAGGCCTAAAGTATGTGGACGTTACATACTGGAATTGTGGGTCCATAAATCAATGACGGCCCATTCTTGATAAGCTACTGTGCGGCGCCGATATAATGGTTTTACAAGAAACTCTTGTTGGTGACAGGACAGTAAGTACTCCTGGTTTTCATTGTTTCTACAATAGGCGACACCTTGGGCAGGCCATCCTTGTGCGCAACAATATGGTGGCAGTTGAGGTAGATACGTCTGCGTGGGACAATGCAGAATTGCAGGTACATGCGGTTAGGGTGCAGAGCCCAGTTCATTTCGTGATTGTAAATGTGTATGCCTGTAATGGGAAGATGAACACACAACAATGGCAGAATCTCTTCGAGTTCGATGAAGAGAACGTCAATTTCTGCTGAGACTTTAATGCTAGAGGCAACCAGTGGGGTAACGTCATAACCAACATGCAGGGAGAAGACCTAGAGAACACACTGGTGTCGGCCGATTTAGTGTGCTTGAAGGGCAACAAGAATGGCCACTCGTTCAGGGGACTCTGATAGTGTCATAGACCTGACACCGGTGTCTTCCACCTTTGCACCGGTTTGCAGGTGGAGTACACTGGGGTTCCACGGAAGTGATCACTATCCATGTGTCCTCCTAACTGAGAAAAGCAGAAATAGAAGCCAGAAAAGAAAGCTCCACACATTCCACTACGAGAAAACAGACTAGGACGTCATTAGCAAAATCAGACATAGTAAACAGAGTGCCCCTCGTAGGAGGCAGGAGAGATGTACGCAGCCACCCTGGTGGAATGTAGAAGACGAGGAAGCTTGGCGGAGCAAGAGACAAACAGCCAAGACATGGCAGAAAGAATGGAAGAACACAACCTGAGCTCTTAAAGCGTCTGAAAGTAGAAGTCGACCAAAAAATGATGCACTTTAAACTATGTGCTAAGCAGGCTAAGGATGCCAAATGGGATGACTTCTGTAAAAACAGTGTGCTCAGAAAAATCGCTAACCACATTCTGGCGCCTTCATCAGAGCATGAATGGCACAACACGACACAGAGGCATACCAGACTTTCAGAGCACAGGCCGGATATGGTACAAATCTGATGAGAGCAAAGGGAAGGCCCTGCTTGCCCACTACATTGAGCAGACAGACCAAAGAAATGAGGCTGTAAGAATGGGGATACGGGGATCGCTGTCAAAATTGTGTAAGGATGTAGTGCTGGAAGAAGATCTCACAATTACAACTGATACCATTCGCACGACACTTAAAAGGTAACACTACATTGCTCTTGGTCCAGATGTCATTCGGTACGATGACATAGGTGATTTAGCTGACGACGACTTTACAAAACTGGCCAATGAGTTTAATGCCAGCATTCGGAGTGGCCAGATTAAGGATGAGTGGCTACACAGCTACTTGCTACCGCTACCGAAGACAAACAAGGACCATTCTCAGATCAGTGCATACAGAATCATCACAATGCAGAACACTGTGGACAAGCTGCTGGAGAAAATAGTTGCCCGTGTCCTCACCTGTCACCTTGAACAATTCTTACTGTCAGTACGACTCAAATTGATAGGCTGGAGAAAATACAAAATGAAGCCATGCGCATTATCTTGGGATGTACAAGGGACACTCCCTGCGTATCAATGAGGTATCTTCTTAACTTCCAACCATGGATGACAGAATCAAGATCTGGAGAGCATGAGCATACCTGAAGATTAGTTCAGATAAAGAGCATCCATTGCGCCACGTGCTCAACACAGGGAAAGGTGCCAGGCTAAAAAGAGGCAAATCATGGGTGGGCTGAGCAGAAGATGTCATCAAACAGGTCTGTGGGCTTACCAATATCAACGTTGGTGAGGAGTGGATACCGGTGTCTATGTTGTTCAAGGGGACTTTGTCGTGTATTGTCACACTCGACAGGAAAAGTAGGGAACAGAACCCGGCCGTGGTTAATGCTGAGGTCAACGGTCTCATCTGCGATAACACCGATGAGAAAGATGCAGTCATCTATACAGACGGATCTGTAAGACGACACCAAAGAAGTGCATGGGCATTTACAGCACGCTCGGCAGGCAGAATAGTCAAAGAAGACAGTGGTGCATTCGTCATGACCACGAGTAGCATGACAATGGAGGTGGTGGCAGTGACCAAGGCATTCAAATGGCTAGAGTCACAAGACTAACCCCATGCATGTATACTGAGTGATTCGATGAGCATGATAAAAAAAATGGAGGCGGGCTCTATATGCACGCAGTGGGTAGAGTCGTTGCAGAAGTCCAAAATACGTAAGGTCACCTTTGTCTATGTCCCTGGACATGCGGGAGTACGGGGAAATGAAAGAGTTGACAGGTTGGCTAACTGTGCTGTCGTTGAGGACGGGCAACCAATGAATCGGGTGGACATCATAAATGCCCTCCGAGATGTGCGAAGAGCCCAGGACTTCGACAAACACAGATCCAAGTCACTTCTTCGGATGATGGAAATGGGAGTTAAGATGGGCACAGCCAGAAATGAGAAACTTGGTGGCCATATAAGAAGACTTATCAACCAACATAGAACTGGAGTCGTCAGTCGCTGGACACTGCGGGAATTGCTGAGGAGGGGATCTGAGCACCTATGGACATGTTCGGAGTGCAATGATGATGGCCCGTAAATAACTCAATAACAGATGCAGAATTGGTTTTAAAAATGTTTATTGGTCTCAAAGTCAGTATTTACCACTCTGGAGTGGTCTTTGTTAAATAGCAAAAAATGTCAACTGGCAGAAGTTTGTTGGTGAATTCTTGATCTTTGTTTGTTGATGTCTGGATCTTAATACTCTCTCTAATCGCAACTTAAACACGTGAGTTCAGTTTTCTTGATATTGATTGTAAAAGATGTAGAAAAGAAGACAATCCTGGTTTGCATATCTATTTCAGAGCTGGCAGTTAGAGCACAATTGTCAGCAAATAGAAGGTTTAAGATGGTCATTCTTTCACCCTGGTGGAGGCATTTGACAACCTGAGATTGAAGTTTTTTCATCTGACCTTTATTTAATCTAGGTAAAGGTAAAGTACGAGACTTGAACCGGCGTCTTAGCACGCGAGTTTCCATCCATATGTATGTCGGAGATTTCTGGATAGTGTCGCTTCAAGCATCGGAACTCACGATGCGAGGCGACATTCCTCACCTTCCCAGGGTAATACCCTGCAACCCATTTCTGCCAACAGTTGGGTCGACCGTAGGGGTGTTTTTTTTTCTCCCAACCACGAGTACAATTCACACTGCTCCCAGCGGGAATCGAACACAGGTTGCCCAAACGTCGGTAGTCCAGTCGGGTGGTTTTCCCAACTAGGCTACTGAGGCCCCCAAATATTTAATCTTTGTTCAACCATCATCACAATCTAAAAAAGATGATATGTGAGCATAGCAGCAAACATGTTGACAGCATTGAGAACAGCATGACTTTGTTTGATATTGTCAATGACTTCACAGGCTTGATAATTTATTAATCCACAAAAGCTATTATGCCTTTGTGCAAATGCTGAATCAACCAACAATTGCTTAAGAGAGGAAACCAAGAGAAGAACAAAACAGTAATAACAAACAGGTGATGGAGCAGACATAAGAACTGTCATGTAGTTAACTCCAAAGAGAAAGGGAGGGTAAAAGAGCAGCAGACTAAGAATGGCCTGGTAGAGGACAGTTGAAACAGATGAGTAGTATGGGCCAGGCCTGGGGCAGCCTGCAAAGGATTGCCACAACTACAAAATGAAATAACTATATTTTTGCTACAAGACACTACAAAATGAAGTGAAGTAACTAAATTGTTGATTCAAGACGCTACAAAATGAAGTAACTATATTGTACAAGACAATATAAAGTGTAAAAATCGCTTTAGATAGTGGGAAGGGGCATCCCCATTAAAGGGGAATAATATGGCTCCTTTCCTCTGACAATCTACAGGACACTCTTGTGCAAGGTGAAGTACCTGTTTAGCTCTGTGATAAGATTTACATGAAACTAATGGAACTGGTAATGGGTGATATTGTAGTAGCAATCGACAAGTTATGGTTTGTATTGGCAGGCTGAGTTTCTTAGTTGCAGAGACAATGACTGCAATCTCTGACTAGTGTAGTGGCTGCCGTCTTTGTGACCTAAATAGAAAGAAAGAAATTGTTGAATGATCTATATGTCAAATTGTTTGAACAGTCCCAGTTTTCAATTATCTTTCACGTTTGCCTAGCATATTGAAAGCTTCATTATCAGTTTAAAACTTGAGACACCAAAATAGAGAGCAGCAAATATAAGTAAAATAATAGAAGCTCCAGAGTTTAAAATTGTGTTTGTGTGGGTAGTGACATCACGATCATTTAACTGTAAGGAGACACTACTTGAGAATAAAACAGCTACAATTTTCAAAATTAATTTACATAACTATAGTCTCATACCAACAGTTTGTAACCTGGATCATTAAACTTTGTTGTTCTATGTAAATTTTATACAACAAAATACAACATTTTATTTCAGGAAATTTTTGTTGAAGACTTTGATAAAATAAATTGGCCTGATCAAAAAAACAATGTCTCAGCTGCTGACCTGTATACTCCTCACAGTTGGCTTCTGGATCTGTCATATTGTAAGCCAGTTTTTCAATTTATTACATATTATACTAGTTGGTTCTAATGTTTTTGAATATATTTACTAAAGAATACCAACAATGTGTTATACATCTCACTGTATCAAGTTATGCCCTGATAAGTGATTTGTTTTTAGAGTGAGGGCAGCCATGAGTATTTAAGAGCAGCACATGGAATTGCAAGCTATGTAAGTCTTCTGCCATACAGAGGACATCACCCAATGTTCAAGGCTATGACAGGAGTTTGTGGCCTGGAATGGACAGCATATTTGATCAGAAGTGTTGCACACAACAAGTTTAGTTATTATACACCTAACAGAGTGAACTTTCAAGCTCAAATGCAGCAGGAAGCCAATGCCTGAGAGTCATGATGGTCTTCAAATTTGACTTCAATAAAATCAACTTTTGTTTTGAAGCGGCTGATAATTGGAATAGTAAAGTGTTTTGCCCATGCAATGCTTTTGTATGGAAGAGAATCATGTAAATGAATTAAGTCAAAAGAAATGAAGGTTGAAGCTCTAAAAGTGTTCATTTGTTTAATAGTAGGAATTATTGGGTGGATAAAAAGGAGAAAAAAAATATAAAAGTTTAGAAGTAGCTGAAAATGAGGAAAGAGCAGTTTAGATGCAGTTGAAGAAAAAAAATTAAATGAATACTTTAGGCATGTAAAGAGACATAATATCATACTTAAAGTCATCTTAGAAGAAAAATATTGGGTGAAAAATGTAGAGCTAGGCAAAGTCTAAACTGAATAAACAGCATCAAAAAGTGGGTCAGGGAATCAGTCACATAGTGTACTATCAAAATAATAGATGGAGCAAAGCATTTTTCTATGAAAGCCAACCTTCAAAGTGATAATAACATGACATGATGATCATTGTTTGAAAATGTCCATGAATAGTTAGTCACAGATTTACATGTTTTTTTCTGTCTAACACAATTCGTGTCGAATTTTTGTAATTTATACTTTTGCCTTTTAAAATATTGCTCTCACAAAATGTATATATATATTGTTATTGTTGCAGTAAAATTGTCATACTGTTTTTTTTTCTATCTATCTATCTTTTGTTCACCTGAAGTATTGTCTATATCTGCAATATTGTTTCCTGTATAAATTTTACTGTCTTTTGTAATTCTTGCAGTGGCCCTTATAGTTTTGCCTGTAGTGTTGTATTTATGGGCCAATGGATTTTCCTCAGTCTACTGTATTCAGTACAGTCTTGAAGTATATGTTCAGCAGTCTGGGGCACCTGTCCACATGTACATGTCGTTGAGGTGCCAATCTTGAATTTTGAATACATGTGACTGGAGTCAATTGTGTCCTGTTCTGAGGTGTATAATGATAACTTGTTTCCATCTATTCATATTATGAAAGGTATCCTGATTGGTCTTCTGATTGATTTGATTATCTGTTTCTTATGATAGTATGTAACTGGTGCATCTGGTTGTGTGCCCATTGCACCTTCCTTTGCCAGCTGATCTGCTCTCTCATTTCCTTGTATTCCACACTGAGATGGGATCTACTGCAAGGCAACTCTGTGGTGCTTGCAGAGTTCAGTCAATAAGGCCTGCAGATGTTGCAATGTTTTGGATTGTAGTGCTGCAAGACTTTCCAGTTGGATACAAAATGGAGGATTTGTTTTTCTCCTGCTTGGTATAGAACCATTGATCAGTGGTTTAACAAACTGCTATCGTAAAAATGCTTTTTTTTTTTTTTTTTTGTTAATGAAACGTAGACCTAATACAGAATGTGTAAATTAGCAGTAGATAGTAGTGATAGTATTTTTGGATAAGAGAAAGAGTATCTGGGTCTATGCCCTATGGGCTGGCTACAGCTCGAAAGGTCAATAGATAGATAGAAAGATAGATAGATGGATGGATGGATAGATGTATGGATGGATGGGTGGGTGAGTGGACAGATGGACGACGGACGGATGGATGAATCAAGTGCTGATATTGTATCTGTCAAAAACACTGCAGGCTATGGGGTAAGATTACTGTTCAGCAGTTTTTCTATTGCCAACTTTATTGCTTGGATTTCTGCATTGTAATTGTGACCGTATTTCTCTGTTGCTAATTTATTCATATCCCTAGTGTTATTTGGGTACTCTATATATGCACCTGCTCCCCCATTCTTTACTGCATTCTGTGCTGATCCATCTGTGTACACACAAACCCATAGGTCTTGCAGGTATGCTTCATCCAAGAAAGTGAGAGTGATTGTTTTACACTATAGACTATTCTGTTTCTACTTGTCAAGTATTCCTTTCACTTCTGTCCGTATTTGTACTGGCAATCCGGATTCCTCTGTCCAGGGAGTCTGTTCTGGTATGGGCAGTAGGGGGCTGACAACTCTGGGTATGTCTGGTGTTTGTTTACAAATACGCTTGGCTTGGTGGATAAAACTGCTTCTCTTAAGCTGTCCCAATGCAAGATTTGATTTTGGAACCAGTCCTTCACTGGGCGTCTTGGCATGCATGAGAATTTTTCTGACTATCAACGCCTTTGTATCCCTCCATCCTCCACAATTTCTCCATCTCCAATATTGGTGTTTTGATTTCATTACTCCTGTGATGACCCTAAGTGCCTGGTTTTTTACTTTATCCAGTTCTTGCACTGTGGTTGTTTGATGCTGCACACCATGCAGATGATCCATATTCTAGATGTGGGCATATACCCTGTTGGTAAACGTTACTAAGTGTTTTCCCACTCGCTCCCCATGTGGTTTCACACAGCTTTCTTAGAATAGCCAACTTTCTCCTTGCTTTTTGGGTTGCCTTATTTATCTGCTGTTTCCAAGATAGTCTGTTGTCAAATGTAATTCCATAATAAGTAGCTGGTATGTCTTCTTTCACAGGCTCATTGTTTATATAGATGGTTCCTGCTTTTTGTTTTGGGGAGAGAGTGAAAAGTGTACTGCATTTGTCTGTATTGATGCTGATACACCATCTATTTGTCCATGAGTTCATTGCATTCATAGCTCTATACAACAATTTGGAGGCCATTGTTGCATACTCCTCTGTGCACCACATCACCAGGTTATCTGCATACATTCCCACTTTGATATCATGTGGTAGTTCAGTAACTAGGTCATTAATGTAGATTAGAAAAAGTATTGGAGATAGTACCCCTCCCTACTCCCTAGCATAGTAAGACCTTCTTACTTTTTAAGACCATCATGGCTCTCCTGTTATGCAGGTACATTTTGACCCATTTGTACATCCTGCCATTTACTCCGTAATTTCTCAGTTTCTTCAAAAGCCCTTCCTTCCATACTTTATCAAATGCTTTCTTTAGGTCTGTTCATGCTGCTAGTACCAGTCTCTTTTCTTGAAATGCATCCTCAATTTCCTGGGAAAGATAGGTTGCTGATCCTCAGTAGAGTAACACTGTCTAAAGCCTGCTTGCTGTGGGACAAGGTTTTCACTTTCCAGGTACCACAGTAGTCTGAGATTGATTATACGTTCTATTGTTTTGCACAAACAGCTTGTAAGGCTGATTGGTCTATAGCTTGATGTCGTTGAACCATCTTTTCCTGGCTTTAGTAATGGTATCATAATTGCTTCTCTCCACGCCTGTGGCACTCTACCTGTGATCCAGCAAATATTGTTAAAAAAAAAGTAAAGTGCCCCCAATCACGCCAAGTGGCGTATAGGGAATATGATGTTAGTGACCATAAATTTTACAGACCTTCGTCACATGATTTTTCTTGGTAATGTGGTTGGTATTATGCCCGTGCCACTTTACTTTCCCAGAAAAAATCCGGTACCCATCTAAGGCTGGGTGAACCCGGAAGCCGCCGGTTGGGATCGAACCCTACCTCTTGTCCATTGTAGTCCAGTTCACTAACCACTGAGCTGTCGTGGCTCCCAGCAAATATTGTGGATCTGCAGTAATTTTGCTTTAGCTGCAGTTCCCAAGTTCTTAATCATCTCATTGGACATTCCATCACTGATTGGTGACTTTTTGATTTGGAAATTGCCAGCTCTAGCTCTCTTTGTGTAATGGGTATTTTCATGACTTCATGTATGCGCCTTTCTTGTCTTGCATTTTGTTGCTTTAAGCAGGTCTCTTGTCATTTTTCTAGGCTAATTTCAATGTTATTGTCTTTTGCAAAGGAGTCTGCAAAGTGATTTTCTGCCTACATACCTGTTAGGATGTTTCCATCCTTCTTTAGTGTAATTTTGGTGTTCCTTTCTGTACCCTCATCATTAAGCTGTTTTACAAACTTCCACACTTTTCTTGTGTCTCGTTCAAGATTCAATGACTGTTTCCCTTTCCTTCTTTTCCATCTGACCTGTAGTTTAGCCCTTTGGAATCTGGCTTTTGTGTGCTGATAGTTATTGTGGTTATCTTGGCAAGGTTTAGTTTCTGCTTGTTTTCCAGATATTTCCATATCATTGTGCAGCTGCTCTAGTTCACTACTGCAGTATGGTTTGTACTATTTCTGTGCCCCTCAAGGTATTATTTCACTGGCAGCTTGCAGTATTAGTCTACTGAATTCATCAACTATTTTATTGATGTCTCTCTTTGCATTTAAATCTTTAGTTAGTACACTGGTGTATTGTTGATACATTTTCCGGTCTGGTTTTTTGTAATTCCATTTAGAGAGAGTGCTGCTCTCCCTGACAGCTTCATTTTGCACCACTAATAAGACTTGTCGGTGGTCACTGCCTCCAAGTTGTTTTCATACAATACGTGTAATATTTCAATCCATGTCTGGTGAATGGAAAGCAAGGTCTGGTGTAGATGGGGTATGCCATGATCTGGAATAGAATGTTGGTGCATCTATTGCCTGTTATAGCAATATAAGTCCACTGTCGTCCTATCAATTTTCAAGTTCTTCACCTCTCTTGCCCATTTGTTCATAGCCCCAGCTCTGTGAATGGCTTTTGAAGTCTCCACATACAATCATTCTTTCTTTTAATGAAATTGTGTCTAGTGCCAAAGGGTGGTTGGTCGGACAGTAGTAGTTGAGTAAATGAAAGTCTGTATTTTCTGTCCTGAGGTGCAGTATTTGATATTCAGCTCCATCCATATACACTTCAAGCTGGCATGCATTCATGTTGTTCTTTACAAGTATCAATATTCCTCCCTTTTTCCTGTCTTTTCTATCAGATCACTAACACTGGTATCCCCTAATCCTCAAGGCTATGTCTTTGTTTAGGTTTCCTGCAAGCAGCATACACTTACCTGTTCTTCATGTAAAATGTTTTTCAACTCTTATCTTTTTACTGTACCCATCTCTTTTGCTGTTGATGTCTTCAGCATTCCAGTGCATTATTTTAAGTGATCTCAATTTTGATTGGCCAGTATCTCTATTCTCTCACCCCCTGACCTCAAGGGTGGTTTAGGAGGACATCCAGTAATAGTGGTTGGGCACTTTCAAGGCTGAGGGCCCGGCACTGCACCGGATGAGTGTCCATCACAGGGCAAGGCAAGTACCACATCGATTCATAGTTATCGACATACTTCCCATTGGCTTGAGTGCATGACATCCTGATTGCTATGGTGCGCCTTTCGGCTGGTTGCCTCCGTCTTCAGCACTTAAACTTGCTAGAACAGACTGTGGTCTTGCTTGGGTGTAGGAAGACCAGGCCAGTCTTGGTTTTCAGTCCTTGGTGACTGTTAAGTCCAATCCCCATGACAAGCAGCTCCTTGATGGGTTTTTTTTTAATATAAACTCATATGTATAATTTATTTTATTTCTTGCAAAAATTATTTTCAAGACAAGAGATATATTTTTAAACTCTTTGCAGTTGTATTAAACATCTATGAGAAGTTTCACATTGGATACATCCGGAAGAAGGCTTTGAGTGTTATTTATGACCATATTGTTGCTGATGACAGATTCTCCAGGTGCATCAGTGTAACGGCTGTGAGTGTTTTACTATACACAGTATTTGTTGTCACACAACATATAAAAGGAATATGTAAATATTACCATATGTAGTATATATAGTAGTGTATATGGTACTATATGTATATATATAGGTGTTTATAAAGTCTCATACACTTGGTATCTAGTCAATTTGATGTTAATGACGTCATCACAATATGTGCTCAATGGTAAGTTCACTTGTTGCGACAGTTTTCTTAATGACTTGTCTGGACTTTTAAGGATTCTGTCTTGGATATCTAAACATATTTCATCATTCACAGCAGGTACCAGATCGTGAGCAACATTTCCAGTAGCAATAAAATTGACAGTGGGAGCATATTGTGATGACGTCATATTTCAATTGACCTAGATACCAGTGTAGTGAGACTTTATTGTAGTACCATATGTAAATTTACATTTTATCTCTATTTGATTTCTTCTGTCTTCAAACTGAAAATTTATTTGTTGTATTATGCTATATTTGACAAGGGGTAGGGTTCAATCCCAATCGACAGCTTCCGGGTTCACCCAGCCTTAAATGGGTACCGGATTTTTTTTCTGGGAAAGTAAAGCAGCACGGGCGTAATACCAACCACATTGCCCCAAAAATCATGTGCTGAAGGTCTGTAAAATATAGGGTCACTAACACCATATTTCTCTATACGCCCTGACGGGGGTACTTTACTTACTTGCTTTATTATGCTATATTTGTGCCATTTGGTATAATATATCCAAATTACTACACCATCCATTTTTTTTTTTGGGGGGGGGGGCTATGTAAGCCTTTACTGCTTCTATTTCTATCCACGTGAGCAAGCTGAAGTACCTAATTCTGGAACTACTTTGTGAAGATGAAGTAAGGTATTCATCAACTTTGGTTTCCTGCCACCAGCATTCAGATATGCCTTGCTAGCTGATATCATTTGATGTGGTTGGTAATGATTACAAAATAAATTAGTTGTCATACAAAAGCAGTAATTATAAGAACAGTAACCAAAGTGCATTGGATGAAATAAGAATTATAAAATGACAGATTAATCCTCATGAGTAAAACAGCATAATGAACAATATAATTTCACTGATATAAATTGCAACTTTAGAACCAGCGACTTTGTTTTCCACTTTATGTTTGGTGTGATTTGATTTAGCACCATGATATACTATATAATGTGGTGTTAATAGTTCAATTCATCAACAACCATCTATTGTTTATTCTTTTTCAAATGTAGTATATTCTTTGCTCTCATTACCATTCAGTTCCAGATCTTTTCTGTATATTTAATTTTTTTATATAATATTTTTTTCCCTGTTGCCAATAGTTTTTTCATGTCGTTCATTCTAACTTGTTGTAGTCACCTCTAGTGACTCAGACAGATGGTGTTCATAAACCTGGGAGGGCCAACCATCTAAGGGCAGAATCCCCCTACAGAAAAGACAATCTGCTGCCTTGCAAGAAGATTGGGGACAATCAAAGGCTAAGGAAAGCAGACCTGAATAAAATGCTGGGTGAAATCGGATGCACTGGGCCACTGGCGCAGAACACAGTGCAACATTTTAACAGGTGTTCATTCAGAGTGGATCTGGCAGACTCTAATTGTGATGTTCTGTCTGTGGGGGCGATCAATACACTTAGCCTGACAGCTGACTTCATGTGAGAGTCTGGAATCCTACTCTGATTGAGTCCTGATCGCCAGAGAGAGAGATTCTAACTTGTATTTGGACCAACATCACTATCACATAAACATGCATAAAATACTCATCATTTTGAAAAGAAAAGTATTCTATTGTCCTTTCGACCCAAAGATGATACATAGGGCAGAAATTCTAGACTCTCTGTGTCTGATGATCTATGTTATCCAGCATCAAACTGTGCACTGGTCACCCATTGTATCTCACCATATGTGTCTCTGTTCTGGGCAAGTTGCTCAATCTCGACAAGGGAGCTGATGCCTGCTTTGTTGCATCATGCCTCAGTGTTCTTTTTAGTGTTTCTGTAGGTTGGCCTTTTTTTTTTTACCCTCAAATGGGAGTTTGAGGGTCTTTTTTTTAGATTCTGTTGTTGTCATTTCTTCTCATCACATGACCAACATTTGACCAACCTGCTTTTCTTGATTATAGATTATATTTTTGGATACATTGTCATTAAATTCATTCCATGCTACGAGGTATTTGTTTTCAAATGCGTCCAATTTAGTTTCTATTTCTTTAATTGTTTTTCAATTATTACATGCATAAGTATGAGTTGACTATATATTTGATTTTAAAACATGAGCTTTTTTTGTGCTTAGTAAAAATTTTATTTCAATAATTGCTCAAGGTTTCTGAAAGTCATTGCTTTTTCTTTTTTTTTTCTGTCTCCCTGACTAAGCAACTTCCAAGATATACAAAGTGGTCTAATTCTTCTACTTTTTTTCCTTCCACGTGTTTCTTCTGGGTGAATTTTATTTATTTTTCATTATTTTTGTCTCTTCTTGGTTAATCTCTAGACCTATTTTTCTAGCCAATGTTGCTGTTAGAGAATTTGTATTTTCTTGCATCATATTTACATTGCTATTGATAGTAACTATGTTATCCACAAAATCAAGGTCCTAAAATTGAGATCAAAGTGTCCATCCAGTGCCTTTGTTACCTGTACAGCACCTTTTCATTATGAAGTCTGTGGTAATTCCAAAATGCAAGAGAGATAAAATACATCCTTGTTTCACTTCAGTTAAAAAAAACAACCTATTTGAGAAAAATTAACTCTTTCTGTGTGTGGAAGCTTTTTATCGATGCAATGGAAGAGTTTTCAGAGACAAATTTTTTCATGTTTTTAAGAATCAATCTACATATTTATATTTATCTAACATATAACAAATTATATATGGAGTTTTAGATAATGGAACAAGGTATTAGATTTCACCAATACCATATTATCTACACAGATGGTTCGGTTGTACGAAATAAACGTTGTTCATGGGCATATACAGCGCAGGTGAAAGGGCAAATGGTGCATGAGGACAGTGGTGCTTTTTCGCAAACAACGAGCAGCATGACAGTGGAGGTATTAGCAGTCACTAAGGCAATGACATGGCTCGAAACACAGACATTCGCAGGTGCATGTTTTCTCAGTGACTCCATGAGTATGCTTAAGAAGGTTGAGGCTGGTTGGAGGCGAAGAGAGTGGTTGAAGTCTCTGCAGCTGTCAACTTTAAAAGAGATCGTCTTTATCTACGTACCTGGCCACTCTGGAGTGCAAGGGAACGAACGAGCTGACAAGCTTGCTGAAAAGGCTAAAATTTCAGATGGCAACGCCATGGACAACGCAGACATTTTACACGCTATCCGCGAAGCAGGAAGAGTGGCAGACTGTCAAGACGACAAGGATTCAGACGCAATGGCGAGACTAACGCACAGTCGCGTAAGGCTCGGCACAGCTAAGAGTGAACATTTTTCAGGACGCCAGAGGCGTATAGTTAACCAACTGCGAACCGGCACGATCAGCCGTCACACACTTGTGAATTTACTCGAAAGGAAATCGGAGCACGTATGGGTTTGTCCCTTGTGCAAGGAGGATGATCTTTCGACTAACTAACTAACTAATACCAAGATGATACAAGACATGTAACAAGAAAATGGTTTGATGATGGTTCACACTAATATAATTGAGAGTGGCGAACTATGTGGTTGGGGATATGTGCCCAAAATCAGCATAGTACTTAGTGCAATGAAACGTGCAGAAAGAGTTAACTCTTTCCATACGTTTCACCGCACAGTGCGTCACTCTCAACTTGATTAGTGTGAAGTGTCATCAAACCATATTCTTTTTACGTCTTGTATGATCTTGGTATTGATGAAATCTAATACCTTGTTCAATTATTTAAAAAATTCATATATAATATGTTATATAGTAGATAAATATAAATATGCAGATTGATTCTTAAAATTATTACAAATTGTGTCTCTGAAATCTCCTTCGTTTCAATGATAAAAAGCTTCTGTACGGAAAGAGTTAAGAAGTGAATTAAAATAGTAATATTGACAAAATTTAGGGAAACAGAAACTGGGAAAAGATACAGGACAGTTTGACATTATAACATGGCAGACATTCAGGAGCAGAATGGATACACAATATTGTGGACAGGAGATTGTGGAAAGATACTATGTCCTGTGCTGAGGATACATAAATGGAATTTTGTCTTTTAAATTATTATTATTATTATTATTATGGGACTGTTCATTCACCATTAATAGATTTGATCATTTTTTTAAATTATATTATTTTATGTAATAGTTTGTTTTTTATTTAATTGCTTTGATTCATGTATTTCTTTACTTACAAAAATATATCTAGAACACTAATGAACATTTTGAATGAAATTGAAGATAAGTATTTCTTCCATGCAGATTATCACTTTTGTAGTAGTTTTGAGGGGACATCATGTGCTACAGGTGATACATCAAGCTACTGTAAGCAAAATAAAGATAAAACAAACTCTAAAGATAGGTACTTGGAATGTGAGAACACTCATGCAGAAGGGTAAACTAGAAAACATAATACAAGAAATTAAAAGATTGGGTTTACAATTACTGGGACTTTGCAAAATGAGATACACCGGATCAGGGGAGATGTATTCTGATAAACATAAAATAATCTATTCTAGAGGTACTGAACACCAAAGAGGAGTAGGTATCATCTTGGATGCAGAAAGAGCAAGAACAGTGAAAGGCTTTTACCCAATATCTGACAGAGCCCTTTTAGTGAAATTGAATGGAAAGCCAATAGACATAAATCTTATACAAGTTTATGCACCAACAGCAGACAGTCTAGAGGAAACAATTGATAAATTTTACAACGAGTTAAATGAGGCACTTCATAAATGCAAACCACATGAAAACACCATAGTTCTAGGAGATTTTAATGCAAAAGTAGGAAAGGAAAGAGTTGAAGAAGTAGTTAGTCATTATGGCTTAGGCGAGAGGAATGAAAGAGGTGAGAAACTTATTGACTGGGCAAGAACACACAACATGATGATAGGAAACACCTGGTTTAAGCAACATCCAAGACGTCTGTGGACATGGAAAAGCCCACGGGACAACGCATCAAATATCGCTCTTTTCTGCTATGTTGCTATGCTAATTTATAGTAGATATTTTATAATCAAACATTAATTTAGATGGATCATTATTTTTTTTATTTTAAAATTATTAACAAAACATAACACAACCATGTTGTTGGCTATACTTAAATATTATGATTATGTCATTACTTTTATTTGTAGGTTTCTAAAGCCGTCAACATGCTTGTTAGATACCATGAGGAAGGTCCACTTTGCAAAGATTTCAAACTACATCAGTTTAGAGTGCAAGATTATCTTTGGTGAGACCTATGAATGTATTAAGACAGTTTGGTCTATCATACAACTATGATAAAAAACCTTACCACTTGAGCACATTGAGGTGAAAATATGACAGTTAGCTGTTAAGATAGATTAGTAAAATTACATGAAAGTTACAATGGGATAATTCATAAAAACCACAGACAAGGGAACCCTACAGCCCTATTGGTCATATCCACCTGATGAGAAGGAAAACTTTTACATCAAACCAAGATCTAGCCTGCCAAAGACAGAGAGTTTCATCTACAGCACAGGTTTAGAGGAAAAATCAGGACATGCAAGTACTGACCATGCAACCAGCTCATTGTGTATCATATTGTTGTTCTTACCCCTCATCATGAAATAGAACAGTCAATATCACATGATCATAAGGCTTGCACGCAGAAGAAGAAGAGAAATAAATTCATAATTAAACTGTTTACTATTGCTTGTCTTTGCTGAAGACAAAAGGCTTTTTATGCAAAATATAGATTAAATTGAGTTATTAGCAGGTCATCATCATTGCACTCCAAACATGTCCATAGGTGTTCAGATCCCCTCCTCAGCAAGTCTCGCTGTATCCAGTGACTGACGACTCCAGTTCTGTGTTGGTTAATAGATTAAATTACTATAGACAAGTCGACTATGAAGTGGTTTCCAAAATGGCTGATCCCATGCCTAAATATATTTCCCCAAGGTGATTTATTGTTACATAAGGATGTAGGGAACAGCTGGGAGTGTGTACTGAAATGCAAATGGGATAAATGTTGTTTTTAAATCAATAATCTCAAGAGATGAGCACAAATATTAATTATATTAAAAATTATGTGGGGCCATGAGAACATGTAAAATTAACATAAAATAGGAACATCAGGAAGCAGCTAAAGTAATAGAAAGACAAGATAAACTATGACATTTTAGCAAAAGCCTTCATCATGTATAACATACAAACTATTAAAATTAAACAAAGAAATCTTAACATAAAACTGAAAAATTGACTAAAAAATGGCGAAGAGAAATGGTGGCATCAATAATCTCAAACTTTGGAATTTTTTTGAGTGGAAAACATATAATGTTCAATCATAAAGAAGTTCTGTATCACTAATGTTATAGTTTTTTTTCTTTGTATTGTAAATAATATCCATTCATTACATGCTACATAACATTTTATTAATAGAATATTATATTAATATTTAAGAACAACTTTTATTTATTAACAAAATTTAAGAGAGATGCACACAGAAATAAAGAGAATGACTAATAAAAACAAAAAAGCTACAGGAAGTGGAAGTATTGTAAACAAAGAAGGAAGAATGCTAACAGACAACAAAGATATAATTGATAGATTGTAGTAATATATAAAAGAATTATTTCATGATGAAAGGGACAAAAAAAAACATTTATAAAATGTACGTCAAGCTATAAAATCTGAAGTGGAAAAAGCTATAAAACAATGAAAAAGGGAAAAGCAGCAGTACCTGACAATATACAGATAGAGATGATACAGGCTCTAGAAGATTTTGGCATCGAAGTTATCACAGACTTATGCAACGACATATACCATACAGGATACATACCAAATGAACTAAAAACATTGACAGCATTGCCTAAAATGAATGGTGCAGTTGAATGCAGTGATTTTAGAACAATAAGCCTAATGAGCCAGTTAACAATTTTACTAAAAGTTATACAGGGAAGAATTCAGAATAAAATTAATACCAAATTAGAGGAGCAGCAATTTGGATTCAGGAAAAACATTGGGACAAAAGAAGCCACATTCAGCATGAGGACATTGATTGAAAAGTACACAGAAGTAAACAAACCAATATATGCCTGCTTCATAAACTACACCGAAGCTTTTGATAGAATACGCCATAATCAACTTATAGACTGCCTAAAATTTATAAACGCCTGTGTGCTGCCGGGGCCTGAAAGGGGAGTAAAGAATAGCAGCACTGTACCCTACCAGGCATATTTGTAAGAGGTAAGAAAGGAGCGTTGGGCATGGGACTGGCTATCCCATATTGTAAAATAAAAAGCTGAAAAAAAACTTCACAAATATGGACAAGCCAAAGAAAAGAAAAAAAAGTAAATCCGCCATCCAGGAAAGATAAGGGCTCTCTGTCTAAGAGATGTAAGATGCACGTCGGAGAAAGCCAGTGGTTGCCGACTCACCCTTTGTCTACCAGGAAATCCTCCAGAATTGGCACCTGGAATGTATGTACCCTAAATGAACAGGGAAAAGCTGCACAGGTTTGCAGCAGAAATAAGGAATTACAAGATAGATGTTTTGGGAATGTGTGAAACAAGATGGCTAGGAATGGAAAGAATAAAACTAAATAAAGGAGAGATGATTTTATCATCAGGACACCAGGTACCTGGAGCACAACATAGTGAAGGGGTAGCTATAATGTTATCAAGGAACGCACAGAAGACACTAATAGAATGGGAAGCAGTAGGGCCAATACTAATGAGAGCAACATTTAAAACAATCAAAAACAAAATAAAACTACACATTATACAATGCTATGCACCAACCAACGATAAGGATGATTTAGTTAAAGATGAATTCTATAAACAGTTACAATGTCAGATGGATGCAAGACAAGCCAAGGATATTATAATCTTCATGGGAGACCTAAATGCTACAGTAGGATCAGACAACAAGAGGCTTCGAAGAGATTATGGGAAAACATGAACTTGGAGATATAAATGAGAATGGAGAGATATTCGTAAACTTCTGTGCTCTTAATCAAATGAGCCTAGGAGGAACAATATTTCAACATAAAAGAATACATAAAGCTACATGGGTGTCACCAGAACATAGAATGGAGAATCAAAATTACCACATATGTATTAATAAAAAGTTTAAGTTATCCTTACATGATGTAAAAGTATATAGAGGAGCAGATGTTGCTTCACATCTTCTGCTAGCCAAACTTAAGCTAAAAAGATATACTACAACACATAAGGGTAGAAAATATTTCAATGTAGGGTTTCTTAAAGAACAAAGAATTAAAGATAAATTTACAGTCACAATGTTAAACAAATACCAAGTCCTCCAACAACTAGAAAATACAATAAATATAGAAGATCATTGGAAACAGGTAAAAGATATATGGAAAGAGACATGCGAAGAAACCCTGGGGAAAAAGAGAACGCCAGAATAAGGCATGGATAACAGCAGAGACCCTGGATAAAATTAAAGAAAGAAAGCAGACATGAATAAAAGCAAAACCAGAAGTAATAAAGCCAAGATACAGAAAGCTTACACAGAGGTGAACAAAGAAGTGAGAAGATGCATTAAAAGGGATAAGAGGAAATATATAGATGAACTAGCTAAAGAGGCAGAAGAAGCAGCAAATAAAGGGAATATAAAAGAACTGTACAACAGCACAAAGAAATTAAGTGGAAAATACAAACAGTTCAATGCCTTTATTAAAGATAAGAAAGGAAATCTGCTTAGTAATATAAGGGAACAAATTGAGAGATGGAAAGAGCACTTTGAAGAACTTTTGAACAGACCCGGCTCAAATAATCCTCCAGATATACTACCAGCAGAAGAAGAGTTACACGTTAACTGTGGAAAACCAAGCAAAGAAGAAATAATAAAAGCCATCAAGCTATTAAAAAATGGTAAAGCCACAGGACCAGATGAAATTCTTTTGGAAGCCATCAAAGCAGATACTAACACCTCTACCAAGATGTTACATAATCTATTAGATAAAATTTGGGAGAGGGAAGAAATACCTAAAGACTGGAAAGAAGGTTATATGATCAAACTACCAAAGAAAGGAAGTTTACAGGAGTGCACAAATTATAGGGGAATTATGCTACTATCAGTGCCAGGAAAAATATTAAGCAGAATCATTCTGGAGAGACTAAAAGAGGCCATAGAGAAACATTTAAGAGATGAACAAGCAGGTTTTAGGAAGAACAGAGCATGTGCTGATCAAATAACTACTCTACGTATAATAGTTGAACAAAGTTTAGAACAAAATCCCCACTTTATATTGGATCCATAGATTACGAAAAGGCATTTGATAGTTTAGACACAGGAATACTTTGGAAGTTGCTGAGTCATTATGGAATCCCATAAAGTTTATTAACCTGGTAAAAACAATGTATGAAAGAATTAAATGTAGTGTGGTGCATGAAGGACAGCTTACAGAAGCATTTGAAATAAGAACAGGAGTAAGGCAGGGATACCTTCTGTCTCCATTTCTCTTTCTACTGGCCATAGGTTGGATTATTTCTCTCTCTCTCTCTGCGATCAAGACTCAATCAGAGTAGGATTCCAGACTCTTGCATGAAGTCAGCTGTCTGTTTAAGCGATTCGATCCATTCTGATTGAATACGTGTTAAAACTTTGCACTGTGTTCTGCACCAGTGGCCCAGTGCATCTGATTTCAGCCAGCATTTTATTCAAGTTTGCTGTCCTTAGCCTTTGATTGTCCCCAATCTTCCTGCAAGACAGCAGATTGTCTTTTCGTCCTTGAGTCTGATGTTCTCACACCATTTATTACAAGCTCATTGTGGTGTGTTTTAGTCGGTCTGGCTTATCACATAGCCAAACAATCTTATCCATTGTTTCTTTACATATTTTATGGCAAGAATTACTCTTAGCATTTTTCTCAGTTCTTCATTTCTAAGCCTATCTCTCAGGCTGTTTCCTGTCATTTGTCTTACACATTTCATTTCAGTAGTGGTGATTTTCTTATTGTTCCTAGAGTCCAGGTTTGGCATCATGCATTTAATACATTTATAACAATATTTCATATGTACATTTTGTAAAAAAACAGAGAAGTTGCCAAACACGGAGATCATGAGAGATTAATGGTTTTATTTAGAGCAAATAAATACTTAAAACTGATATGAAAAAATTAAAGAAGAGTTTTTAGGTATTAAAACCTCATCTGTAACTATTTATTGAGAACACACCCTTGGTACAATTGATGAACAAATGCATACTTGTACAGAAGACTGTCATAGGAAAAGTTAGAGTATACTGACTTAACTGTTACAGCATAAATATTCAAAAAGTAATTCCAGGTAATGAATGACATATAAAGTGGATGCTACAAAACAGAGTATTTATCAGAATTAAAGACAAAGTGTGAGTAATTTTAATTAATTTATTTACTTAACTTTTATTTTCAACTTTAGTGCAGAATAGATTCTAGAGAAGGGGCTTAGGAAAGAAAGAGAAGATAAAACTAGACATATTGACCAAATATATTTTAAATTACAAAAGAGAAAATTTGGAGGTATATCCATCACCCAAAATATGAACCCAAAACCTCAAATATTGTAACAAATTAATGTGCCAAAAATGTATTGGGATAAAAGAAAATGATGCATGAAACTGAGGAATATTACAATTAAGGTTCATGCCTAAAAATGTGACAGCAAAAAATAATTCTAAATTTAATAAAAATATGAGCACTCATCTCTTACACTTTCATTGGTAGGCTGCTGCTAGAATAGAGAGCCAAACACAGGGATAACAGTTCTGTTTTGTAACAAAACATGTCAATCATTTAAAACCTCAGACCAGTTTTGTCCAGACTGTTTATATATTGGGGCACTTCTGTTGATGGCTGTGGAGATGCTGGTGCCATGTTACCATTGCAATAATACTAATCTAAATAATTAATATTGCGGTAATTAAAATTAAGAGGTGAAATCTTTACCCTGAAAAAATAATGTTTTTACTTACTACTAAATTTGGAAAAATCTAATTAACGTTTAACTTGGCTGACTAAAATTTAGCGATAGGAAAGTATGTAATGAGTACTTGGAAAGTAAGTCGATGGCACCCATGGGCACATGATGGATAGTGCTGACTGGAATGAAAGACTATCTTTCATATCTTTCAATACATGAGGTGCTGCATATTCAGATCATCATACCTCTCCACGTATTCCAGTTCAGATTATGTTAATAAAGAATTAGGTTTTCTTGTTATTTTGTTTCCTTTCCTATCAAATGATTGTTGCCATATTTCTCGCTCCAAGGATTGTGAAAGGACTGGTCATTATTTTGTTTTTATAAATAACATTTCTGCAGCTTGTAGTAAATTACCATATAATCAACATATACAAAGGCATATACCAAAACTGTTAATGCAAAGTAAGCATGTACATCATAAATTTTTCTTTACAATTATATAATAAATGATATATCTAAAACATGGGAAATTAGAACATATTACTCACACATCTCATATGGTACAATGGGTATCTTTTACTTGTTTCTTTCCAATCTAAAACTGAAAACAATAATAACTTTAGCACAGAATGTGCTTCTCTTTAACAATAAATGAGGCACTAAAACCAACATAAAAAGAATGACAGCACTGGAATAAATTAAATGGAGAATGCAAAGATAACAAAATACAAACTATTATAGGAATAACAGACATCACAGTTATAGGTAACAAAGAATCTAATTCTTCTATGAAAACGAGGATGGTCATAAATAATTTAACTTCATGCAGAGCCATTAGTAAAGCTGGAAAAAAAAAGCTGGAAAAAAAAAGAAACATAATTTGTACTGAGTAGCTAAATGTGTAGAACAAGACAAATTATGAAACATTATACTCTGTCTATTATTTGACTTCCGGTGTGTGACTGTGCTGGCAACACAATACAATTTTCGATGGAAGTCAAATTTAAATTATAAGTGAATTTCAATGCCCGTAGTAAAAGAAACTCAAGCGTTCTTGTGCTATTTCAAATGGATTTTATTTGTGATTTATTCTTAGAATATGACAGAAACCTAAATATAGTGTTTATAGATCAGGAAAAAGCGTTTGGTTTGATCATGTGGACAGGAACAAACTTTGGCAAACTTTAGATACCTACGGGGTAGCAGGACAACTACTAGCAGGACAACTACTAGATAATATAATGGCACTATATAAAAACAGTCAAAGTGCCGTTAGAACATCGGAAGGTCTGTCAGAATGGTTTCAGGTTACAACAGGTGTAAGACAAGGATGTGTCCTCTCACCACTCCTCTTCATCATATATATATGGACAAAATAAATCAGAAAACAACCAACAATAAGGAAAAATCAAATAATAATATAGAGGTAGAAAGTTCCGACATCAACGGGCTAATATTCGCAGATGACCAGTGCCTAATATATGAGGATGAAAACCTGCTACAACAACATATAACATCTCTAGATAAAAGTTGCACAAACTATAGTATGAAAATTAACACAGCAAAAACAGAGGCTATGAGAGTAAGTAAATTAAGACACCCATTAAACATTAAGATCAAAGGTAAAGAAATAAAACAAGTAGAAGAATTCAAGTATTTGGGCACAATGTTCACAGAAGATGGAAAACTAGACAGAGAAATTGACATGAGAATACAAAAAGCAGATGCTGTCACATACCAGCTTTCACCATTGCTAAGACATCCAAACATTTCTATGCCAGCTAAACAACAAATGATAAATAACATTTTCATACCAACTTTGTGCTATGAAAGTCAAACATGGACCCTTTCTAAATCACAATTAAGAAAGATAAATACATGTGAGATGCGATGCTTGAGAAAAGTAACAAACAACACAAGAAGAGATAGACTACCAAATGAAACCATAAGAAAAATGGTAGGAACAAAACCCTGCCAAGAATATATAGAACAACAACTTAAATGGTTTGGCCACCTGGCCAGAATGAATCCTCACCAATCACAATCAAGGGCATTCTTCTCGAAAATGCATGGAAAAAGACCAAGAGGAAGACCCAGAAGAAGATGGATAGATGCAGTGACAGAGACATGTAACAACGAAGGAAAATCACTAATTCAGACAATTCGAGCAGCTCAAGAATGACAAATGATATAAACCACGACACCTTTTAGGTATCAGTGAAAAGAGAAAAGTAGAAGAAGAAGAAAGATACTCTGTCCTGTTCTCCTATATGTTTAAGATGCTCAATACAATTTTAAGTTTATTTGTTCATATGAAAATAAGAGGGAGATATTTCAAATATTTTAGAACTACACCATCATCTAGCAGAAGAATAAAAGCTGAAATAGTGAATAACTTAGCAAACCTGGTAACTGAACAATTAATAATTCATCAAATATAATGCTGGCAAATGATGCTAGAAGAGAACTATAAAACATTGTATTATTATCAGTATTGTCATCTACTGTTAAACAAGGACATTAGCAGCAGAATTCGGTGTCAGATCACATCTACTGAAATGAGATTTAACTAAATGAGATAACAAATCAGAAGATAAAAGTAAGATGGCAACTACTGAAATAAGATTTAATGAAACAAAGAGATAACAAATCAGACGATAAAAGTGAGATCACAACTACTGAAATGAGACTTAGAAGAGATTTAATGAAACAAGGAGATAACAAATAAAAAACAAAATGGCACTATATCTGATTTACAAACAGAAAGAATAAACTAGGTAATATGGAAACAAAGCGTGACCAATAAACATCATCATGCAACAAGCATTAACTGCCAGAATTAATCAAGAAAGAGAAAAAAAGGAAAACCACACCTGACTCCCAAAAATTTTCACCAATGAAGTAGACTGCAGAGGTGACTCTAGAACATTCCATTGTTCTTCAGCACTTTCTGGTAAAAGTGGACAAAGACAAAATGATGGAGAAAGAGAGTTCTTTAGCACTTAGTAACAACAAAAATGAAGTTGCATTAAATCGTAATGTACAATTTAAAAAATATTAAATCAGAAAAATTAGTTTTGTTACAATATGAGTCTGTGTTATCGATAATGACTCATAAAAGACACATATAATGTCAAAAATGTTTTGACTGACTATCATTTTTATCTCATAGTGCATTAAAATGTAAAACTCATGTCTCAGTAAAGCAATCATACAGTTTACACACAATGAACATAGAAGTTCTGGTGAAATGTACAAGCCATCAAATCTAAACATTTTTTAAAAAACTATAGAATATATACATAAAATCTTTTTAAAATTTAATTTGTCAAAAATGAATCTTTATTCAAACATTTTATTTCTATATAGCACATTCTATAGTGTATTATATAGTGCACATTCTTAGATTATTTATTTGGATTGGTCAGTTCATGCATTATTTTACAAATAAATTGAGAATCCAATCATGAATCAATAAAATATCACAAGCAGATGTGGCCACTAGAGCCAATACATAATTGTCATTTTATTAAATCTTGCTCTGTTATTTGAAAATGCATTCACTCTGTGAACCTGATATTATTATCATCAACTATAAAAATCATCTTTATGTGACCTTTGATCATAAAGCAGAATATATAACTCTTCATTTGGGATATTGTCCAGCTAGTTCTTGTACAGAGCATTTTTTATGGGAACCAGCAGGCGAAAAAAAAAAAGCTGACCTAGAGTAACACTAAAAAGAGCACTGAGGCAAGGAAGATCGGATATCAACTCACTTGCTAAGGTTGAAAGGCTTGCCCAGAACAAGGGCATGAAGAGAGATACAATTTGAGTCATATCCAAAGTCTGACATTTAAAAGCAAAGATTGTCAGACATCAAAAACTAGAATTCCTGTTCAATATGCTCAAAAGGACAAAAGATGGATAGAATAGATTTGACAGACAGAACTTCTTGCAGTCTTCCTCTTTTTCTTAAATCATCTAATGTCAAATTGAGTCTTGGGTGGGATTCTAAACATTCTGAATACATGTTTAATAATCATCTTCATCATTGAGTGCTGTTTTCGCATAGAAATTTTGGCTACCATGGAGTGCCATTATGATCAGTCTCTTGCTTTGATGAAGCAGGTTGTCATTGGCTGACTTATCCATCTTTTGATGTTACTCATCCGTGTTAGTCTTGGTCTGCCTCTTCTACCTTGTATTTTCTTTTCCAAGATTACTTTTAGTAATATAAAATTATTATTGTTATTGTTATCAAGCTGTTGTTAAATATAAGTCCTTTTTTCCTTTTGCTTCCATACAAAAATTAAAATATCTGCCACAATGTCACAGATTTATCAAAATAACAAATTGTGTAAAAAAAAAAAATACATCATCTTTTCAGATTTCTTATAGTTTAAAGTTTACACAGAAAATCACCCTTTATTATTTATTTCACCATAAGATTTTTCTATAAATGCATTTTTCACTTATAACAGTTCTGAGACATGTTGTAATTCATTCTTGAGTAAATACAATGACAAGATGATAATTCAGTTTAATGCCATCACTGTTTTAAAACAAGGTCTCATTGGATGGCAACTGTTCACACATGTGAAAACTAATTCAATCAATATCAAAGACAGATCTTAAAGTAAACTGTTATCTACATTTAATGATAACCCAGCACATAAAAAATACAAAGAGTGCAAAGAGGGCTATGTAAAGCCATATTTTCCAATGTCCTGCATTTGTTATTGACTTAAGTCTGCCCATGGTCTTTGACAGGATACCAGTTATCAAAGTCATCATCCATTTGGTTTATAAATTTGTTCTGTTCTCGAACTTAAAATCCTATATCAATGGACAGCGACGACTTCAGTGCCCCAACCTTGCCTTTGAGCTCCTCCTCCATTTGTTGATTCTCATCTTCCAACATTTGGGAAGTGTCTTGATACTGGTGGTTATAACCACCATTTGCCATATACGATCGCCTCATGATGTTTCAAGAGTTGTTTGAAAATTGATGATAAAAGTCTGTGGCTCGTAATGATGATCTGATGCCTCTGTTTTGGTGTTACTGTTGACACTGTTTTATAAATGATGAACCTACGTGACACAAGACCATCCGTGTGTCTCTGTTTGCATCAACAAAAATTGATTGGATTGTGAAAATAACTCAAAACAACAGAAATGGAATACAGTGGTCACTGACCAAGCAACTTGATGATTTAGACTTTGCTGATGAAATAGCTCCCCTATCACACAGCCATCAACAGATGCAGGATAAAATGAGCATACTTGATGAGAGATCATAACAGTTAGGAATGAAGATTAATAGAGATAAAACCAACATTATGAGAATAAATACAGTTGGCAATAAGTAAATAAAATTAGGAGTAATACCTCTACTAGACGTACAATCTTACATATATATTTGAGCAGTAATATAGATAAAGAGGGAGGAACAGAAAATGATACTAAAATAAGGATATCAAAAGCAAGAGGAGCTTTCGTTGCACTGGGAAACATATGGAAATAAAAAGAAATTAGGTTAAATACAAAAATAAAAATTTTCAACTCAAATGTTAAGTCGGTCCTATTATATGGCTTTGAAACATGGAAAATCACAAAATTGTCAATCATTAAGATACAGACTTTCATTAATGGATGTTTATGCAGAATAAAAGGATGGAAATGACAGAACAAAATCACTAACATAGAATTATGGAAATGTACCAGTTAAATACCAGTGGATAAAGAGATACAGCGAAGACGATGGCGCTGGATAGGATACACACTGCGGAAGCCAACTGAGAGTATTACACAACAGGCCCTTTTTTGAATCCTCAGAGGAAAAGACAAAGAGGAAGACCAAGGAATTCTTGGAGAAGACAGATAGTAGCAGAGATGAAGATGATGGGGAAGACATGGAATGATCTTAAAAGAACGGCAAGAACCAGAACGACTTGGAAAGTGTTTGTTGAAGACCTATGCTCCACTGGGAGCTGAAAATGGTAGAAGAAGAAGAAGAAAATATATAAATCTAGATGACACAGAATATGACTAATATGTAATTTATACTGGGAGCAAACAGGAGCCGCGATAGCTCAGTGGTTAGTGAACTGGACTACCATGGACAAGGGGTAGGGTTCGATCCCAACCGACGGCTTCCGGGTTCACCCAGCCTTAAATGGGTACCGGATTTTTTTTCTGGGAAAGTAAAGCAGCACGGGCGTAATACTGACCACATTACCCCAAAAATCATATGCTGAAGGTCTGTAAAATATAGGGTCACTAACACCATATTTCCCTATACGCCACTTGGCGTGACGGGGGTACTTTACTTTTTTTTTACTGGGAGCAAACAGCAATAATAAAATATAACGAAGAGAACTCAACACCCGTTGAAATAAAAAGAGGAGTAAGACAAGGATGCATCCAACTTGTTCAACCTATACTCTGAGCAAATCTTTAAAAACATCACAGAGATGCCAGGCTTAATTATTAACTTGAAAGATAATCAATAACCTAAGATATGCTGATGATACTGTATTACTAGCATAAAATCCTAAAGATCTACAACAATTATTTAATGAAATAAATATGACAAGCAAAAAATATGGATTAGATATCAGTATCAAAAAGACTAAAACTATGATCATAAGAAAGAAAAAGGGCTAAACAGGAGCTTCAACTTGCCCTAGGGTGTCCCGAAGACTAGCAGAGGAAAGGAGATGTCTTACTCCTCCTTTGGTAGAACAAAAGAATAGGAATGGCATAAAAAGTAATTTTAATGCCATGAAAAGCATACTAACATCAAAACAAATAACACCAGGGCTAAACTAAGAATAGCAAAATATTATATCTTCTCAATATTCCTGTATGGTGCAGAAACATGGACATTAGACAAGAAAACAGAACAGAAGATTTAAGCCTTTGAAATGGGGATTTATAGAAGAATAGGTAGAATTGGGTGGAAAGAAAAGAAAACAGATGATGAAGTTTTAAAACAACTAAAAATTAAAAGAGAGCTTCGACTTCTTTCCTTCTTCATCTGCCTTTCAGCGTTGAGGGGAGATATAATTTGCAGTCTTTTGCTCTTCTGTTCGCCTCTGCTGCTGCTATGTTTCCTAGTGCTTCTAATATTCCATTAATCCATCTTTTTTGTGGTCGACCCTTTTGTCTGGTGTTCTCACAACGTTTGCTGAAGGCTCATTGTGTTGTATTTTGATCTTTCTGCCTTTTCATGTGGCCAAAGTATTTTATCTGTTGTTTCCTTATATATTCTATCTTCTTCTTCTTCTTTTCTCTTTTCACTGATACCTAAAAGGTGTCGTGGTTTATATCATTTGTCGTTCTTGTGCTGCTCGAATTGTCTGAATTAGTGATTTTCCTTTGTTGTTACATGTCTCTGTCACTGCATCTATCCATCTTCTTCTGGGTCTTCCTCTTGGTCTTTTTCCATGCATTCTCGAGAAGATGGTGATTGGTGAGGGTTCATTCTGACCAGGTGGCCAAACATGTTTCTAAGAGGCGAGAAAGGAGGGTTAGGCATGGGACTGGCTATCCCATACTGTAAAAAAATAAGCCGAAAAAACTTCACAAACATGAACAAGTCAAAGAAAGATAAAGTAAATCCGTCAACCAGGAAAGAGAAGGGCTCTCTGTCTAAGAGACGTATGACGCAATCCGGAGAAAGCCATAAGGAGTCCGGGTTGCCGACTCACCCTTTGTCTACCAGGAAATCATCCAGAATTGGCACCTGGAATGTTCGTACCCTTAACGAACAGGGAAAAGCGGCACAAGTGGCAGCAGAAATGACCAACTACAAGATAGATATTCTGGGAATGTGTGAAACAAGATGGCTGGGAGCGGAGAGAATAAAATTGAATACAGGGGAGATGATTTTATCATCAGGACACCAGGAACCAGGAGCACAACATAGCGAAGGGGTAGCTATAATGCTATCAAAGAATGCACAGAAGACACTAATAGAATGGGAGGCAGTGGGACCAAGACTGGTGAGAGCAACATTTAGAACAACCAAAAACAAAATAAAATTACACATTATACAATGCTATGCACCAACCAACGATAAAGATGACTCAGTTAAAGATGATTTTTATAAACAGCTACAATGCCAGATGGATGCAAGACGAGCCAAGGATATTATAATCTTGATGGGAGACCTAAATGCTAAGGTAGGATCAGACAACAGAGGCTTTGAAGAGATTATGGGAAAACATGGACTTGGAGATATAAACGAGAATGGAGAGATATTTGTGAATTTCTGCGCCCTTAATCAAATGAGCCTAGGAGGAACAATATTCCAACATAAAAGAATACACAAAGCTACATGGGTGTCACCAGATCATAGAACGGAAAATCAAATTGATCACATATGTATTAATAATAAGTTTAAGTCATCCTTACAGGATGTAAAAGTATATAGAGGGGCAGATATAGCTTCTGATCATCATCTTCTGTTAGCCAAACTTAAAATTAAATTAAAAAGGTATACTACAACGAATAAGGGCAGAAAGTATTTCAATGTAGGGTTTCTTAAAGAACAAGGAATTAAAGATAAATTCGCAGTCACAATATCAAACAAATACCAAGTCCTCCAACAACTAGAAAATACAATAAATATAGAAGATCATTGGAAACAGGTAAAAAATATATGGAAAGAGACATGCGAAGAAACACTGGGGAAAAGAGAACGCCAGAATAAGGCATGGATGACAGCAGAGACCCTGGATAAAATTAAAGAAAGAAAGAACAAGAAAGCAGACATAAATAAAAGCAAAACAAGAAGTAATAAAGCCAAGACACAGGAAGCTTACACAGAGGTAAACAAAGAAGTGAGAAGATGCATTAAAAGGGATAAGAGGAAATATATAGATGAATTAGCTAAAGAGGCAGAAGAAGCAGCAAATAAAGGGAATATGAAAGAACTGTACAACAGCACAAAGAAATTAGGTGGAAAATACAAACAGATCAACGCCTTTATCAAAGATAAGAAAGGAAATCTGCTTAGTAATATAAAGGAACAAATGGAGAGATGGAAGGAGCACTTTGAAGAAATTTTGAACAGACCTGGCTCAAATAATCCTCCAGATATACTACCAGCAGAAGAAGAGTTACACGTTAACTGCGGAAAACCAAGCAAAGAAGAAATAATGAAAGCCATCAAACTATTAAAAGATGGTAAAGCCACAGGACCAGATGAAATTCCTTCGGAAGCCATCAAAGCAGATATTATCACCTCTACCAAGATGTTACATGATCTATTGGATAAAATTTGGGAGAGGGAAGAAATACCTAAAGACTGGAGAGAAGGTTATATGATCAAACTACCAAAGAAAGGAAGTTTACAGGAGTGCACAAATTATAGGGGAATTATGCTACTATCAGTGCCAGGAAAAATATTAGGCAGAATCATTCTGGAGAGACTAAAAGAGGCTATAGAGAAACACTTGAGAGATGAACAAGCAGGTTTTAGGAAGAACAGATCATGTGCTGATCAAATAACTACTCTACGTATAATAGTTGAACAAAGTTTAGAACTAAAATCCCCACTTTATATTGGATTCATAGATTACGAAAAGGCATTTGATAGTTTAGACAGAAGAATGCTTTGGAAGTTGCTGAGTCATTATGGAATCCCCATAAAGTTTATTAACCTGATAAAAACAATGTATGAAGGAACAAAATGTAGTGTGGTGCATGAAGGACAGCTTACAGAAGCATTTGAAATAAGAACAGGAGTAAGGCAAGGATGCCTTCTGTCTCCATTTCTCTTTCTACTGGCCATAGATTGGATTATGAAAATAACTCAAAACAACAGAAATGGGATCCAGTGGTCACTGACCAAACAACTTGATGATTTAGACTTTGCTGATGACATAGCTCTCCTATCACACAGCCACCAACAGATGCAAGATAAAATGAGTATATTAGATGAGAGATCACAACAGCTAGGACTAAAGATTAATAGAGATAAGACCAACATTATGAGAATTAATGCAGTTGGCAATAACCAAATAAAACTAGGAGAAATACCTCTACTAGACGTACAATCTTATATATATCTGGGCAGTAATATAGATAAAGAGGGAGGAACAGAAAACGATACCAAAATAAGGATATCAAAAGCAAGAGGAGCTTTCATTGCACTGGGAAACATATGGAAATCCAAAGAAATTAGGCTAAATACAAAAATACAAATTTTCAACTCCAATGTTAAGTCGGTTCTATTATATGGCTGTGAAACATGGAGAATAACAAAATTGACAATCACGAAGGTACAGACTTTCATTAATGGATGCTTGCGCAGAATAAAGGGATGGAAATGGCAGGACAAAGTCACAAACGTGGAATTATGGAAATGTACCGGTCAAATACCAGTGGATAAAGAAATACAGCGAAGACGATGGCGATGGATAGGACACACACTACGGAAACCAACTGAGAGTATTACACAACAGGCCCTTTTTTGGAATCCCCAGGGAAAAGACAAAGAGGAAGACCAAGGAATTCTTGGAGAAGACAGATTGAAGCAGAGATGAAGATGATGGGGAAGACATGGAATGATCTTAAAAGAATTGCAAAAACAGAACGACTTGGAAAGTGTTTGTTGAAGACCTATGCTCCACTGGGAGCTAAAAGGTAGAAGAGGTGGCCAAACCATTTAAGTTGTTGTTGTTCTATATATTCTTGGCAGGGTTTTGTTCCTATCATTTTTCTTATGGTTTCATTTGGTATTCTATCTCTTCTTGTGTTGTTTGTTACTTTTCTCAAGCATTGCATCTCACATGTATTTATCTTTCTTAAATGTGATTTAGAAAGGGTCCATGTTTGACTTTCATAGCACAAAATTGTTATGAAGATGCTATTTATCATTTGTTGTTTAGCTGGCATAGAAATGTTTGGATGATGTCTTAGCAATGGTGAAAGCTGGTATGTGACAGTATATATTCTATGGCGGAGCCTATTCCTAGCTTTTTCCTCAGTTCTTCATTTCTGATCTTATCTCTCAGACTGTTTCCTGTCATTCGTCTAGTACATTTCGTCTCAGTTGAGGCTATTTTTCTTATTGTTCTTGCATCTAGGGTCCAGGTCTGGCATTGGTAGCACAACATTGGGATGAAGATTGTATTGTATGCTCGTTTTGCCTCCAGAGTTATTTCCTTGTTGGAAAATAATGGTGATAACTGTCCAATGATTTGACAAGGTTTGTTACATCTTGATTCTATCTCTGCAGTTTGAGAATTATCGTGTATCACTAAACTTCCTAGGTATTTGAATTCCTCGACTTGTTTTAGTTTCCTACCTTCTATAGTTATGTTGATGTTCTGTTTATTTTTGGCGACATTCATGACTTCTGTTTTATTGGTGTCGATTTTTATGTTGGATTTTGTGCCTGTACTGTTGAGTTTGTTTAAGTGTTTTTGTAGGTCTTCTATTGTTTCATGTATTAGTGCCTGGTTGTCTGCAAATAAAAGCTCATTGATCTCCTCTGTCTCTGATGGGTTGGCTAGCTTGGATATATGGTCCATGTATGTAATAAACAGTAAGGGGATAGTACGCACCCCTGTCTTACACCTGATCTAACTTCGAAGTGGTCCGTGTAGCCTGCTGCTGTTCTGACCCTGCAGTTACTGTTGATGTAGAGACTTTTAATTAGGTTGGTTAGATGTTGGCTTACTCCGTATGTTGTTAGTATCTTCCACAGTTGTTCTCTGTTTACTCTGTTGAATGCTTTTTCCTGGTCAATGAAGGCTATGTATAAATTTTGATTGTGTTCTGTCATTTTTTCTGCAAGCATTTTTAATGTGAATAGAGCATCAGTACATCCTCTGTTTTTTCGGAACCCCATTTGAGAATCACTTAACTGTAGTTCTATTATTGGTCTCAGCCTTTTTTTTCCCAAGATTTTGGCATATAGCTTTCCTACATGGCTGAGAAGAGATATACCTCTATTTTTATTGCAATCTCTTTTGCTACCTTTCTTTTTCCATATTGTAAACACAATTAGAACAAGATAAATGAGATTTTTTGGGCATGTTAAAAGACACAACAGCCTACTAAAAGTAATAAGCCAGTGGTGGGGAGTGTTAAACACACCAAGGTATGGTGACAGCTTTACAAAGAAGGAACACAACACAATACTGACGTTCAGAATACAGGGACAACGACAACAAACGATAAAGCACAATCATCTATAACTACATGATAGATGATCAGGTGAATGGAGGGGTGGAGAGAATAAAAGAGAAGAAAGTAGGATGTTGAAATAAGAAAGGAGGCTACATGAGGGGAGGTAGGATGAGAGTTAAGATGTGTAAAATAGAAAGATAGGAGAATTGAGGAAGAGATAGAAATGTCAATAGTAAAAAGTGGATAATGTATTGTCGAAAGACAATCGAAAGACGAACATGGCTGACCACCGTGAAAGAGATTGGAGCCTCATCACGTACCAATCCAGAGGAAGCCATGGAGAGTCGGAGAAATTCGAACTTATGTCGGAGGAAAGATCTTAAAATAAGTACTTGGAATGTTAGGACTCTATATCAACAAGGGAAATTGGAAAATCTAATTCAAGAAGCAGAACGAATAAATATAGATATTTTAGGCATATCAGAGACTAGATGGAAGGAATGTGGGTACATTGAAGACGAAAAATATACATTTATATACTCAGGAAACACAACAGAACATCAAAGAGGGGTAGGAATACTGATAAAAAGAGAGCTACAAAAATATATAAGTACCCACTGGACATACAGTGATAGGATTATACTACTCAAGTTGAAAGCAAAACCATTCGACATAGCAATAATACAGACATATGCACCTACTCAAGACTACACAGATGAACAAATAGAGGCATACTATGAAGACCTAAATAAAGTTATGAAGCAAGTGAAATCTTCAGACATCTTGATTGTAATGGGTGACATGAACGCTAAAGTAGGAAAAGGTAGATATAAGACAATTATAGGAAATCATGGTTTAGGAAAAAGAAATGACAGAGGAGAAAGATTAATACAATTCTGTGAAGAAAACAGGCTGATAATATGTAACACCTACTTTGAGCAAGAGAAAAGGAAACTATACACATGGAAAAGCCCTGGAGATAGGAAGAGGAATCAAATAGATTACATAATGATAAAAGAAAGGTTCCGTAACAGCGTAAAGAAAGCCAAAACCTACCCAGGAGCAGATATTAATTCTGATCACAATCCTGTAATGATTAAAATGAAAATCAAACTAAAGAGAAACAAGCAAAAATCTAATTCATCAACAAACCCACTCGACATAACAGCTTTAAATCAAAAAGATATTAAAGATACCTATACAATACAAGTAAAGAACACATACCAGAAGCTGCTAGAGGAAGGAATTGAACAATACAGAAGAGAAAATCCTGATGAAAAAGTAACAACCAAATGGCAATGCATAAAGAAAAGCATACAAAAAGCCTGCGACACCTTACCCAAAAGAGAAAAGAACAAAAAACAAAAATGGATAACTAACACCATCTTAGAAAAAATGGAAGAAAGGAGACAAGCGAAGAACACTGCCCAATACAATAAAATAGATAATGAGATACGCAAAATGTGCAAAAAGGCAAAAGAAGACTGGCTCAGCCAAAAATGTATAGAAATAGAAACTATGGAAAGCAAACAAGACCTAATAGGAATGCACACAGAAATAAAGAGAATGACTAATAAAAATAAAAAAGCCACAGAAGGTGGATGCATTGCAGACAAAAAAGGAAAAATGCTAACAGACAATAAGGATATCATAGATAGATGGCAGGAATATATAACAGAACTATTTCATGATCAAAGGGACAAGAAACCAGTTATAAAATGTACATCAGGCTATAAAATCTTAAAATCTGAGGTGGAAAAAGCTATAAAAACAATGAAAAGAGGAAAAGCAGCAGGACCTGAAAGCATACAGATAGAGATGATACAGGCACTTGAAGATTTTGGCATTGAAGTGATTACAGACATATGCAACGACATATACCACACAGGATACATACCAAATGAACTAAAAACATCAACTTTCATTGCATTGCCTAAAAAGAATGGTGCAGTTGAATGCAGTGACTTTAGAACAATAAGCCATGTTACAAAAATCTTGCTAAAAGTTATACAAGGAAGGATTCAGAATAAAATCAATACTGAATTAGATGAGCAGTAATTTGGATTTAGGAAAAATAGCGGGACAAAAGAAGCCATATTCTGCATGAGAACATTAATCGAAAAATACACAGAAGTAAACAAACCAATATATGCCTGCTTCATAGACTACACCAAAGCTTTTGATAGAGTACACCACAAACAACTTATAGAATGCCTAAAAGAGATACATCTAGATGACATGGATATACGACTAATATGCAATCTATACTGGGAGCAAACAGCAATAATAAAATATAACAAAGAATTCTCTACACCCATTGATATAAAAAGAGGAGTAAGACAAGGATGCATCCTATCACCAAGCTTGTTCAATCTATACACTGAGCAAATCTTTAAAAACATCATAGAGATGCCAGGCCTACAAATTAATGGAAAGATAATCAATAACCTAAGATATGCTGACGATACCGTACTACTAGCAGAAAATCCTAAAGACCTACAACAATTACTTAATGAAATAAACACGACAAGCAAAAAATATGGACTAGATATGAATATCAAAAAGACTAAAACTATGATCATAAACAAAGAAAATACTCAAAACCCACAAGTGAATATCAAAATTGAAGGAATAGACCTTGAGACAGTTCAGAACTATAACTACCTTGGACATACTATAACCAGTGATGGAAAATGTACAACTGAAATAAACAAAAGAATAGGAATGGCAAAAAGTAATTTTAATGTCATGAAGGACATACTAACATCAAAACAAATAACACCAGAGCTAAAACTAAGAATAGCAAAATGTTACATCTTCTCAATATTCCTATATGGTGCTGAAACATGGACATTAGACAAGAAAACAGAACAGAGAATTGAAGCCTTTGAAATGTGGATATATAGAAGAATAGGTAGAATTGGATGGAAGGAAAAGAAAACAAACGACAAAGTCTTAAAACAACTAAAAATGAAAAGAGAACTTCTGAACACAATTAGAACAAGACAAATGCGATTCTTAGGCCATGTTAAAAGACACAACAGCCTACTGAAAGTGATCCTGGAGGGGAAAATACAAGGTAAAAGAGGCAGAGGCAGACCAAGATTAACATGGACGAGTAACATCAAAAGATGGACAAACCAACCGATGACAACCTGCACCATCAAAGCAAGAGATAGAGCAAAATGGCGCTCCATGGTAGCCAACCTTCGTTGCGGAGACGGCACTCAATGATGATGATGAATGTATTGTAAAACGTATAAGAAAAATCAAATACTTAGCTGAGGTAACTTGACTGTCCGTCGTGAAGCAATCGAGAGAGTGGTATGGAAAATCACGAGACCGGGAACTGGATCATGGGAAAATGATAGAGAGGGGAGTAAGTGGGGTTAATTGGGAGGATGGGGAGAGAAGAAATGGCGGATATATCCAGACTAGTGTGAAAACACTGGTGGAAATAAATAGAAACCACAACGGAGACTATGGTAAGGCATGCCAGCGACCAGACAAAGAGCGGAAGGAGGAGAAGACAATGGGTCCCATAAAATTAATGGGGCCTAACAGAGGGGAAAAATCCAAACAAAGGAATCAGAGAAGCAAAGGACAAGGGGGTAAACTGGAGCATGAGCAACAGAGGTAGTCCATGGGTGGGCTAAAAATAGCTGGATGGAGAGTGGAGGGAGGAAATAATAACCAGGGGAAGAGAAAACGAGAGGAAGACTAAGAAGGGTAAGTATCAGGTATGGGTAAAGTGGACAGGAGGAGAGACGGTGGGTCAGGAGTGAATAGATAGAGAGGGAGTCCAAAAGAAGTGGAGTAATAGAGGGAATGTAAGCAGGAAGTAATGCCTAAAGAGGTAGAGGGAGATACAAAGTGAGGTGGAGAGAGAGTGTGGCAGATGAACAGACAAGTAATACTGGAAGGGAAAATACAAGGTAATAGAGGCAGACCAAGATTAACATGGACGAGTAACATCAAAGGATGGAAAAATCAGCCTATGAAAATTTGCAGCTTCAAAGCAAAAGACAGTGCGGAATGGCGCTTCATGGTAGCCAACCTTTGATGCGGAGACAGCACTCAATGATGAATGATGATGATATTAATGCATATATATTTTTTATAGTATGATCGTGTTAATGAAATGTTTATAATTATTTTCACTGTGATTGCCAGCAGCATCATATTTTTTTAGAGTGAGCCATGCTTAGTTTTAAAATATTTTTTCTCAGCAGCGAGGAGTGGGATGAAGAGTGGGAGTTAGAATACCTATTGAAAACGACTTTTGAACTCATACATTATGTAAACTTTTTACATAAAACATTGCTTTATATTCTGCAAAATCATTCTTAAAATCTTCTTTGAAATAATATTTAATAGCAGCTTATCAGACCTAATAATTTTTATGAAATAGCAATTTTATATACTCAGTCTATTATATTAAGATTTAGGTTTTTTATCTGAATATAAAATATTTGGTTTTAGAAATTATTTTTACATTTAAATATGTGTATAGTACTAAAATAGAGTGGAATGGCGATCCATGGTAGCCAACCTTCGTTGCGGAGATGGCGCTCGATGATGATGATAGTACTAAAAGATAGTTCAAGAATATATTTTTATGGAAATTTGATTCTCTATTGAGTAACAAATGTTCTATTTCAGGATTGGCTTGGATGGAATGAAAATGGCAGTAAGGTTTATGTGTTGTGTACCATTCATATCCATTAACGTTATGTACAGGATTAAATATCTAACTTTCTGATGTTTCATTGTTGATTATATTTCTCCACTGCTCTCTATTTTTGTGCTATCTTACTTCTGCTTCTAACAATATTGTTAACATTCTTGTTTCAAAAAGTAATTTTTGAAAGCCCTCATTGGCATACCTATAATATACACTCAAACTGTTATAATTGACTTCTTTATCATCTGAAAGCATTAACTCTTTGGAATACAAAAGAACTCTTTTAATTTGACAAGGATATTTGTTTATTAGCTTTTAAAATTGTGATAAACTATTTCTGGCATACAGCCATCATATATTTATTTAAGATACATCTGATGTTTAAAAAAAATATTAATATTTTAATATTTTCAAATTGTTATTAAAATTTACTTTGACACTGCATTCTGAAAAATTATGTCTTTTGAGTTAATGTTTTTTAACAATAATACTATCTATCACCAATATTACATGTTCAAAATTGGTTAATCTAATGAATAAGAATGTGTCACCTCTGTACCATGGCAGTGAAGTATTTGCTACAGAAGAGCTGGCAGCGTAAGTTCTCTTTACACAAAAAAGTTGTATGGAGATGTTGGTAGTATTGAGTTGACTGCTGACTGTTTTTAAAACAGCGTGAACCTCTAAGGGTGAATGAGATAAAGGAAGAATGAATTATATCTTTGAGATTTATATTACATCTGTCCTGTTAGACTAAGACCTTCATTTTAACTTTGTTTTCACAGTCTTTATCATGATATTACATATACCTCATTTTGTTGTCATATAATATGGGAGGTAATAAAACTAAAATAGATTAAATATGTGCAGAACACAGCAGTAAATATGTGTGATATGACTATGATTCATCAGGTAGCAGCAGAGTACACAAACAAACCTTAAAAGACCTTGTTGTAAACCTCATGAAGCTATTTAACCGCAAGATCCACATAAATGCATGCATTTAAAATCCCGTAACCAGAAATAACCAAGAAGGTTTATGGTGTTAAAAAATAACATAACAGAGATAAAATTTTATCTTTTATCATGCTTCAACTCAAAATAATAATGAGAAAAGATATATAAGTAATAGTAAAATACAAACGTTTTTAAATTTAACAAACAGGATAGATATATATATATATATATACATGTCTTGTTAAAACCATATCAGATATATTTTTCAAGAAGAGGTACTCATTTAGAATGTTTGTGATGCTGACACATTGCCTATTTAATGTTAAAATTTGTATTGCATATAGCTTGGAGAGGTCGACAAAAGTCATTAAGTCATCATCATCTGGTCACATGTCTTTTGCAGAATGTTACATTCACCACAGCCCATCTGTGATTGAAATAATTTCTGTCTCTAGCCAGATCTCCCATTTCTTCTTTTGTCATGTTCAAGGTCTCCTTGGTGTCTTGAAACCACCTTTTTCCTGGTCTGCCCCTGATGCATCACTCAGAAACAATGCCTTCTATTATCATTCTATCCAGCTCACTGTGTCTTTGACGTGGCCATAGTATTTCAATTTCCTCTGTAAATGGTGTTTATAAGCCAGTTTTTTTTTAATGTTTAAATCTTTTAATATGTCTTCATTGCTTTTTTTCATTATTCAAGGTGTCTTTAGGATTTTTCTGTAGCATTTTGTTTTGAATGAATCAATTTTCTTTGGTTTGCGAGATAGTCCATGATTCACAACCATATGTTGCTATCAGGAAGATACATGCCCTCCGCAACTATAATTTTACTGCCTTGCTGGTGTTTCCACATATTCTTTATGGCATTTAATTTATGTGTTGCTATTGCCAATCTTCTTTTGATCTTTTTCTGGCAGTCTCCATGGTTAGTCACTATAGATCCCAGATATTCATAGTTTGTTACAATTTCAATCTCTTCACTGTTGATGATGATTTTGGGTTGACATTTTGTATTGTCAGTGGACATTATCTTCGTTTTCTCTATGTTTAGATATATTATTTGCTCTTCAATGTGTTTTTTAACAGACTCATTTATTTCTTTTAATCCTTCTGCACTGTTTTAGAGGAAGACTGTGTCATCAGCATATCTGAGTTCTGGAATTATGTTGCCATTTGTTGTGAAAGGGTTGAATTTCATAACTATGACATTGTTTCTGACATTAATTTCTCATGATGTTCTCAGCCTGGTGTTGAACAGATATGAAAAGAACAGATATGATGCATCCCTGCTTCACCTCTTTTTGTAACCAATTTGATGTTTCACCTGCTATTCTGATAGCTGCTTGCTGTTTGTGATATAGTGATCTGATAAGTTGTAATAGGTGTGTTGGAAAACCCTTATCTTTCATGATTTTCTGCAGTTTCTGATGTATGCAGTCAAGGGCCTTGCTGTAATCTATGAAGCATGTATGCAGTTCTGTGTTGTATTCTCTACACTTCTCAAGGATATTTCTCATGTTAAAGATGTGGTCCCGGGTGCCTCTACTATGTCTGAAACCTGCTCGAACTATATGAAGTTCTTGTTCTAAGTAGCATAGCGAAAGTCTATCACATGATTGCTGTACACTAATATTGTATCATATTTTCTTTGTTGCGAACATTTACTATTGACATTTTTGTTCTACTTCACTGATCTTTTTAATAAATACTGAAGTGAAATGGCCATAACTGTGTTTTTTGAAGGGAAAACTCCCTACAATCCCTAATATGGTTAATCTGTTTGATTGTGACAATGAACAAATCAAATCTACAGAGGAAAGTGGCACTGAATCATTGTACTTCCAAGACTACTGCTCCAGTGTTACCAGCCAACAAACCTGCCAAGGAGATGTGGTTTGAGTACCCAACATTTAACCCCTACTCAGATGAAGGTGTTCTGGTTACAAATAATTGTTGGCCAGTAGATTATTTCAAGTTGTTCTTTTCCTACTATAGTCTAATAAAGAAGTAATGTTAGAAGTGAAGCAAGTGATCTATAAAACTATACTTATCTCATTGTTGTACAACAAGTGTCTGACTTGGACCTTAGCCTCAAGCAACTATTAAAAAATAACCACTACAGAAATTGAGTATGTCAGATGAGTGACAGGAAACAGCCTGAGAGATAAAATCAGAAATGAAGAGTTAAGAAAAAGACTAGGAACGGAACCAGCTATTGAATACAAAGAGTAAGAACAGATCAAGTGACTTGGGCATATGATAAGATATAAAGAACTAAATTTAATGCCACGAATTACCAACAGACGATACAAGAACACCAGACCAAGAGGCCGACCAAAATAGATGGATAGATGGAATACTAAAAACACTTGAAGGTATAACAGAAAAGGAGACCAAAAGAAGAGCAGGAAACCACGAATTATATTTCCCCTCTAAAATGGAATAAAAGAAGGAAAGATAGTTCATTTCCAATGCTGTCTTTGAAATACTTGCAACAAAGATGAACAGATATGCTATACATTTTTTAAATAATTCTTTTGAATTGTCAAGAAGTTCATGGTTTCATGATTGGTCTGAAACAGGTGTGTCAGTATGAGATTATGTTGCTGTGCAGATAGCCATGGGTCTGTGTTGGACAAAAATGAAACTGAAGATTACTGTGGCACATTTTATTTTACACAGACCTGTTTTACTGGTGTAATGTCAAGAGACAAAACACAGACTGGTCACAAAGGATTGATTCCCTGAATTAATTGATTTTCTGTTGTATAAAATCAGGCCATTGCAAGATTTATTTGACTCTCCACTTCATACTTTGGACATTTCAAAGTGCCTGGCTATTGATAAAAGTGTTATCAGATTCAAAGGTTGCTTTTCATTCAAATATTATATACCATTAAAGCCAGTTAGATGGGAGATCAAATAGTTTCTTCTGTGTGATTCTTATACTCAGAATACACTCAAATTTATTAATTATTTTGGCAAGAGCAGTGTTGATATCATAGATGGCTTTTCTGTGGCTGAGTCAATTTGCTTGAAATTATTAAAAAGTTTTGAGAATAAATGATTATATACAGATAGTAAATGAAGGGTTGCTTGAGGGATTTAAGTAGAAGTCAAGAAAAGTTAGTACTCCAATAGAGAAAGACTTCCCTTGACTGAGAGACACTTTCTATCCTGGTATTATAGAAAATGCAAGCCTGATTGTAATTTGTGTAGCAACAGAGATATGAAGCAAAAAATAACAAACCAGTTTTTATTGCAAGAAATGTAATGTTCCTCTCTGTACTGTTCCAAACTTTGAACTTTATCTCATTAAACTGGATTACAGATATGCTGCAGGACACCTTTTCCAAAAATATCTAGTACAATTTCAAGTTCTCAAAATTCAATATTTAAAAAAATTTCCTATTGTAACACTGCTTTTTACATATGACTAATATATAATTTATACTGGGAGCAAACATCAATAATAAAATATAACAAAGAGAACTCTATACCTATTGATATAAAGAGAGGAGTAAGACAAGGATGCATCTTATCACCGAGCATGTTCAATCTATACACTGAGCAAATCTTTAAAAACATCACAGAGATGCCAGGCCTAAACATTAATGGAAAGATAATCAATAATCTAAGATATGCTTGATGATACTTTATTACTGGAAGAAAATCCTGAAGATCTACAACAATTACTTAATTAAATAAACATGTCAAGCAAAAAATATGGATTAGATATGAATATCAAAAAGACTACAACTATAATCATAATCAAAGATAATACTCAAAACATACAAGTGGATATCAAAAGTTGAAGGAATACACCTGGAGATAGCTCAGAGCTACAACTACCTGGGACATACTATAGCCAGTGATGAGAAATCTAAAACTGAAATAAACAAAAGAATAGGAATGGCTGAAAAGTAATTTTAATGCTATAAAAAATATCATCATCAAGTACCGGGCTTGCTGGGGTAGGTGATCATGTCTTTCCACAACTTTCGACAATTATTTATCATTTCTGTTGTTGACCTTCTGCCAAGCCATTCTCTTAAGCTGTCTGGTATCTTTTCTCTTTGCTTCCCTCTATCTCTTCATCCCTCAATTTTCCCAGTTGTTACAATATATTCCAGCTGTTCTTTTCTCATTCTCTATCTATCTATTGACCTTTCGAGCCGTAACCGGCCCATAGGGCGTAGACCAAGATACACCTTCTCCTATATGAATTTTTGTTCTAGCAGTTTTCTTTTAAAGATATTTTATTAAATCTCGCCATCTGTCTCTGTTCTGTGCAAGCAGTTCTATCTCATTGAGGAGCCGATTCCTGCTGCTCTTGCCTCTCTCATCAATGTTCTTCTCAGTGTCTCCCTGGGTCTTCCTCTTTTTCTTTTACCTGTTGTTTCCCATATGAGGGCTTGCTTTGCTATTCGATTATTATCTCTTCTCATCACATGTCCAACGTATAACCATCGTTTCTTTATTACTGAAGATATTAGTGGTTGATTGGCGATTTCTCTAATTTCCTCGTTTGTTTTGAATTCGTTCCATTCTATACCAAGTATTTTCCTTAGACATTTATTTTCGAATGCGTTCAACTTTGTTTCTATATCTCTTGTTGTTTTCCAGCTTTCACACGCATACGTAAGGTTGATAGTACATTTGATTTGAATAGCCTAAGTTTTGTGTTTGTGCTAATGAGTTTGATTTCCACAACTTTTCAAGGCTTCTGAAAGACATTGCTGCTTTAGCCAGTCTGATTCTAATTTCTTTGCTCGTATCCCCTTCTCGATCAATGTGACTTCCAAGATAGATAAAGTGATCGATCTCTTCTACTGGTTTGTTTTCCATGTATATTTTGTCACTTGTTGGAATTAAACTTTTCATGACTTTAGTCTTTTCATGATTGACCTCAAGCCCAATTTTGCTGGCTATTGATGATAGTTCATTTGTGTTTTCCTGCATCGTTTTTATCTGACTGCTGATGAGAACTATGTCATCAGCAAAGTCGAGGTCCTCCAAATGGTCTCCTTGTATCCATTCGATGCCTTTATTACCAGTGCAGCATTTCTTCATTATGAAGTCCATAACAATTCCAAATAACAAGGGCAATAAAATACATCCTTGTTTAACCCCAGTTTCTATTGGGAAACATTCGCTCAGTCCTTCCTCTGTTCGAACTGCACATGTGTAACCATCATACATGTCTTTGATAATATTTATGATTTTGATGGTAAACCATATTGCTTCAGAATTTTCCACAAAGAATCTCTATGAATACTATCAAATGCTTTTTGAAGTCGATGAAGTTAAGTACAAAAGGTTTTTGCTTTTCAATATGTTCCTCCAATATAAGTCGTAGAGTGAAAATGTGGTCAAGACAGCTTCTCCCTTTTCTAAACCCAGCCTGTTCTTCACGCATTACTGTATCTATTGAATCCTTTATTCTATTTAGGATGATTTTACAGAATAACTTTGAGGCAACTGACAAAAGTGTCACGCCTCTCCAGTTGTTACAATCTCTAAGATTGCCCTCTTTTCTCATTACATGGCCAAAAAATGATGATTATAAAAAATATACTAACATCAAAACAAATAAAATCAGGGCTAAAATAGCAAAATCTTTTCAACATTCCTGTATGGTTCAAAAACATGGACATGGCACTCAATGAGGATGATGAACACTGGTTTTTTTTTAACTTTATGAAGACATATGTACAGGTGAGCCAAAAATAACAAATGTCAAAAATATATGCTGCTGTGAGTTACGTAATGTTAAAAAATCTAAAAATCAAGTGCCAACATTTTCCAGTGGATAAATGTAAATAAATCATGCTGCTAGACCATGGCATAGAATAGAAATTGTGTGGATTTCTCATTTTCTGGTTCACTTTCTTTCTATCCTTCCTCATTTGCCTTTCAGCATCAAGAGGAGATATGATTCACATTTTCTTGCTGTTCTACTGGCCTCTTCTACTTTTATACCTCTGAGTGTTTCTAGTATTCCTTTTATCCACCTTTTTCTTGTTCAGCCTCTTGGTCTTGTGTTAGATTTAGTTCTTTTTGTCTTATCACATACCTGAAGCACTTGATTTGTTCTCATTTTATGTATTCAATATCTGGTTCCTTTCCTAGCCATTTTCTTAACTCTTTGTTTCTGATCTCCTGATTACCTCTCAGGATGTTTACTGTCATGCGTCTGACACACTTCATTTCTGTGGTGGTTATTTGTCTAATAGTTCTTGAGTCTAAGGTACATGTCTAGTACTTGTTGCACATTTGGGATAAATATAGTCTTATAAATAGCTTGCTTTGCTTTTAATGTTACTTCTTTATTGGACAGAAATATTCTGGTTGATTACTTTAATAATTGTTTTCAGCAGCTGTATTTAACTTCTATCAACAGATAAATAGTGGCACCCAATTATGGGACACAGTTTTAGCTGTCCATGCAATGATAGAGGTAATGTTTATATATAACACTTTCACAACTTTTGTTTAAGTAATGATATAAGTTGCATAAGACAAGAGTTTCCAGTCTATCTCCATGAGAAACTTTATGGGGTTGGTGGAGGCCTTAAATTAACTGCTGCCTTCATAGAAATCATTAATGTGAACACTAAAAAGTGAGAATAAGATTTACCTTCATTTAACTCCAGAATTAATTTTCTTGTTTGGATAAAATTATATCTTTGAATTGTAGACTATAAAATGACATGACATGTTGTATAAAATTAATTTCTGGATAAAGTTTGTCAAATGTATGTCACATAATAGAGAGAATGTTGGTGAATATGAAAAAACTGCTAATGGAGCATAATCTGTTTAAGAATAGTACTTTTCAATTGGCAGGAGTATTGGTCCAGAAATAAAGAATTAAAACAGCTTCATTAATCTTGTGTCATTTCTATGACAATTTAAAATGTAGATTTAAAATATCAAATGAACTGTAGGTATTTCATGTTTGCATGTATTTTTTTTCATTTGACTTCCATATTTTTTTTTAAGTAGCTATCATAGCTTATGTCATAAGGGTGTGAAGCTACTTAGCACAGACTAAAGATATCTGGTATGTATCTAGTAGATACAAGGCTATTAGCCTTGGGTTCTGGTTTGCAGGTGGAGTGTACTGGGATTCCATGTAAGTAATAACTGTCCATGTGTCCTAATTGAGAAAGACAGAAATAGAAGCCAAAAAAAAAGCTACACACATTCCACTATGAGAAAATAGACCAGGACGTCATTGGCAAGATCAGACATCAGAAACAGTGCGCAAGAGGCTAGAGAGATGGATGCAGCCACCCTAGTGGAACGTAGAAGTCAAGGAAGCTTGGTGGAACATGAGACAATTGGCCAAGACATGGCAAAAAGCTGGAAAGAATGGAAGAACACAACCTGAGCTCTTGATACGTCTGAAAGAATAGGTCTACCAAAAAATTATGCACTTTAAACTATGTGCAAGCTAAGGATGCAAGTGGGATGATTTCTGTAAAAAAAAAGTATGCTCAAAAAAATTGCTAGCCACATTCTGGCATCTTCATCAGAGCATGAATGGCACAACACGACACAGGCATACCAGACTTACAGAGATATCTCTGGTTTTATTTAATGCTTACACTGTAGGAATGACAAGAGAGCATATCACTGTTTTTGGGTAGGACAATGTCTTATGCTGATGATATGGTGCAAGGAGAAGACCATAAGCAGGTTGCTGAAGAGCGGCAGAAAGAACTTGACTACTGAAGCATGTGATGTGGGGAGACAGGAACACTAGTAGGACCTGATAGGAAGCAGCTATAGCTTGGCTCCCTCTGAACTATCATCACACCAACTCCAATAGATGTGAGTCTGTTTTTGAATATTGATCCTGATTAAAAGCACAAAAGTTCATAAATATCTCTCCATTTCTCATTCATTTCTCCAAGTCCATGTTTTCCCATGATCTCTTTGGAGCCTCTGTTGTCTAATCCTACTTTTGCAAGTTAGATCTCTCATCAAGATTATAATATTTTTGGCTCATCTTCCATCCATCTGACATTTCAAATATTTATAGAATTAATCATTAACTAAATTTTCCTTATCATTGTTTGGGCCATAGCATTGGATAATGTGTATTTTTATTTTGTTTTTTGTTTTAAATGTTGCTCTTATTAGTCTTGATCCTATTGCTTCCAAATTGCTCAGTATTTTCTGTACTTCCCTTGATAACAATATAACTCCCCATTCACTATGTTGAGCTCCAGATTCCTGGTGTCCTGATGATAAAATCATCAATTCTGTGTTTAGTTTTATCCTTTCTGTTCCTAACCATCTTGTTTAGCACATTCCCAGAATATCTACTTTGCAGCTTGCCATTTCTGCTGCTACTTGTGCAGCTTTTCCTTGTTCATTTAGAGTACAAATATGCTAGGTGCCAATTCTAGAGGATTTCCTGGTAGACAAAATCTGAGTCTGCGACCCTGACTCCCTATGGCTTTCTCCGGATTGTGTCATACATCTCTTAGAGAGCCCTTATCTTTCCCGGATGGCAAATTTACTTTTTTTTCTTTCCTTTGACCTGTCCATGTTTGTGAAGTTTTTGCGGCTTATCTTTATACAGTACAGGAATAGCCATTCCCATGCTAAACCCTCCTTAATCACCTTTTACGAACATGCCTGGTAGGGAACAGTGCTACAATACTTTACTCCCCTTTCGGGCCCCGACATCGTGCTGGCAATATTGACTCTTTAACTCTTTAATCAAATGTAAATTGAAAGACTGGAAAGGATACAGAATTTGGCTAGGCATGTCATTCTTAGATGTACAAAAGACACATTATGCAGAGCTATGTGCTATCTCCATGAAAGACAGGACACAAATTTGTTGAGCAAGCTGGAACTGACACACTGACTGCGCAGTGAGATCAGGAATCAAGATGTAGCAGGTTAAAGAGGAAAATCTTGGTTGGGTCAGGCAGAGGACTTTTTTCAACAGATTTGTTCACTCAAGAACATAGGCCATGGCAAAGAATGGATATGAAGGCCAGCAGAGTGCTATTAAGTCTTTTTCAATATGTATAAAACTTAACAAAGAATGCAGAAAACAAGAAAACCCAGTGGTCATGGAAGCAGAAGTACAGGACAGGCAAATAACTGTAAAGCTGGTAGCAGGAGTAAGTAGTGGGGTGTAACATACACTTCTACAAGGTATGGTGACAGCTTTATAAAAATGGAACACAACAAAATACTAACATTTTGGTCTACATGTGGCCTTCTTCAGAAAACAAGAACAACACAAATGAACAACAATATAGAGATATACTGTATTACATCTAGAATGGGTGGAACAAGTAAATCTTGGAGAAATAACAAGAGGGTTAAGAGATGAAATGATAAAACGAAAAGGAGGTGTGCTACATATTGGAGGATAAAATTGATAATATGTAAAAGTTTAGTAAGCTAAAATATATATAAAATTAAACCTAGACTTAACTGGGGCAAGATCCTAAAGCTTCGAGAGAGTAAATGACTGTGAGTATAATGGGATGAAATGTGAAGGGGGGGGGGGGGGGGGGGATGAGTCATGTGATTAGGTAAGAGGTCAAATGATAGAAAGGTGATAGAAAGAAGTATCAGAGGCAGTCAAGAAAGACACAGGTAATAACTAGAGAGAACTTCAACTAGGGAAGTGTGTACTAACGAGAAAACAAAGCCAGAAAAAAAGGGGTGAGGCAACCCATACTGGTGATCAAATGATTCTCAAAGGTGAATCGACTGCGGCTGTCAGACGAACATGACAACAGGCCAGTAACTTGGACACTTGCCTTACCTTGATGGCCTTTAGAGTTGAAGTGGGATGCTATTGGGGTGCCTTCATCTCAAGTGATGTCATACAGATGTTCTTGGCATCTGTCTCTGAGGTAGTGAACTGATTCGCCAATGTTGGTCATCTTACATTGCTTACATATGATAGCATAGATAATGTTGCGTGATGTACAAGTGAATCCTTCTCTGATCTCAAAAAGACCATTAGGGAAGAGAACCGTATCTGTCTGGAGGACATGGTTGCAAGTCTTACATTGATTGCGATTGCAACAGATAGTGCCCCTATGGTTATGGAGAGAGGCAGGAAGGCGGCTCCTGACAAGCATATCACGGAGGATGCAATCAAGCTTGAATGGAGGGTCAGGAAAGAGTAGATGGGTAGTGGAGTTCAAGCAGAAAATTGGGAGGTAGCAGTAGATAATTCTGATCACCTCATAGTGGTGAGGATGATTGGGTGAGAGCAAGTACTACCCTGTCAGAGAGGGGACGGGTAGAATGGGTGAGGTCAGAAGTACCGCTTGCAGCTTTAATTTTTTTATAATTCTTCTGAGTGTAAATTAGTCATATATACAGATGTGTTTGTTGTTCAATGTAAACAAAGCTCATGGGTCTTTACAAATCAGATTAGGGGGAGAATTTCAAGGAAGACAGCAGGTGCATTTGCCTTAACTACAAGAAGTTTGGTGAAGGAGGTCATGGCAGCAGTAATTAAGGCAATAGCTTGACTTCAGGCACAGATTTGTACCCATGTATGCTTTCTCTATGTTTCATTAACAAAAGTGTTTTTACGATAACGACTTGTTAAACCTGTGATCAACAGTTCTATACCAAGCAGGAGAAAAACAATTCTTCCATCTTTGGTCCAAAAACCGGTTTTCGTCTTTTCTTGATTACTGAAGATATTAGTGGTTGATTTTCGATTTCTCTAATTTCCTAGTTTGTTTTGAATTTGTTCCACGCTATACCAAGTCTTTTCCTTAGACATCTATTCTCGAATGCGTTCAACTTTGTTTCTATATCTCTTGTTTTCCAGATCTCACATGCATAAGTAAGGGTTGATAGTACATTTGATTTGAGTAGTCTAAGTTTTATGTTTATGCTGATGAGTTTTGATTTCCACAACTTTTCAAGACTTCTGAAAGACATTGCTGCCTTGGTTATTCTGATTCTAATTTCTTTACTTGTATCTACTTCCCGATCAATGTGACTTCCAAGATAGATAAAATGACCATATGCCCTATGGACCATCTGTGGCTCGAAAGGTCAATAAATAGATAGATAAATGCTTTCTCTGTGATTCGGTGACTGTGCTCAAGAAAATCTATATGGGTTTTGCTAGAAGGCAGTGTGTGGGGTCTCTGAAGAGGCCAAGGCTTATTAAAGTCTGCTTAATTTTTTTTGCAAGGTTTCTGGGGAGTGTAAGAGGGAATGAACAAACATTGTACCAGGCAGACATACTAAATATTCTCAAGGAGGCAGTGTAACAGTGACAAATACAACATTGATAATTTTATACATGGCACAATAGAGATTATGTAACTCCAAATGTTCTGTACAAAACTTAGTGTTTGACACTTCAAATGATAATTCAAGACATCATCTATTTCTCATGCTAAAGTTTATACACACTGTTCTTTAGCTATACTTCATAATTCATCTAGATAAATATCTTGGTTGCATATAATAGTCATTCAATAAACATGATGTTGGCTATGGTCATCTAAACATCTTTCAAGTGATATCATTAGTAGAAATTCTGTATATGTATTTAGTCTACCATCAGTGTTTTGACACTCCCCAGGTTCTGTAACTAAATCCACATAACTTCTTTTAATTAACATAAAATCACTCACACATTGAGGAGGGGATCTGAACACTTATGGGTTATCCATAATGCAATGAGGGTGATTAGGTGACTAATTCAGTTACATTTATTAAAAACACTAATGCAAGAGCTATATGATGCAGCAAAAATACCAGTTAAATGAGAGAGGAAGACAAAGTGAGTGCAAGATGTCACATATAAGGAGGACATTACTACAGCAGATACTGAGTATCTTAAGCATGACAGAAAATGTAAAAGAAGTCATGAGAGCAATGTTTCAATGGAGACAAGCTATATAATGGTTATACAGTAGATGGTCAATGGCTTTTAATAATTAAGTGCTGTGAATGTCGTGCACTCGTGTTTTTTTTTTTTAAATAAAAAAAAAAATGTTAATAATCTATCACTCAGGCAAGAGCTTATGAAATAAGTGACTTTAGTTCCACATTGACATCTGCCTATGAGTTCCTACGTCTCACTCAGATTCCAGAGAATCTACCTGAGTATCAAAAATACTACAGAGACAGGAGTGAGGTTGGTTGACTTCTCATTTTGCTTAAAGTGTGATAGTTTATACATGTAGTTACTTCTAAATCTTTCTTCTTTTCTAAAGCAAAATTAGTAACTCATGTTGATTATCTATGAGTTGTTGAAGAATGAAAAGATATTTATTGACCCATGAATTTTTGTTGTTGTAATAGATTTAGATTATATGAAGTATAAATGTATAGCCCTTTTTTTTTTTTTGTAATACAACTATTGATATATTTGATACACACACACACATTTATATGTGTGTGTGTGTGTATATATATATATTATGTGTTGACCCATTGAATTAATAGGCAGACTATTTTCTTCTACTTCTTCTTTACTTTCTCATTTGCCTTTAGCATCGCAAGGAGTTTGCAGTTTTTTGCTCTTCTGTTGGTCGCTGCTGCAGTTATGTTTCTTAGTGTTTCCAATATTCATCAATCCATCTTTTTCATGGTCGGCCTTTGAGTCTCATGTTCTCGCAACGTAAAAAGGCTCATTGTATTGTGTTTTGGTATTTTTGTCATATCATGTGGCCAAATAATTTTATCTGTTGCTTCTTTTGTGTATTCTAAAAAGAAAATTATTCCTAGCTTTTTTCTTAGTTCTTCATTTTTAATCTTATCTCTCAGGCTTTTTCCTGTCATTTGTCTAACACATTTCATCTCGATAGTGATTATTTTTCTTATTGTTCTTGATTCTAGGGTCCAAGTCTGGCATTGGTAGCACAACATTGGAATGAAGATTGTGTTGTAGAGCACCTGTTTTGTTTGAGTTATTTCCTTATTGGTGATAGCTGTCCAATGATTTGACAAAATTTGATGCATCCTCTGCTGTTTGTGAATTATCGTTTATCACTAAACTTCTAGGTATTTGAATTTCTCTACTTGTTTTAGTTGTCTGCCTTCTATAGTTATGTTGATTTTCTGTTTATCTTTGGCGACATTCATGACTTCTGTTCTGTTGATATTGATTTTTATATTGTATTTTGTGTCTGTGCTGTTGAGTTTATTTAAGTGTACTTGCATGTTTTCTATATTTCTTTTTCCATATGATTATAATTATGATTTCCTGTTGCCAGTCTTCTGGAGCTTTCTGTTGCAGTGATGTATTTAATTTCTTTGCAGCCATGTAACTCCTGTTTCTCCTGCTACTATTTTTACTTGGATGATGTATAACCTTGAAGCATATTTTATTATTTCTTTAATTTCTTCTTTCATGATTTTAGCTTCAGTATTTGTGCATTCGTGTGTTGCAGACAAACTATAAAAAAGTAAAAAGCCCCCCGTCACACCAAGTGGCGTATAGAGAATATGGGGGTAGTGACCATACATTTTACAGACCTTCAGCACATGATTTTTGGGGTAATGTGGTCGGTATTACGCCCGTGCTGCTTTACTTTCCCAGAAAAAATCCGACAGACAAACTATGTTAAGACTAATCTTCATTCGATTACTAATGTGACCCTGTCATCTGTTTGCACTTGTGGTATAAGAACTGTGCATACAACAGTGCCCACCCAACTTAGGAGTCATGTACCAGGCGGGTCCACCTCCCTTAGAGTGTCAAGAAGCTAAAAGGGTTGAAACACTTGCTCAACCAGGGTCTCTTTCTGGTGATCAGATTTCCTCCTGCTGAAAAGCCCAGTATAAAGAGTTTCCTATTACTGATAACTTCAATGACTTTACAAAATGAGGTTGCAGGTTACCTGACTATGATAAATGGGAGCTGCAGTTTGCTTGATTTTCACAAACTTGATCACATGGTACTTGGCTGTTGTAAAAAGAAAAGGCAGCCACAGATGGCTTTACTATTATTAAAGAGGGCAGCAGGTTCTTTGCTGTAATAGATGGGGGTTGTGACTTGATAGATGGGGGAAACGCTGGGCTACAGTGAGAATTTATGTTAATTGATCTTTTTATTACCCTGGTAAAAAGTAAAGATTCCTTCCATGTCATGGCAGGTGTGCAGGGAATGGTGTTGTTGGCCATATTTTACTATGACTAATAATACTTTTATGGGTAATATGGTCTGTATCAAGTCAAGCTGATCGTACATTCTAGAAGAATATCAGGTACCAATTTTAGAAATGAATCCTGAAACCTTGTCAGTCAGTAAAAAGTTCACATTTGAGAATTAATCTTAAACCCCTCTATTGACTTAATAGTCATATGTTAATTTCAACATATAGGAGCATTATTTTAATTATGATACTAACAGAAGTGAATAAAAGCATAATTAGTTATCCATGATTTCTTCCAGAGTAAATGTGTTGTTTCTTTTGGTGCTACTTTTATTCTTCCTGCTGTAGTTCATCTGTTTTAATTTAGTGTTTTAGTGATATCCTTCCATACATCATCTATACACAAACACAGACATATTTTTTTTAATATATTCTTTAAATCTTCATTTATTTGTTATTTCTATATTTCTACCTGATTTGTGGTATTTTTACAAACCAGAAACCTAGTCTGGTTTGATGTTTTGCAACCAGGATATTTGTTTTCTTGCTATTTGCTTCCTGACAACTTTTATCATTGTATGTTATGTAGGCTCCACTCTCAAGAACTCCAATACTTATGATAACAATCTGATACCATACTTAAACCATGTCACAGATGACCAGTAACAGAATTAAGCACGTAATTGAAAATGATCTTACAGGTCTCATTCTTCAGGGCTGGCTAAATTCTTTTATTTATTTATTGCAGAAAACTGTTTGAGAGATAGGGGTGGAAATGCCAGTAATAGGAGAGGTAGGAAGACAGATTAGTAGAATTTTGCAGATTCTCAGGCGGTTGTAAAAGTCAGAGATGTTAAAACTGTTGGTTGCAAACACGTTCCAATGACCTCATACAGTAAGGAGGTGAAAGAGAAGGGGGAAACTCTTGCCTAATTCGTAATTAATTTCTTTTCTGTATCATTTGTTCATATGTACATATATATGTATATATACTTAATAGGGAGGATTTCCATTCAGTACCAAAGATTCCGGTTGGATTGCGAGTGACTGCACAGCTGAGGGCATCAAAGCTGTGATAAAGCTTAATGAGAAGTTAAATATACAAGATCCAATATCTAAGGAAAGACTTTTTAGGGGTATTGATGTTGTAAGTTAATGTTGACATTTGTTATTCTTATTCCTTTGTTTGATAAAGTTTAAAGTGCAAAGTCATTTTTTCTGTGCATTTTGTTGTCTTCTATATTTCACATAGGGGATAAGGGTCAACATTAAACTTGCCTGAATCATCCATTCATGTCTTCGTGCATCATGCATGTCCTGGCCTTTAATTAAAAAAACTCTGGCCAAATGCTTTTTTTTTCAGTGCTATTTCTTGTTAGGGCAAAATGATTGTACACAGGGCTTAATCGAGTTAGGGAATATCAAAGAAAGTTGCAGATAAGTTTATTATAAGCATTTCTCACTAACTGAGATCTAGAGGGCTCTCTGTCTAAGAGACTATGACGCAATCCGAGAAAGCCATAGGAGTCCGGGTTGCCGACTCACCCTTTGTCTACCAGGAAATCATCCAGAATTGGCACCTGGAATGTTCGTACCCTTAACGAACAGGGAAAAGCGGCACAAGTGGCAGCAGAAATGACCAACTATAAGATAGATATTCTGGAATTGTGAAACAAGATGGCTGGGAGCAGAGAGAATAAAATTGAATACAGGGGAGATGATTTTATCATCAGGACACCAGGAACCAGGAGCACAACATAGCGAAGGGGTAGCTATAATGCTATCAAAAAATGCACAGAAGACACTAATAGAATGGGAGGCAGTGGGACCAAGACTGGTGAGAGCAACATTTAGAACAACCAAACAAAATAAAATTACACATTATACAATGCTATGCACCAACCAACGATAAAGATGACTCAGTTAAAGATGATTTTTATAAACAGCTACAATGGCAGATGGATGCAAGACGAGCCAAGGATATTATAATCTTGATGGGAGACCTAAATGCTAAGGTAGGATCAGACAACAGAGGCTTCGAAGAGATTATGGGAAAACATGGACTTGGAGATATAAACGAGAATGGAGAGATATTTGTGAATTTCTGCGCCCTTAATCAAATGAGCCTAGGAGGAACAATATTCCAACATAAAAGAATACACAAAGCTACATGGGTGTCACCAGATCATAGAACGGAAAATCAAATTGATCACATATGTATTAATAATAAGTTTAAGTCATCCTTACAGGATGTAAAAGTATATAGAGGGGCAGATATAGCTTCTGATCATCATCTTCTGTTAGCCAACTTAAAATTAAATTAAAAAGGTATAATACAACGAATAAGGGTAGAAAGTATTTCAATGTAGGGTTTCTTAAAGAACAAGGAATTAAAGATAAATTCGCAGTCACAATATCAAACAAATACCAAGTCCTCCAACAACTAGAAAATACAATAAATATAGAAGATCATTGGAAACAGGTAAAAAATATGGAAAGAGACATGCGAAGAAACACTGGGGAAAAGAGAACGCCAGAATAAGGCATGGATGACAGCAGAGACCCTGGATAAAATTAAAGAAAGAAAGAACAAGAAAGCAGACATAAATAAAAGCAAAACAAGAAGTAATAAGCCAAGACACAGGAAGCTTACACAGAGGTGAACAAAGAAGTGAGAAGATGCATTAAAAGGGATAAGAGGAAATATATAGATGAACTAGCTAAAGAGGCAGAAGAAGCAGCAAATAAAGGGAATATGAAAGAACTGTACAACAGCACAAAGAAATTAGGTGGAAATACAAACAGATCAACGCCTTTATCAAAGACAAGAAAGGAAATCTGCTTAGTAATATAAGGGAACAAATGGAGAGATGGAAAGAACACTTTGAAGAACTTTTGAACAGACCCGGCTCAAATAATCCTCCAGATATACTACCAGCAGAAGAAGAGTTACACGTTAACTGCGGAAAACCAAGCAAAGAAGAAATAATGAAAGCCATCAAATTATTAAAAGATGGTAAAGCCACAGGACCAGATGAAATTCTTCGGAAGCCATCAAAGCAGATATTAACACCTCTACCAAGATGTTACAGGATCTATTGGATAAAATTTGGGAGAGGGAAGAAATACCTAAAGACTGGAGAGAAGGTTATATGATCAAACTACCAAAGAAAGGAAGTTTACAGGAGTGCACAAATTATAGGGGAATTATGCTACTATCAGTGCCAGGAAAAATATTAGGCAGAATCATTCTGGAGAGACTAAAGAGGCTATAGAGAAACACTTGAGAGATGAACAAGCAGGTTTTAGGAAGAACAGATCATGTGCTGATCAAATAACTACCCTACGTATAATAGTTGAACAAAGTTTAGAACTAAAATCCCCACTATATATTGGATTCATAGATTACGAAAAGGCATTTGATAGTTTAGACAGAAGAATGCTTTGGAAGTTGCTGAGTCATTACGGAATCCCCATAAAGTTATTAACCTGATAAAAACAATGTATGAAGGAACAAAATGTAGTGTGGTGCATGAAGGACAGCTTACAGAAGCATTTGAAATAAGAACAGGAGTAAGGCAAGGATGCCTCCTGTCTCCATTTCTCTTTCTACTGGCCATAGATTGGATTATGAAAATAACTCAAAACAACAGAAATGGGATCCAGTGGTCACTGACCAAACAACTTGATGATTTAGAATTTGCTGATGACATAGCTCTCCTATCACACAGCCATCAACAGATGCAGGATAAAATGAGTATATTAGATGAGAGATCACAACAGCTAGGACTAAAGATTAATAGAGATAAGACCAATATTATGAGAATTAATGCAGTTGGCAATAACCATATAAAACTAGGAGAAATACCTCTACTAGACGTACAATCTTATATATATCTGGGCAGTAATATAGATAAAGAGGGAGGAACAGAAAATGATACCAAAATAAGGATATCAAAAGCAAGAGGAGCTTTCATTGCACTGGGAAACATATGGAAATCCAAAGAAATTAGGCTAAATACAAAAATAAAAATTTTCAACTCAAATGTTAAGTCGGTCCTATTATATGGCTGTGAAACATGGAGAATGACAAAATTGACAATCACGAAAGTACAGACTTTCATTAATGGATGCTTGCGCAGAATAAAGGGATGGAAATGGCAGGACAAAGTCACTAACGTGGAATTATGGAAATGTACCGGTCAAATACCAGTGGATAAAGAGATACAGCGAAGACGATGGCGATGGATAGGACACACACTACGGAAACCAACTGAGAGTATTACACAACAGGCCCTTTTTTGGAATCCCCAGGGGAAAAGACAAAGAGGAAGACCAAGGAATTCTTGGAGAAGACAGATAGAAGCAGAGATGAAGATGATGGGGAAGACATGGAATGATCTTAAAAGAATGGCAAGAAACAGAACGACTTGGAAAGTGTTTGTTGAAGACCTATGCTCCACCAGGAGCTAAAAGGTAAAAGAGAGAAGAGAGATCTAGAGGAACTTGTTCTTGATACATAGAAATGTTACTGGACACAATCTTCCTTTAGACAGCCTTTATCTGGATATGAACATAAAGCTGCAACAAATGTATATTGGAAAAATCTGTACTTTTATGGAGTTGGGTTTTTCTTCAAACAATTTTTAGAGGAATGAAGTTTTATCAGCTTGATGGTATACAAACATGAACAATCTCTACAGCAGATTGAAATGAAACAATTATAGAGCAGGTATACTCCTAAAGTAGTGAGAATGGGCTTGATATAAATTATAATAACAGATAGGAATAGAATTCATCTTTATTGAGTTATTATTCAGTTATTTGCAGATCATCATCATAGTACTCCGAACATGTCCATAGGTGCTCAGATCCCCTCCTCGGCAAGTCCTGCAGTGTCCAGCGACTGACAACTCCAGTTCTATGTTGGTTGATAAGTCTTCTTATGCGCCCGCTAAGTTTCTCGTTTCTGGCTGTGCCCATCTTAACTCCAAGTCTCTTTCATCTGAAGGAGTGATGTGGATTCATGGCTGTTAAAGTCCGAGATGAGGTTCTTGCTGCATTGGTTGGTCCTGCATTCACAAATTATCCAGACTTGCAGCTCCTCCAGCAGGGTAGCGCATGTGCACACATTACGTAGCAATATCTACTCCCCTGTAGAACATCCGTGGGACAAGCTTGGATGCAGAGTCTACAGGAAAGGTTCTGCTAATCTGCAACAGCTGAAAGCTGCTCTTTCATGTAAATGGGATCTGATTCCCCAGAATTTTCTTCAGAGACTTGTGACTTCCAACCGGAGTTGCTGCCAAGCTTGTTTGCAGCTAGTAGTAGTAGCCTCCATCAGTCATATTTGACTGAATTTTGCAGCAAAATTGTTTGAATTTTTGTATGTACATATATATATTTACATACTGAAGAACATTGAAAACGCACTACTTTAAAAATTGCAAACAAGAAACTCTGTGATTGTAACGCTCTACAAAAGTAAAGGAGATAGAAGCGTCTACAACAACTACAAAGGTGTCTCCTTACTCAGCATCACCAGCAAGACCTTTGCCAGTTTCATCTTAAGAAGGCTATATAAACTCATAGTGCATATATACTTACTGAATTGCTTTAGATCCAGAAGATCAATTGCAGACACGATTTTTTCTTTTGCATTTGCTTCAAGAAAAACCTAGAGAACAGCAAAAGCCTTTCATCGTGGCTCTTCCATTGACCTAGTCAGCAGGGATTGTATCTTCAAAACACTATCTAAAATAGGGTGCTCACATACTCTGCAGACACTATTCAAATCATTTCATGAGGATATGGAGGGCACCATTCAATATGATGGCAGCACATCACAACTCCTCAACATACACAGTGGTGTCAAGCAGGGATGTTTTCTTGCTTTGACCCTATTTGTAATTTTCTTCGCTGTTCTATTGAAACATGCATTCTCAAATGTGAACAAAGGAGTCTATCATCAATATATATATATATATATAAAATCAACATCAACAAAACAGAAGTTATGAATGTCGTCAAAGAGAAACAGCATATCAACAAAACTATAGAAGGCATGCAATTAAAACAAGTAGAGGAGCTCAAATACCTAGGAAGTTTAATGACAAACGACATTTCACAAACAGCAGAGATAGTCTCAAGATGCATCTAAGCTTGTCAAATCATTTGATAGGTATCACCACTATCGTTCAACAAGGAAATAACTCTAGAGGTAAAATGGGCATTTTACAATACAATCTTCATTCCAATATTGTGCTACCAATGCCAGTCCTGTACCCTAGATCCAGAACAATAAGAAAAATAACCTCTACTGAGATGAAATGTGTTAGACGAATAACAGGAGACAGCCTGAGAGACAAGATCAGAAATGAAGAACTGAGAAAATAGCTAGGAATAGTCCCCGCCATAGAATATATAATGAAAATAGATAAAATGGTTTGGCCATGTAACAAGGCAGAGTGATCAAAACACAACACAACAAGCCCTCAATAAACGTTGCGAGAACACCAGACCCATGAGTCGACCATGAAAAAGATGGATCTGCTGAATATTATAAGCACTATGAAACATAGCAGCTGAGGCGAACATAAGAGCAGAAGACCGCAAATTTTATCTTCCCTCGACGCTGAAAGGCAAATGAGGAAGGAAAGAAGAAGAAGATATATATATATATGGGTTGTCAGTGTTGTTTTAAAAAACATATGTATGACCAAAATCACTAGTGTCAAGTATGTTGGGGTGTTGACCTTGAGCTACGATAAGTGGTGTTGGCACTCATTGGGACCTGGGAAAGAGGTTGACAATTGACAAGATAGTGGTACCCTTGCAAGGCCAGTGAAGTGTTGTGAGATGTTAATTTAGAGAAGGTTTGAAACCTATAGAGAGATTATCATAGATGAGAGTTCAGTTTGGTGACAGGTAAAAGTAAAGGTAAGGTAAAGTACGAGACCTGAACCGGCATCTTAGCACGCGAGTTTACACCCATATGTGCTTGGCCGCCTATCCAGAAATGTTCGAATATTTCTGTATAGTGTTGCCTCAAACATTGAATCTCAGATGCAAGGCAACATTCCTCAGCTTCCCAAGGTAATACCCTGGTACCTATTTCTGCCAACGGCTGGGTCGACCATGGGGGTATATTTTTTTTTTTCCAACCACGAGTAGAATTCCTACTGCTCCCAGCGGGAATTGAACACGTGTTGTCCGAACGTCGGTAGTCCAGTCGAGTGGTTTTACCAACTAGGCTACCGAGGCCCCCATGGTGACATGTGTATGAATGGACTAAGAAGTTTGTGAATGAGAGGTGGAACATGAGTGGCAGCTTACCTGTACAAAAAGAAATCTTTTCCTGCTGCATCTACATGCTCGTCAATCACTGACTATGTGTATTGACCTTAATAGGGACTATGTTGAAGAATGATAATGTAATTATTTCAGTGTTTGCAATAAAAACTCTATTTTCTTTTTAAATATATGGTTTTCCATTGAATGCATCTTGTGTGTGCATTATATATATATATATATATATATATATATATATATATATATATATATATATATATATATATATATATATATATGTTATTTTAAAATATCATTTTTCAATGTTGATTATTTTGTCCTTTTAACGGCTAATTACTTTTGCAGGAGAGAAAAGTATAGATAGCAGCACTAATAAATTTAATATTCTTTTCAAACAATCTTGTTTTTGTATCCCTCAATGGCAGTTACTGGACAAGCGATGTGATGATAATGGTTGGGCAAGTTATGAAAAGACAAGAGGTGGGAAAATGTTGGAGATGCTGAACACATCTGAGGTTTTTCGTAAGACATAGTTTCACTATCCTAAATTGTGCATTTTTTTAGTTCCGTAAGCTACTTTCATAAGATCTTTAGTAGAAAGAGCCAACGAGATGAAAACAGATCCATACCTATGTTTCATAGATTATATCAAAGCATTTAACAAAGTAAATCACCAAGAAATAATCAAAATTTTAGAAAGCATAAACATAGACAGCAAAGATCTAAGAATAATAAAGAACATGTACTGGCAACAAACAGCAGCCATAAGAACTGGAAACCAATTGGGAATGTTTCAACAAATAAAACAGGGTGTTAGACAAGGTTGCGTGCTGTCACGAAATTTGTTTAATATTTATAGTGAGATTATTTTAAGATCTATAAGGGCATGCGTGGAATAACAATTGGAGTCATAATATAAATAATCTAAGGTATGCTGGTGATACAGTCTTAATCGCTAAGAGTGAAATGAGTTACAAGAAATGTTAGACATTATAGTGAAAGAAAGCAAAAATAAAGGACTCAGCCTTAATAGCAAAAAGACAGAAGTAATGGTAACAACAAAGAAAAAGACATCACCTCAGTGCAGAATAAAGACAAGTGGAACAATATTAAAACAGGTAAATGAATTTAAATATTTGGGAACTTTGTTAACCTCAGACAGAAGATGTACAAAGAGATGCGACACAGAATTGCTCAGGCAAAAGCAGCTTTCCAAAAAATGAGGACGGTACTGTGCAATCCATTTTTGACAATAGAAACAAGAAAAAGAGTTCTTAAATGTTATGTAGAGTCAGTCTTAACATATTGATGTGAATCATGGACAATAGGACAACAAACAAGAAAATCACTGGAGTCTGTAGAAATGTGGTTTTACAGAAGAATGGTGAGAATACCATGGACAGCTGAGAAGAGTAATGAAAACGTTCTGAAAGAAGCCAAAGCAAAAAGAGAGTTAATTTCCAATATTAGGAAGAAACAATCATCATTTTGTGGACACTTAATGAGAAGAGAACAACTGGAATATATTGTAACAACTGGGAAAATTGAGGGACGAAGAGATAGAGGAAAGCAAAGAGAAAAAATAACAGACAGCTTAAGATAATGGCTTGGCAGAAGGTCCACAACAGAAATGATAAATAACTGTCGAGATAGAAAATTGTGGAGAGACATGATCACCTATGCCAGCAGGCCTGGTACTTGATGATGATGAAGCAAGAAATAAAAATAAACATTTACAAATTTACTCATAAACTGAAAAGAAATTAATTTAAAATTATGAGGAAATCTCTAAATTAAAAATTTGCTGTTGTAAATGATTCATCAGTTTCAGTACTTTTTCCTATACTTGGGACCTTGCTTCTATCCATAAGTCTAATATATCCTTTCAAAATTAATAAATTGGAATTCTACCAAGTCTAATATTTTATGACTCAATTTGACTGAAACCTAGTTTCTAGCCTATGTTAATTATTGTTCTTATTAATATTTGGCATGAATTTCAATAAAACATTATCCTTCTTTAAGTTTATGTGAGCTTTAAGGGAACAATGGACAGATTACATTAAAGATCTTTAAATGATGAACAAACATAAGTAAATATTAAAGATAATGGGGAAGGACCAGAAATACTTAAAGAAGAAGTGGAAGATGCCTTGCACTTTATGAAAACAGGAAAATCTCCTGGATCAGATAATATAACTGAAGAAGAGATTGAAGCCATGGGTGATTTTGGAATCGAAATAATAACAAAATATATTGAATGACATCTACAACAGCAGATATATACCAGACAACCCATTAAAATCAATATTCATAACTCTACCAAAGAAATTTGGTGCAATTGAATGTGATGCTCATTGCAAATAAGCCAATCCAATTATTTTGAGATTGTTGATATGTCTCAGTTTTGCCAGAGTCAGCACTCACTGCTGTATTAAGATCCATAAGTGACTTGCAAAGAATATAAATTGGAAGTTATAAGATAAATTATATCAGATATTCTGTTAAACAATCTTAATGGCTAAAAGTGAAAACGAGTTACCAGAAATGTTAGACATTAGAGTGAAGGAAAGAAATAATAAATGACTCAGCCTCAATAGCAAAAAGACAGAAGTAATGGTAGCAACAAAGAAAAAGACATCACTGCAATGCACAATAAAGACAAGAGGAACAATATTAAAACAGGTAAATGAATTTAAATATCTGGGAACAATGTTAACTACAGATAGTAGATGTACAACAGAGTTGAGATGCAGAATGGCTCAGGCAAAAGCGTCTTTCCAAAAAATGAGGACGGTACTGTACAATCCATTTTTGACAATAGGAACAAAAATAAGAGTTCTTAAATGGTATGTAGAGTCAGTCTTAACATATGGATGTGAATCATGGAAAATAGGACAACAAACAAGAAAATCATTGGAAAACAAATGTAAAATCAAATGTAGAAATGTGGTTTTACAGAAGAATGTTGAGAATACCATGGGCATCTAAGAAGAGTAATGAAAACATTCTGAAAGAGACCAAAGCAAAAAGAGATCTAATCTCCAATATTAGGAAGAAACAATCATCATTATTTGGCCATGGAATGTGAAGGGAACAGCAGGAATATATATTGTGACAATTGTGAAAATTGAGGGATGAAGAGATAGAGGGAAGCAAAGAGAAAAGACATGAAACAGCTTAATAGAATGGCTTGGCAGAATGTCCACAACAGAAATGATAAATAACTGTCGAAATCAAAAGTTATGGAGAGATATGATCACCTATGCCAGCAGGCTTGGTACTTGAGGATGATGATGCTTTAACAAACATTTATGGTTCAAGGAGTTGCACACTTTGAACAGGACCACATTTTAAAGTGTTAAAAAGCTTTTAACAAAGTTGAAACTGCTTTGAAATTAAAATCAGATGTTTGTGTGTGTTGTAGATATAATAAGTCTTCTGTAAAAGAACTTTTAAAAGACCATAATTAATGCATGTTTTCCAATATATCCTTATAAGATTGAGAAACTGTAATTCTACCAGGTCTGTAATGTTATATGACTCAATTGTCTCTCTCTCTCTCTCTTTCTCTCTTCCATAAAAGCACTTGAAAAGACTATAATTTAAGATTCATGTTTTCTATTTGTGTGTATGTTTTTTAGGTGACGTCATGATTGACTATTCATATGTAGAGTGCACTTCATCTATAATGCAGTGCTTCACCACTTTCAAAAAGGTTTACCCAGAGTACAGAAAACAAGAGATAACGATTGCTCTGAATGAAGGTCTCAAGTACATTGAAGACAAACAACGCTCAGATGGATCTTGGGAAGGTAGCTGGGGTGTTTGCTTCACTTATGCAGCCTGGTTTACACTAGAAGCTTATAGTTGCATGGGACACACCTATGACAGTGGGGCAGATATGCCTGATGCTGTTAAAAAGGGATGTGAGTATCTTGTTAGCAAACAAATGGATGATGGAGGATGGGGTGAGAATTTTGAATCGTGTGAGGTCAGAGAATATGTGAACAGTGAGACATCACAGGTTGTGAACACATGCTGGGCTGTGCTGGGACTTTTGGCTGTCAAGTAAGCTAATGTTTTAATGAATTTTTCTTTGGTTCCATTTTTTTAACAATCAAATAATTAAGTTATTTTTAATCTTCTAAGGAGTATCATTTCTACATGAGCATTTATTTGCTTATGATCATGCACTAATACACGGAAAAATAGAAGACCCATCAGAACACTTAAATAGATTTAACATGACAGGTACCCAATACAATTTGAAAATCAACACTAACAAGACAGAAGTCAAGAACACCAGTAAAGAAAAACAGAACATCAACACAACAATAGAAGACAGATAGTTAAATCAAGTGGAGGAATTTAAACACATAGGAAGTCTAGTGACAAACAGTTAACAAGCAGCAGGATTATACTAAGATGCAACAAAGCTTGTCAAATCATCAGACAGATGTCACCACTACTATCTTACAAGGTAATAAAACTAGAGTTCAAATGGGCACTCAGCTACACAATCTTCATGTCAGTGTTGTGCTACCAATGCCAGACCTGGATATTAGATTCAAAAACAATAAGAACAATATCCACTACTGAAATAAAATGTGTTAGATTTAGATGCGTGACAACAGGAAAGATATGGAGAGATAAGATCAGAAATGAAGAGCTGAGAGAAAAAATACATTTCCTGCCATTGAATACATAAAGAAGCAACAGATAAAATGTCTTGACTTTGTGATAAGACAAAAAGATCAAAATACAACAGAATGAGCCTTCAAACTATGAGTCTATGAAAACACTAGACCCAAGGGTCAAACACAAAAAATGATTGATGGAATATTAAAAACACTAGGAAACAGCAGGAGAGGCTAACAAAAGATCATGGGACCATAAATTATATTTCCTCTTGACACTGAAAACAAATAAAGAAGGAAAGACTTGTCAGTTTTGATGATTGCTTTTTTTTACATTTTACTTTATTTATTTAATAATCATTGACTGTGACTGTTTTGTTAATGTTTGTTGTTTGTGTTCACCAGCTTTATTCCTCTAACAAAGTCCTGACCTTTGTGTGAATGTCACTTTGTCCTATTTTTCACACTGGCAGCCATGTGCTCAGTTGTCCCCCGCCATACAGGCAAATATTCTCCAACTTCAGAGATATTCTCATATTTTTATAGTCGATAGTTTTAACGTTTTTGTGTAGATTTTTCCTATTAGTTTTGCCCATGAAGCGGCCATTTTTGTCCTACTTTTTTCTATTCCCAACTGCCAAGGGTTCTTTAACATGCACAGAATGCACACGGGACATCCTGTTTTTTGCTGTTTTCTGAGAGGGCTAGACATCATATCTCACTACCAAGAGACCAGGAGAGGATAAAGCCACAGATTCTATTTTATTTATTTATTTGTTTTTTTTTTTATATTTTCCACCGCCTGTGGTAGGAATCAAACTCAGGACCTTCTTATCTAGAGGCCAACATCTTACCTCTAGACCACCCAGCCCCCATATTTTGTTAATAAATCATCATCAGGCTATTTACTAAACTTATATGGAAGAACCAGTCAGAGTAAGCAATCTCTTTAAGTGGAATTACAGAGTTTGCTGAAAGGTGTTCTGCTGTTACAGAACTAAGAGCTACCAGCAACTCATGCTCATAGCTGATGGCTGGCACCAGGATCAGTGAAGCAGAACTATCCAGGTCCTACTTCACCTATTCACTGTGCCCCAAGTAACAGACTAGTTTAGTCTGGCCAAGTGAGTAGGGATCGAGAAGGAAGGCAACCTGCTACTCAAAAATGCCATTTTGAAGACATGTGTTGGGTTAAAAGGTGCAAATATCACAGTTTTACTGCAGTCAGCTACACAAAATATTTACAAAGCATAGAGAAGTGTGCTGAGGGTGACACATCATCCATTCTTTACTGCTGTAAACAGGGTGATGAGGCTAGATATATAATAAATAACATAAAAATTTTCAACAAAATAATCAGATAGCATCATATATGGCCCATACCTACTGAAACATTTATGAAAACAGGCTACACAAAAAGCCAAAGAATTGTATTTTTATATAAATTATACTAAGAAGTTGTAATGCTTAAAATCCTGCGCAAGTCAAGTATAGAAAACCAAGCAATGGTAATACAATCACACCACTAAGAAAGGATGTTAGCACCTAATGGAGAAGCAGTAAGTTTATATATAAACTGTGAATAAATTCACAGAATAACTGTTTTTTATTTTAATGCAAAATTTGCATGATTCATAATTTTACAAATTGAGTTAATTGCAGGTCATCATCATTGCACTCCGAACATGTCCATAGGTGCTCAGATCCCCTCCTCAGCAAGTCTTGCAGTGTCCAGTGACTGACAATTCCAGTTCTGTGTTGGCTGAAAAGTCTTCTTATATGCCCACTAAGTTTCTCGTTTATGGCTGTGCCCATCTTAACTCTCATCTCTTTCATCCGAAGAAGTGACGTAGACTCTTGGTTGCCGAAGTCCTGAGCCCTACCACATCTCAGAGAGCATTGATCATGTCCACCCGATCCATTGGTTGACCATTTTCAACGATAGTGCAGCTAGCCAATCTGTCCACTCTTTCATTTCCCCATACTGCGCATAGCCAGGGTCGTAGAAAAAGGTGACCTTATGTATTTTTTATTTCTACAACAACTCTACCCATTGCATGCGTACAGAGCCCACCTCCACTCTTTTTATCATGCTCATCGAATCACTTGGTATGCAGGCATAGATGTAGTCTTGTGACTCTAACCAGATGAATGCCCTGGTAACTGCCATTACCTCGTCATACTACTTGTGGTCATAATGTATGCACCACTGTCTTCTTTGACTGTTCTGTCTGTCGAGTGTGCTGTAAATGCCCATGCACTCCTGTGGTTTCATATTACAGATTCGTCTGTATAGATGACTGCATCTTTGTCATCTGTGTTATCCCAGATGAGACGGTTTACCTCCATATTGACTACGAATGAGTTATGTTCCCTATATTTCCTGTCAAATGTGACAATACACAGGAATGTACCTCTGAATGTTGTATACACTAATATCTACTCCTAGCCAGCATTGATATTGGTAAGACCACAGACCTGTTTGATGACATCTTCTGCTCGGCCCACCCATGATTTGCCTCTTTGAAGCCTGACACCTCTTACTATGTTGAGCTCGTGGTGCAATAGATGCTCTTTACCTGCACTTATCATCAGATATGCTTGTGCCCTTCATATCTTGATCCTGTCATCCATGGTTGGAAAGTCAAGAAGATACCTCATTGTTACACAGGGAGTGTCACAAGATAATGTGCATAGCTTCATTCTGTATTTTCTCCAGATTGTCTGTTTGAGTCGTGCTGAAGGTAAGAATTTCTAAGGTCATTCATCCCATGACCTTCAAGGCAGCTAATCCTTTGCAGGATTTTGTTATCACATGGTCGTTGTAGTTCCAAAAACACAGGTTGTGAGCAAACTTAATTCCGAGGTATGTCATCAACCTGTCCCTGGTCATCTCATTAGCTCCCATTTGTACCACCAGTGTTTCCATCTTAACGATATGATAGTTAAGGGAGAACCATGAAACTGATGCTTTATTAAGATTAACCAGTGCACCTGTTACTCCACACTAGGAAGAGTTGCGATCGAGTTAATTTTGCAGTATGGAGGCAATTTCCCATCTGTCTCTTCCCTGTCAATATATCAGAATGTCATAAGCAAAAGTCAGAGTTCTTCCCCTTCCATCCAGCTGTTGTTCCATAATCGTTATAGTGTACATGTTAAATAGAACTGGTGACAATGGTGAACCTTGTGGCAGCCCAAGACAAATGGATGTTGGCTCGGATAACCAACTTCCACATCTGAGTATCACCTTCCTCTGAAACAGTGCTGCGGTGACCTATCTAATGAGGGAGGGGTGCACCGCCAGTTTGAGGAGCATGTGCAGGAGGTATTCAAATGGTACTCTGTTGTATGCATACTCTAGATCTATAGCAGTAGCACATGTCTCCTCTCGTTTGTGCAAGCCTTCGAAGATGTCATAGGCGAAAACTGCCGCATTGAACCATGTTTCTTTGTTATATATATAACCTCCAAGTGTTGATGGGAATGAGCGTATCTGTTCAAGGTGACAGGTGAGTACACGGACAACTATTTTCTCCAGTAGCTTACCCACAGTGTTCTGCATCGTGATGGTTCTATAAGCACTGATCTGAGAATGGTGCTTGTTTGGCTTCGATAGCAGTAGTAAGTAGCTGTGTAGCCACTCCTCTTTAATCTGTTCACTTTGAATGCTGACATTCAACTCTTTGGCCAGTTTTTTTTATTTTAACCGAACACCATATGGACCAGGAGCAGTGTTGTGTGACCTTTTAAGTGTCGTGCGAATGGCATTGGTTGTGATTGTAAGATCTTCTACATGCAATTCCTCACACAATTCTGAGAGTGACCCCCCATATCATTCTTACAGCTTCATTTCTTTGATCATTCTGCTCAATGTAGCGGGCAAGCAGGGCCTTCCATTTGCTCTCATCAGATTTGTGCCACATCTGGCCTGTGCTCTGAAAGTCTGGTATGCTTCTGTGTCATTTTATTCCATTCATGCTCTGATGAAGGCGCCAGAATGTGGTTAGCGATTTTTCTGAGCACATTTTTTTACAGAAATTATCCCACTTGGCATTCTTAGCCTGCTTAGCACTTAGTTTACAGTGCATCATTTTCTGATCGACCTCTTATTTCAGATGCTTTAAGAGTTCAGGTTGTGTTTTTCCATTCTTTCTGCTTTTCTGCCATGTCTTGGCCGTTTGTCTATTGTTCCGCCAAACTTTCTCGTCTTCTACGATCCAGCAGGGTGGCTGAGTCCATCTCTCCTGTGAGGGGCATCCTGTTTCCTATGTCTGATTTTGCTAATAACGTTCTGGTCTGTGTTCTCATAGTGGAACGTGATGCTTTCTTTTCTGGCTTCTATTTTTGCTTTTCTCAATTAGGAGGACACATGGATAGTGATCATTTCCATGGAATCCCAGTACACTCCACCTGCAAACCGGTGCGAAGGTGGAAGACACCAGTGCCAGGTCTATGACACTATCGGAGTCCTCTGTTTGAGTGGCCATTCTGGTTGCTCTTTCATCATTCAAGCACACTAAATTGACTGACACCAGTGCATTCTTTAGGTCTTCTACCTGCTTGTTTGTTATGACATTACCCCACTGGTTTCCTCTAGCATTAAAGTCTATGCAGAAAAGGACGTTCTCCTCCTTGAGCGCAAAGAGATTCTGCCATTGGTATGTGTACACCTTCCCAATATAGGCATACACATTTACAACCGCGAAAGGAACTGGGGTCTGCAACCTAATCGCATGTACCTGCAATTCTGCATTGTCCCACACATACATATCAACCTCAGCTGCCACCATATTGTTTCGCACAAGGATGACCTGCCCAAGGTGTCGCCTAATGTAGAAACAGTGAAATCCAGGGGCACTAACTGTCCTATCACGAAGAAGTGTTTCTTGCAAAATCATTATATCCAAGCCGCACAGTAGCTTATCAAAAATGGGTTGTCATTAATTTATGGAAACGCAGTTCTAATATGTAACCAGCACATACTTTAGGCCTAGCCTCTCACACTTCGACAGTTTCATACCAGCACGTTTACCTTGTCTTGTTTTCCTTCTTCGATGTTGTCGTTTAGGATTCATTTGAATACTTACTGTCACCATTGTTGATTTTGTCACTTATTTTGTTAGTTTTAAAAATATATTAATGTAGTTTAAAACACCTACTTATATAATTCCAATATATTTGTACAATTAAGGTGTACTGCTGTTTCTGTTCTTACTAGCTTTCCAGATTTAAAAGCACTTGAGAGAGGTATAAAGCTTATTATGTCAAGACAGCTACCTAATGGAGACTGGCCACAGGTATGATCTTATGTACTGTTAACTATTTTTTAATTGTTGGATTATTTTGCTGATTTAAATGGAAGTATCATTCTTGAATCTGTAACCTACCTAGTACTTAATGTCCTTATAATTTGAAAGAATGACAAGCACTCTATAATGAAATATTTATACAAACAATATTATTTCTAGTTTTTATATAAAATCAACAGATTTGCTGAAGAATTCATTGATGTCTTTGAATGCAAGTGTTAAAGAAGAATTCTCAGAACACCATGGACAGAGAAAAGAAGTTTGTCCATTTTGCAAGAACTTAACATTTCTGAAAATTGGTAGACAAAGAAAATAAAAACAAGAAAAATCTAATATTTTGATCATGTAAAACAACATTATGGCTTAATTAAGAAAATTATGGAGGGCGTAGTTTCAGGTATATAAAGGAGAAGAAGTTTTAGAAGAAGGTGTGTGCAAGATATTACTAATGAGCTGGGATTGACTGAAGCAGAAGCTGGACATCACATACAAGACGGAATATATCAGTGTAGCTGGAGATAAATAATAATAAATGAATATTATTATAGAGGGAAACTTCTGAGGCGATGATCAGCGAATCAATTCAGAGGAAGAGGTATGTTTACAGCACTCGGAAAAATTGACAAATAATCAACAACAGAAAAAATATGGACCAAAGCAGGATTGAACCCGTACTCAGTGGCACAGCGCCTTGCCACGAAAAGCCAAATGCTAGGGAACACTGCCACTCAGCTAACTAAAAAATTAGCTTCGTAGGCAATATATTTCGCTCAGGTGTTCTCTTGACTATAGCATAAGGCTGCGATCACAGCTCGGAAATACATAGTGTATCTGTATTATTTCCTGTTAAGATTCAAGGCTAATTTTTTAGTTAGTTGAGTGGCAGTGTTCCCTAGCGTTTGGCTTTTTGTGGCAAGGCGCTGTGCCACTGAGTACGGGTTCGATCCTGCTTTGGTTCATATTTTTTTCTGTTGTTGACTATTTGTCAATTTTTCCGAGTGCTGTAAACAAACCTCTTCCTCTGAATTGATCAGTGTAGCTGTCATGGAAGCCATGTTCCAACCGGGACAAGCTAGACAATAATGAAGTTATTCCTAAATCATTGAAAGGATCTATGATCTTTGAAAGAACAACTACACAAGTCATGGTTCAAAGTATTTTGATAAGTCATACACAACAAAGACTGAAATTAACTAAAATATAGAGAGTACCATGTGAAATGATTATATTGTTCCTCCATCATTTTGAGGTAGACATGGACAGTGATGGATACATTGTTCCAGAGTTAAGAGTTCATGAAGTAACATCTTTTCATAAAACAATAAACATCATTAAATAATGCTGCTAACTTTTATGATTATTATTTCACACACAAATACCTTTCATATTGCATAGAAGTAGGATTTAAACATCTCATACATTTGAAGCAAGTTTTACATGCCTGTATATAGTTTCATGTAATATGAGCAGTCTTATTATTAGTGTCATAATAGAACGAAGAAGTATGTGTTAGCACTCAGAAATAATGACAGACAAACAACAACAGAAAAAAACAAAGAACAATATATGGTCCGAAGCGGGATCGAAGCCGTACTCAGTGGCACCGCGCCTTGCCACGAGAAGCCGAACGCTTGGTACACTGCCATGCAGCCAACTAAAAAATTGGCTATTGTAAGCAGTGTCTTACACGAAGGTGTTCCCATGACTATAGCATAGGGTTACGATCACAGATCGGAAATAAATTGTATATCTGTACTTTCCTATTAATGCAAGTATCTCCCAGTAGGGCTGAATACTTGTGTTGCAGACAAACATTTATTATTATTTGTCTGTCATTATTTCCGAGTGCTAACACATACTTCTTCGTTCTATTATTCCCTATTATCGCCTCGGAAGTTCCCTATATAATAATATTTATGTATTATTATTTGTAACCAGTATATATCCCGTGTGTTACCGGGGCCCCATTATGTGGGATGTAAAGAATAGTGACACTGTGACCTTCCAGGCATGTCGTATGAGGCGACTAAGGAGATTGATCGATGGTTTGACAAGCTGTCATTGTAAAAAGCATTGTTATGGAAACAGACCATAGATTTTAGAAGCAGTGATCTCTGCAATATGTGCCATTTTGGCACGCAAGGTTTCTATTTTTGAGATTGTGGTTCTGCCCTATGTGCCGTCTTCGGCTCGAAAGGACAATAGATAGATAGATATAACCACTGGAAACTACTATTCGTGCTGTTTCGTCCAATAAATGTTTGTCTGCAACACAAGTATTCAGCCCTACTGGGAGATACTTGCATTAATAGGAAAGTACAGATATACAATTTATTTCCGATCTGTGATCGTAACCCTATGCTATAGTCATGGGAACGCCTTCGTGTAAGACACTGCTTACAATAGCCAATTTTTTAGTTGGCTGCGTGGCAGTCTACCAAGCGTTCGGCTTCTCGTGGCAAGGCGCGGTGCCACTGAGTACGGGTTCGATCCCGCTTCGGATCATATATTGTTCTTTGTTTTTTTCTATTGTTGTTTGTCTGTCATTATTTCTGAGTGCTAACACATACTTCTTCGTTCTATTATTCCCTATTATCGCCTCGGAAGTTCCCTATATAATAATATTTATGTATTATTATTTGTACCTACTTATTATTAGTGTCACTTTGTTACTTTTTTAAAATTGCTGCTGATGTGATAATTTGCATAATTTTGCTGGAGTTCTGTTACAACTTGTGTATGTTTATGCTCCAGACAGATGATCCCTTCCCTATCACTTACTTGCACGGATAGTTTTTCATGTTACCTTTTCCATTTTTTTCAGTCTTTTCATTGCTAGAGATTTTGCACTGAGATGATAATAGCTACTTATTTGATAATGCCATTTCTCTCTTATTTCATATTCACTTAATTTTATTCCTTATTTACATTTTCTCTTTGTTCTCTAACAGGAGAACATCAATGGGGTGTATAGTAAGTCATGTGGAATAAGCTACACAAGCTACAGAAACATATTCCCTATCTGGGCACTTGGGCGTTTTGCAAACATGCACCCTGAGAGCGAGTTAGTGACAGCATAGATCACAAGCTGCCATTGTAAAACATAAAAGAACAGCAAGTAAAAATCAATTTGTGTTGTAAAGAACTCTTACATAATTGTTGTTCTTGATATTTCCAATATAATAAGCTAATGTTTGATTTAAGTGCAAGAATTCAGTTTTTGATATGTTACATCTATAATTCTGTTTTGAACAATTGTCATTTAATGCTGTTGCTTTAATATTGTGTCTTGATAGATTGCAAGAAATAAATTAAAAGGGAACAAGTGAGAAACAATGCAGACATTAAGATTTAACTAAATATTAGGTATAAAAAAATTCTACTTTACCCTAAATTTAAATACATTGGAAAAGTTAATAAATATCTGGTAGTAAAAAATATAGGTATATAGGTCTGAAATTTGATATAGAGCAAACAAGTGAAATTCAAGTTTGAATACCAGTATTGGTTGGGTATATTGGTAAAGCTGAAAGTCAACACAGGCTTTAGAAATTGACTTTAAAAGAAATACCAGCAAAGTATGTTTAAGTCTCTCAGCTTTAGAGTTTTCATATCAAATTAAATCAGACATGAAGAAATCAACCAAAGATATATCTCAACCAGTATAAGAAATTGCAGATGGACTTAATAGTTCATATTTTCAGAATGGAAGACAATCAATTTAGTGCTAGACATTTAAAGAAAATGAGAAAAACCAAAAGAGACTCTACACAGTACCATCTATCAAGAGTTAATGATGATCTTAAAAAATACACAAGATGCGTAAGAACAAGCAGTAAAATGTCTCAGATGGAGAGCAATTGTTTTCTTTTCCTTATGTGTTTCACTTAGTTCACAGAAACATGATGCTGAAGATAATAAGCTCGTTGCCAAGAATTTTTAGCACAAAGAACCATTGGTGTCTCATCCAAATTGTTCAAACTGGGCCATTGAAGAATGTAGAAAATATGGCAGTTCATGATCAAGAGGGGAAGCCCAGCTGTATCTAATGCTGCTGTAAGCTACACAGGATGAATTAGACAAAACAGGGTGCACATTTCATGACAAGGACCCAAAGCATGGCTGCAAGAGAAGAATGTGACAGTGCTGAAGTGGATAACAACAGTCCCAACCTAAAACCCAATTGAAAATATTTGAACACTTTAAACTATGTCCTAAACATTTTAAGGATACCAAGTGGGATGATTTCTAAAAAAAAGTGTACTCAGAAAAATCGTTAACCACATCTTGGTGTCTTCATCAGAGCGTGAATGGCACAACATAACACAGAAGCATACCAGACTTCCAGAGCACAGGCCAGATATGGCACAAATCTGATGAGAGTAAATGGAAGGCCCTGCTTGTCTGCTACATTGAGCAGACTGATCAAAGAAATGAGTCTGTAAGAATGAGGATATGGGGGGGGTCACTCTCAGAATTGTGTGAGGATGTAGTTCATGAATAAGATCTCACAATCACAACCGATGCCATTCGCAAAACACTTATAAGGTCACACAACACTACTCCTGGTCCAGCTGGTGTTCAGTATGACGACATAGGCGATTTAGCTGACGACGACTTGAAAAACTGTCCAAAGAGTTTGATGCCAGTATTCAGAGTTTCCAGATTAAGGAGGAATGGCTACACAGCTACTTACTAACGCTACCACTCAGAGGTTATAGATATACCAAAGAGACATGGCTCAATGTGGCAATCTTCGCTTATGATGTCTTTAAAGACTTCCACAGACAAAAGGAGATGTGCTACCGCTATAGATTTGGAGGATGCATACAATAGAGTATCATTTGAAAACCACATGCACATACTCCTCAAACTAGCGGTGCACTCATTCCTCATTAGATGGATCGCTGCAGCTCTGTTTCAGAGGAAGGTGATACTCAGGGCTGTCACAGCGCTCTCCATTGTCACCAGTTTTATTTAACATGTACACAGTAACGATTACAGAACAACAGCTGGATGGGAGGGGAAGAACTCTAACTTTTGCTTATCACATTCTGGTATATTGACAGGGAAGAGACAGATGGGAAATCACCTACACAATGCAAAATGAACTCAATCGCATCTCTTCCTGGTATGGAGTATCAGATGCATTGGTTAATTCTAATAAAGTATCAGTTGTGGGGTTATCCCTTAGCTATCATATCATTAACATGAAAACTCTGTGGTGCGAATGGGAGCTGATGAGGTGACCAGGGACAGGTTGATGACATACCTCAGAATTAAGTTTAATCGCAGCCTGTATTTTTGGGACCACGTTGACCATGTAATAACAAAATCCTGCAAAGGATTAGCCGCCTTGAAGGTCATGGCAGCATTGAACTGAGGCGACTTACCCTTCTGTTCCAGGGATTAGTCCTCGCACCAACTGAGTACGCCCTAGCAATTCTTACTGTCAGCATGACTCAAACTGACAGGCTAGAGAAAATATAGAATGAAGCTATGCGCATTTTCTTGGGGTGTTTACAAGGGACACTCCCTGCTTACAAATGAGGTATTTTCTTGACTTTCCAACCATGGATGACAGGATCAATATATGGAGGGCACAAGCATACCTGAAGATAAGTGCAGATAAAGAGCATCTATTGCACAACGACCTCAACACAGAGAGAGGTGTCGGGCTAAAAAGAGGCAAATCATGGGTGAGCAAAGTAGAAGATGTCATCAAACAGATCTGTAGGCTTACCAATATCAACGCTGTCGAGGAGTTGATACCAGTCCTACATCATTCAGGGGGACATTCTCATGTATTGTCACACTCAACAGGAAATGCAGGGAACAGAACTCAGTCGTGGTCAATGCGGAGGTGAGCAGTTTCATCTGGCGTAACACTGAATAGAAAGATGCAGTTATCTATACAGACAAACCCGTAATGTGACACCAAAGAAATGCATGGGCATTTACAGCACACTCGGCAGACAGAACAGTCAAAGAAGACAGTGGTGCATACGTTATGATCATGAATAGCATGACGATGGATATGATGGCAATTACCAGGGCATTCATCTGGTTAGAGTCACACGATCACACCCACACTTGCATACTAAGTGATTCAATGAGTATGATAAAAAAAAGTGGAGGCAGGCTCTGTATGCTTACAATGGGTAGAGTCATTGCAGAAGTAAAAAATACATAGGGTCACCTTTGTCTACGTCCCTGGCCATGCGGGAGTACTGGGAAATGAAAGAGTTGACAGGTTTGCTAGTTGTGCTATTGTTGAAGACGATAAACCAAAGGATCATGCGGACATAGGTAGGCACAGAACTTCAACAACTATGAATCCACATCACTCCTTCGGATGAAAGAGGTGGGAGTTAAGATTGGCACAGCAAAAATGAGAAGCTTAGTGAGCATATAAGAATACTTATCAATCAACACAGAATTGGAGTTGTCAGTCACTGGACACTGCAGGACATGCTGAGGAGGAGATCTGAGCACCTATGGACATGTTCGGAGTGCAATGATGATGACCCGCTAATAACTCAATAATTCATTTTAAAAAGAGGACTCAGAGATGTTGAACAATTAAAGAAGGTAGCTTAAAAATCCTGGGACATTCGGACTCACAATTACCAACAAACACTTGTGGGGGGAACTGGTTGGTCACGAGGCAAGACACCGGCTTCAAGAAATAGAGGTTGTGGGTTAAAACCCTGGCTGCACCAGTTGGGATTTTTATTTATGATTTCTCTCTGCTGTACCACTCCTGGTCTCAGCAACAAGGCCCGGCTTGAAACGTCAATTACTAATGGACAGAAAAAATATGAGTACCTCCAAAGACGGAGTTATCTGCCTGTGCTGCGAGGGACCCCTGTACACACGGCTACCAGGGAAAAAACGGATTAACACGCAAAATTCAGTTCTTAGCCTCTAGGACTTCGTCAGAGGTCAAAGCTGGCGAACGTAAGAAAAAAAAAAATGAAAGAAAACTTGTGAAAAGTTTGCCTTTCTGAAGAAGTGGTCTTGGCAAACAAATGCATTAAATTGCGAAGCTGCAGTAAAGCTGGATGTGAAGGAGAAATTGAAAAAAAATGGTATGGTTAAAGCTTTTTTGTAATTGATGAATGACACAAATTTGTACGATGTTTCAGCGCAATAGACCTTCAGTAGGAACAAACAAACACACACACAAATATGTAAGTAACTAAAATTAATCCTTCATAGCTAACTAATAATGAAACATTCAAAACAAAATAATTTCAAATAAGTACGAGAAACAAAAATAAAAATGTCTTCCCTGTATCGTGGCCAGAAGAAAAAAGAACAAGTGACACAGGATACGCTGTTGACCAGCTGATGGGCGGGTCAAAAAAAGGTTAAAGGATCCTAAAAATATGTGGGAGGAGATTGTCTAGGTTACCTCAACTACAATGCCACCAGCAATGTCTATACGTATCAGCACACCTACACACTTATATATACACATTTATATAGTCTATATATATATATACACACACACACACATGTATACGCATACACATATGCATATTTGTGTACCGGCAGACATTGGCAGTAGCGTTGTAGTTGAGGTAACCTAGATAATCTCCTCCCACATAATTTTAGCACCTTTTAACCTGTTTTTGACCTGTCATCGGCTGATCATCCGCGTATTCTACGTCCCTCATTCTTTTTCCTTCTGGCCGCGATACAGGGAAGACATTTTTATTTTTGTTTCTCCTACTTATTTGAAATTATTTTGTTTTGGTTGCTTCATTATTAGTTAGCTATGTAGGATTAATTTTATTTACTAACTTATTTGTGTGTGTTGTTTGTTTGTTTCTGCTGATGGTCTATTGCGCCGAAACGTCGTTCAAATTTGTGTTTCGTCCATCAATCATTCATCAAATTCAGCTGAATGAAGTTCTAAATTTAACACCGTGTCTTATATTAGTTGAACTTGATTTTATATAAATAAAAATAATTGTCTCCAAGCAAGCTCAAGATTACACTAAACATTTGTTGGTGTATTCAATATTTGTGTTTTACAAATTGTGTGTTATTAATAATAGCTTTTGCAGCATATGTAAAACATGTTAACCAATGTAATGTGGCTTTTTTTTTATCCATGCATTTTATTATGTATTTACTTAAATTCTTTGTTTGTATCTTTTTAATTTTTGATGTAGATAAGTATCTGTTACTTTCTATTACTCATTTCATTAGACAATTTATCTACAAATAATAATTTTGAAACAACAGTAACTATATTAACTCCTTCTCTATTGGACTTTAAAATAAAAAGAAAAAGTATCACCCAGTACCAGACAAAAAAATGAGGGCGATAATATGTATTCTTTAGAAAGGCATATCTCTGTATATACTGCACCTATATGCTTAATTAAGCAAGAAGGATGAGGAATTTGAATATGTAAAACGTGTGTGTGGTAATTTAGAAATAAGTAAATGAAAAAATTAATGTTTTTTTTTTCTATCATCATCAAGTACTGGGCCTGCTGGCGTAGGTGATCATGTCTCTCCACAACTTTTTATCTCGACAGTTATTTATCATTACTGTTGTTGACCTTCTGCCAAGACATTCTCTTAAGCTGTCTGGTATCTTTTCTCTTTGCTTCCTTCTATCTATTCGTCCCTCAATTTTCCTAGTTGTTACAATATTCCAGCTGTTCCCTTCTCATTACATGGCCAAAAAATGATGATTGTTTCTTCTGAATATTGGAAATTAGCTCTCTTTTTGCTTTGACCTCTCTCAGAACATCTTCATTACTCTTCTTAGCTGTCCATGGTACTCTCAACATTCTTCTGTAAAACCACATTTCTACACACTCCAATGATTTTCTTGTCTTTTGTCCTATTGTCCATGATTCACATCCATATGTTAAGACTGGCTCTACATAACATTTAAGAACTCTTTTTCTTGTTTCTATTGTCAAAAATGGACTGCATAGTATCTTCCTCATTTTTTGGAAAGCTGCTTTAGCCTGCGCCATTCTGCATCTCACCTCTGTTGTACAACTTCCGTCTGAGGTTAACAAAGTTCCCAGATATTTAAATTCATTTACCTGTTTTAATAATGTTCCACCTGTCTTTACTGTGCACTGAGGTGATTTCATTTTCTTTGTTGTTAACATTACTTCTGTCTATTTGCTATTAAGGCTGAGTCCTTTATTTTTGCTTTCTTTCACTATAATGTCTAACATCGCAACATTTTTTTTCTAAGGGATGATAATTTGAAAATCTTTGAATGTTTTTGTTCTTATGTATTTTCCTTACATCAAAAAAAAGTCACAGCAACAGAAGAAAATAACACAGATAAAATATATTTCATAATTATATTTAATAATTTATTAACTTTACTTATTATTTTATTTATTACATTGTTTTTCCAAGTAGTTCTGTTTTGGATGGTACTATTCGAAGCAAGGACCACTTTACACCTGCCGCCATTGATATGGATGTCCAAACCATTTAATTCTTTGTTGTTCAGTATGGTTAATTGATGTAGTTATACCCACCATTAACCACAATGAGCAACAAAGAATAAAATGATTTGGACATCTGAACAGACATTTACATTTACAATTATACATTATCAATTGATATACATTCTACAAATTTTTTTCATGGCAAGATCAGTCTTTTTTTTAATTTGACATTGGTGATGGTAATAATTTTACTTTTTTTTACATTTATGCTTTTAATTTTCTTTAGAAAGTTAACATTTTTTTTACTCTGAAAAAATTTTTACATTTTTTATATTTTTGCATTTTATTTTCTTTATGTGGCATCATTATTGCGTATATGCCTTTTTTTTTCAGATAAACAGATAGAAATGGGTTATTTTTAAATGGCAAAAGTAAATTTAGAAATATTTTTATAACATCTACCACTGCCATTAATCATATCAACCAACAACACCAGTTAATTTTTTTTTTGCTTGTGTTCGCCCAATGACTAAAGAAGAACACCTCTTTGTCATCCACCCTTAAAAGAACGTTAAGTGGGCGTGTCTGTGTTGTGTTGTGGCTTGCAGAATAACTGTGATATTTGCACCTTTCTGCCCAACAACACAAGTGAATGGATTGTCTAGCTTTGGTCGGAGTAAAATAATTAGAGGAGAAAGATTGCTCATTCAATGCCATTGACCAAACCACCTTCACCTTGCAGACAGATTCCAAGTGAACAAAACAATAAAATAAAAAGCCTATAACTTCCTTCCCTGAGGAGGAAATGTACCATCTTGACAGTTAAGTGTACAGTAATAAATCATCATGGGTATAACGGGGCTCTTTTTTAAAATGCATTTTTCATAAATGGATAAGCATTTATCTACTTCCTTAAACATTACTTTGTGTACTAATGTGCATAAAAAGTATAACTGTTGTTGAGTTTTATATCCTTCAATTTGAAAATAAACAGAATATTTTTTTTACTTGCCTTGTCTTTTTCATACTAATGTTTACTCAACTTTGTGATGATGTTGCAGCCAGAAAAGTATTCCAGTTAAAAGTTGCATGAATTTATATGGCTTTCTTAAGATCATTCTATCAGGAAATCTTTGATATCACAGAATGAAAATATAAGTTAGTGTAAATATTATTAAACTTGTTCAGCTGTGATAAACAAGTGCCTATTAGTCATGTACACCTCGGTTCATCGGTGCTATATAGAACCAATTCTGACCTATGGAAGCGAATCATGGACAAACAAATTAAAAGACGATTAGAGGCCACAGAGATGGGATTTCTCAGAAGAATGTTGAAAGTTCCCTGGACAGCTAAAAAGACCAAAGAGGAAGTTCTCAAATAGGCCAACACAAAAAGGCAGCTCCTAAACATCAGAAAGAAACAATCAACATTTTTCGGGCACATCATGAGAAGAGGAAAGTTGGAATACTTGGTTACAACTGGCAAAATAAAAGGAAAGAGAGATCGCGGACGACAAAGAGAGAAAATACTGGATAGCTTGGTGTCATGGCATGGAAAACACTCAACAACAGAACTGATATGATGCACTGTAGATAGAACATTGTGGAAGGACATGATCGCCTGCGCCAGCCGGTATGGCACATGATGATGATATCTCGTATGGTCTTTATTGATATGTTGTTTTATTAGATGTTAAATTTGCTATTTTTGCACCATTAATCTGTTAGATCAGAAATGCAGAACTGAGAAAATAGTCTGGAATAATTACTGCCATAGAATACTTAAAGAAATAACTGATAAAATGGTTTGATCACTTGATAAGACCGAAATGAAGAACTGAGAAAATAGTCTGGAATAATTCCCGCCATAGAATACTTAAAGAAATAACAGATAAAATGGTTTGATCACTTGATAAGACAGAAATGTCAAAACACAACACCGGACTCAAGCGGAGACCACAAAAAATATGGATTGATAGAAAATTAGAAACATTTGGAAACATAGGAGAGCTCAAAGAAGGAGAAAAAAGATCACAAACTATATCTCACCTCGATGCTTAAAAGCAAACGAGGAAGGACAAGAAAAACTCCTCAGCTTAGGACCAATCTTCTTCTTCTTCATCGTTCCTTCCTCAATTGCCTTTCAGCTTCGAGGAGAGATATAATTTCCAGTCTTTCACTCTTCTTTGCCTCTGCTGCTGTTATGTTTCCTAGTGCTTCTAATATTCCATCAATCCATCTTTTTTCCGTAGTCGACCCTTGAGTCTGGTGTTCTCGCAACGTTTATTGAGGGCTCGTTGTGTTGTGTTTTGATCACTCTGCCTTGTCACATGGCCAAACCATTTTATCTGTTGTTTCTTTATATATACTATGGTGGGGGTTATTCCTAGCTTTTTTCTCAGTTCTTCATTCCTGATCTTGTCTCTCAGGCTGTTTCCTGTCATTTGTCTAACACATTTCATCTCAGTAAAAGTTATTTTTCTTATCATTCTTGCATCTAGGGTCCAGGACAGGCATTGGTAGCACAACGGTGGGATGAAGATTGTATTGTAGAGTGCCCGTTTTGCTTCTAGAGTTATTTCCTTGTTGGACAATAGTGGTGATAGCTGTTCAATGATTTGGCAATCTTTGATGCATCTTGAGTCTATCTCTGCTGTTTGTGAATTGTCATTTGTCAACTTCCTAGGTATTTAAATTCCTCTACTTGTTTTAGTTGTCTGCCTTCTATAGTTATGTTTATGTTCCATTTCTCTTTTGTGACATTCATGACTTCTGTTTTGTTGATGTTGATTTTCATGTATTTTGTGCCTGTGTTGTTAAGTCTTTTTAAGTGTTCTTGTAGGTCTTCTATTTTTCCATTTATTAGTGCCTGATCGTCTGCAAATAAGAGCTTGCTGATCTCCTCTTACTCTAATGGGTTGGCTAGCTTGCATATATAGTCCATGTATGTAATAAACAGTGGAAAGAGGGGGGGGGGGAGAGAATGGTCACCCTTGTCTTACACCTGGTCTAGCTTCGAAGTAGTCTGTGTATCCGGCTGCTGTTCTGACTGTGCAGTTGCTGTTGATGTCAAAACTTTTAATTAGGTAAGAAAAAGAGTTCTTAAATGTTATGTAGAGCCAGTCTTAACATATAGATGTGAATCATGGACAATATGACAACAGACAAGAAAATCGCACGTCGCAGGAGACTGTAGAAATGTGGTTTTACATAATAATGTTGAGAATATCATGGACAGCTAAATTAGAGTAATGAAAACGTAGGATGGCTTGGCAGAAGGTCAACATCAGAAATGATAAATAACTGTCGAGATCGAAAGTTGTGGAGAGACATGATAACCTTTGCTAGCAGTCATGGTTAAAAAAAAAAAAAAAGTAAAGTACCCCCGTCACGCCAAGTGGCGTATAGGGAATATGGTGTTAGTGACCATAAATTTTACAGACCTTCGGCACATGATTTTTGGGGTAATGTGGTCGGTATTATGCCCGCGCCGCTCCACTTTCCCAGAAAAAAATCTGGTACCCATTAAAGTCTGGGTGAACCTGGAAGCCGTCGGTTGGGATCGAACCCTACCCCTTGTCCTTTGTAGTCCAGTTCACTAACCACTGAGCCATCGCGGCTCCCTAGCAGTCATGGTACTTGAAGAATTGTGTGTGTTACCTGATATGTGTAATCACGATAGGTGTAATCACAAATTACTCCAATTTGCAACAATTTGTCTTGCCCTTCGGTCACCATTAGACCCAACGTGTCCTAAGCGCACTCCAAATTGAATGATGGTAGACGCATTTTGATATAGAATATATTTGTTATCATTGTATGTATACTCTACTATTTACTCAACATATGCTTCGGTGGCTGAGTGGTTAGTGTGCTCGCTTCCTTACCAGAAGGGTCCGGGTTCGCCCCAGGAGTGGCGGATTTTTTTTTTCGAACTGACAAGGCTCCGGGGTTCACCCAGCCTCTAAAGATGGGTACCAGAGATTTTTCTGGAACGTAAAGGCGGCCTGTCGTGATACCGACCACATCACCCAAAAATGCGCCGTGGTTATAGAAAAATATGGTCACTAACACCATATTCCCCATACGCCTAGCAAAAGGCATGATGGGAAGCTTTACTTACAAGACATACTTAATCACCCCAGGCTGTTTTTCGGTCTGTCGAACAAAATATGGTCTTCATTCTGAATCAGACGGTTTCAAGAGGTTGATATTGGTTAATGCCTGGACAAATTGTAATCTATCTCATTGCAAATTTCCGTCTTCCACCTGGAGCACATGTGCAATACACTTCGTCTAGAACTGAATGTTTGTTCTTAATAGTGACTTCATCATCATCATGTGCCATACCGGTTGGCGTAGGCGATCATGTCCTTCCACAATCTTCTATCTACAGTGCATCGTATCAGTTCTTTTGTTGACTGCTTTCCATATCATGACACCAAGCCATCTAGTATTTTCTCTCTTTGTCGTCCGCGATTTCTCCTTTTATTTTGCCAGTTGTAACCAAGTATTCCAACTTTCCTCTTCTCATGATGTGCCCGAAAAATGTTGATTGTTTCTTTCTGATGTTTTTAGGAGCTGCCTTTTTGTGTTGGCCTCTTTGAGAACTTCCGCATTGGTCTTTTTAATCTGCCCAGGGAACTTTCAACATTCTTCTGAGAAATCCCATCTCTGTGGCCTCTAATCGTCTTTTCATTTTTTTTTTTTTTTGTCTACTATCCATGATTCGCTTCCATAGGTCAGAATTGGTTCTATATAGAACCGATGAACTCTCTTTCTCATTTCTATTGACATAGATTTGTTACATAAGATATTTTTTATTTTCTAAAATGCTATTTTGGCCTGAGCTATTCTGATTTTTATTTCTGTGGTGCATCTTCCATCTGATGTTATTATTGTGTCCAAGTATTTCAGATGTTGCACTTGTTTCAAACTTGTCTTGTTTATTTTTATGCTGGTGATGATTGTTTCTTCGATATGACCATTACTTCTGTTTTCTTACTATTCAGACTGAGACCTCTCTTGTTGCTTTCTTTTACTATTATGTCTATCATTTCTTGTAATTCAATCTCTGCCTCTGCTATTAAGACTGTGTCATCCACATATCGCAAATTATTTATGTTGTGACCGTTGACTTCAATTCCTTTTTTTGTCTACTATTGATCTCATAATATGGTCGCTGTAAAGTGAAAACAAATCCGGCGACAGAACACAGCCTCGTCTGACTACGTGTCCTAAATAGTGCCTTACGTGTCCTAATTTCAACATCACATTTGTCCTTTACCTTTATCCCACACTAGCTCGATCAGATTGAGGTGCGTATGATATGCAGGAAGTGGCAGAGAAGTTTGACCTTACTCCTCAATAATTCTGTCAATATGATACATGTTTTTCTTATTTGTATTTCCCACACGTTGCAACAACTCGGATTTTAAATATGTAGTAGAATTTTTCTTAGGATGCCGTGTCCTAATTTGATCTTCTGTATTTGATGCAATTAGTACTTTGTCTTCTGCTGGCACAGCATTGTGATCAGATGCATTATCCATTACCAAGCATGAAGGTCTATCCAGGACTGGAAGATGACCGTTCTCAAACAAGTGCCTGCAAATTTTTCCATTCATCTATGTGTGGTAGTCCCTACCATTGGTACTTTTTGATTGGAAAATAAGTCCAGCGCCAAGGACAAGACCGTTTTCACTGCTTCTGGCAGGCTTTAGTATGATGCGCTGGCCTTTACTGCTGTGAATTGTTCTTTTCTGTTCTCTGTCTACTGATTGCCATTCTTTAGCATAGGTGTGATGGGCATTGACCCACGATCCATCCAAATATACAATACCATAGCCTTAGCTCCACCGCTACCGGATCTGCCACAGGTATTTGCTTCGGGCAGCAATCAAATGTGGTTTTTCACGAATAATATTCCTGCCGCCTACGGTTTTTCTGAAAGTGAAGCCGGTAGTTCGTGCAATTTTCTATAGAGTACTTTTATAAATGTCAATATTGCAGTCTCATGCAATATTAATTTCAATTTCCTGAGAGTAACAAGTATATTTGTAGCAAACTTTTTTTTAAATATCTCCCGTCCCATGACATCTATGACAAAGTCATAAACTTTTCGTTTTCCCTCCTTCTTTGACATGAATACATTCTGAGTCTTGTTTAATCCAACGGGAAAATGATAATCTATCCAGACCAAGCACAAATTGCGTTTGCCTCTCTGTCTCGGCTATCTCGTGTCCCACGGTACATGTTTCTGACTTCCTCGACAGTGTTTTTCAAACCATTGTCATGAACCTCCCCTCCTTTGTCAAAGACACCAACGATGCTCTCAAAATCTGTTTCTTCTATTACCCTTTCTCCTTACCGCAACTACGGTCTCTTTGTCATTGATATATGTTCCTTGTACACCTTTATCCCTCACAATGATTGTCTTCTACTTTTCAAGTTCAGTTTTCAAGTTACTTTTTAAGTTAACCTTCAATTGTGACCCACGTCCGGAACTAGCGGAACTAGTTCTTACACTCAACTCTTTCAAGTTCGACTACAACTTCTTCATTCAGTTCAGTGGTGTAGCAGTGGACACCAAAATGAGTCCTAGCTACTATTTTTGGGCCACCTGAAGAAGCAAATCCTCCAGACCTTGGTAGGAGAAGACAACTTCAGCAGATCTCTGCTTCTTCCGTTTACGCACCGTTAATACATAAGCGATTGTATCGAGTTCTAAGGAGATTTCCACATTCATTGACCAAGTTGATCAACATCACTCTCGATCCACATCACTTCCTCTATTTCCGCCCCTTCTGTCTCTTTCCTAGATATGACAGTTTCGTTGAGTGCCTCTGGTCTTCACAGTCCGCTTGCTATAGACCTACTGACTCCCGAAGTTACCTCTGCTACGACTCTTTCCACCCGGCATCCTGCAGAAGCTCTCTTCCTTTCTCAGAGTTACTGAGACTTTGCCATCACTGTCAGAATGACGATTTCTTTACATCATGCCCACCTTATGTTGGACATTTTTCGTTGACTCTCTATCGGGAATCAGTTTTTCAACGTGTTCTCTGCACCTCCCGTCAGGCTGCTCTTACTCCCTCTCCTCGTCCTTCCTCTCATAGAGTAGTACTTGCTTTCACCCACCCACTCCACTATGCTGTGATCAGAATCATTCACTGCTGTCTCCCTATCCTCCGCTCCAACCCTACCACCCGTCTTCTGTTCCCTGACCCTCCTGTGGTTGCCTACAGCCGTGACCGTAATCTGCACGACATGCTTGTCAGAATACACCTTCATTCCCCCGTCCACAACCATCGTGGCACTAGCCGCTGCAAACACAATCAGTGTAATACGTGTGACCACATTCTCCGGACGGATACAGTTTTCTTCCCTAATGGTCCTTTCGAGATCAAGGAAGGGTTCACGTGCATATCACGTAACATTATCTATGACATCATATGTAAAAGATGTAAGATCACTGACATTGGCGAGACAGGGACCGCCGCCTATGGGAAAGATGCCGTGAACTCCTTCTATGATATTTCATGTGATGAGGGTACCCCTGTAGCGTCCCACTTTAACTCTCAAGGTCATGAAGTTAAGGTCAATGTCCATGTCGCCTGCTTAGTGTCATGTTCTCCGGACAGCCGCAGTCAATTCATTATAGAGAATCGTCTGATCGCCCGCATGGGTTGCTTCAGCTCATGTGGGATTAACATATCACTTTCTCACGCGTAATCAATTACCTTTCTTATTTTCTCTTCCCCCTCCCCCTTTTCTTCTTTGCTTTTTCCTACCCCTATCTCCTTTTTAGCCTCTTCATTATCTATATTAATAGTATTTATTTTCTGTGGCGAGATCCTTGTGTTTGACTAGTTTAAATATATCCTGTTCTCTATCCTGGATTCGAATGACACTGTGAGCTCTATTAAGAAGACGTGAGTCATATTTGGTATGTAAAGTGCAATGTCCTGACGCATTTTAGATCTTTTAATGTATTCTGAGTACTTTCCTCACCCTGGGAGGTCGATAGTCATTCGCTAAATCCAGGATCGTTGGGTCGTTCCAGTTTTTTTGCTTGGAGCGTGCGGCCTGTCCAACTCTAAAAAAAAATAGGTGTTTGTTGTAGTTGATCTAACTTTAGTGTCGGTCTTCATCCGCACCACGTCCACGATGGCAGCCAGTTCATGCATAACTTTGTTGTGTCGCCATGTGTATCGCCCTTGGCCTAGCGCTATCTTGCATGAAGAAAGAACATGATTCTTTGTCTGTCTTTCATTGTAGAGAGGACATTGATTGTCTTCTGTCTTTCGCTACTGCACAAGGTTACAGGCTGATGGTAGAAGGTCGTATATAGATCTGATTATGTAGCTGAGACGAAGCGGTGCCATATGCCACATGTCATTTCATGTTAGTGTCCTCTGCAAGGCCTTATCATATGTGGTCCACTGACCTTGCTGCACCTGTTGTTTTGCCTTTCGCACACGTTTGTTCTCTTCGACATCTCTGATCTCCCGGACTACCATGTCCCTACGTTGTCTGTTTGATGCTTTTGACCACCATTGGATATCTCCGTGACTAAATCCACGCATGTTGGTCTGCGTGAAGCCCATCACTTCCTTCAGTTGGAGACTCACGTGCTTCGTGTACTGCTGCACACACCTGTCATTTCTGAGCAGTCTTCAATGTGGGTTCCACTGTCCGGACTGTTTCGTCATATGAGCTTTGTAGCATAACTAAGAGTCTAACCTTTCCGGCTTTATATTCCTCTAGGACTGACTTGTTTTGCCCATTTTCATTTATTTGTGTATTTAAGAGATGTTTTTTTTCTTTGTTGAGACAGCTGTAGCAGTAGGTGTGAGGGTGAAAAAGAGAGAAGGAGAATAGAGGATAGTTGGAGAAATTGAGGAAAAAGCACGGGGAGCAATCACGAGAAATAGGAGTAGAATTGTGTTAGAGGTTGAGCAGGAATCTTGTGACTGATACGAGTGCAAACATAGAGGTAAGTAAATGACGTACATAAATTCTATTGGTAGGGAGACGGAGGAAGTGAGTTTTTATTGGATATGGGACGGAGTGTATAAGTCCCTGCACGGAGTACGGAGTGAGAACCAGCTCTCCAGAGAAGAGTGAAACGAAGGTGAGAAGTTAGAGGCGGCTTAGTAGATCAGGCGTCAGCCCATATGCTAATCATGCTCAAAGCATACGGACTAGTTAGACCTGATGTAGAAGAGAGTATCTCGTGTATTTGAAGAGACAGTGAACTTATGTTAGCAATAGCAGCCAGGACATTAGCAACTTAGTATAGCAGAAAGGAGATTAATCAGGCTGTGGGCGATATAAGGCCTGAAGTGAGAGTGCCCAGTGGAGAATGTGTATTACCTTGTACCGATGTGTGAATGGCCGAGCGGGATGTATAGACCGCTGGCCGTTGTACGTATTTTGTGAATAGTTTAACATTGTTAGGGTTGCTGAATAAAGTTATGTGACCTTTCCAACACAAGTCTTCTGTGTGCAGCCATTTCTTATTCCAGCAGTCGTTACATAGGCCACATTGCTGAGCTGAAGGGAAGTTGTCGCGGGAACATATGTCAGTCATGAAGCCAGTCAATACGGTCCAACTTACAAGCGAAGTACGATGAAGGTACAGTGTGTATCTGACAGTAACCCTGGTCACAGACACGGTGACCGTCGAGATTGACAGCCGAGAAGGTGTACGAGCGCGGACTACCATAGCACGGCTCGTTTAACATCATTAGCATCATTGTGTAGCTGTTACGAGAGGCTGGGTTACGAGAAGACTATACCCAGTTTTCTAAACCAACAACAATAATACTACAATAACATCGATTTACAATACAATGGTGTTGTGTGTACGATGGCCCTGTAATGTCTTAGAGTGTTACAATTAGAATATAACACAGCTAGAACCGTGTTTTTTAAATTTTTTGTCTCTATTAGGATTTGACGTTTTATTTATTCCTTTTTTTAAGGGGAATAAAAAAGGGGGGGGGGGAGAACCTGGTGATAAGACATCGACCTCTAGACAGGAAGGTTTCGAGTTCGAATTCCCGACATAGGCGGTGGAAATTTTCTCTTATAATCCGAGATTTCTTCGTTGCTTTACTCTCCCCTGGTCTCTAAGATCCTTGGTAGATCCCTCTCGAATAATGGTGAAAAAGAGGAGGCAGCATGTGCATTCGTGCATGTTAAAGAACCCTTGGCGATTACAAGTCAAAAAGAACAGGCCAAAATGGCCATTGCCCTGACAAAATTGTGAAGCAAATTTACCTTAAGCAATAATGACACCAAACTGAGCAAGTTTTGAAACAAAAAATACAGCGTAGTATATCTTGATCCTTCCAGCGCCTTTTTGACGTCACATAGGGCTATTGGTGCTTTATGTCATTTATCTCTATTCTGGACGAGATGCTCAATCTCATTAATTAGATGGGTCTATTCTGTCAACATTGCTTCAACCTATGACAATATTTTTTTTTTTTAAGTGGTATGGTAACAGCTTTTACGTGGTAATTAACAAAACAAAAGTCGACGTTTTACCCAAGTAGGCCTTCAGCTGGAACAACAAACAACACAAATATATATATAAGGAAATATCTTTTTTTTTAAATTGTCATTATCATCAGCTTTACATTAGCTTCGCATCTCTTTGCATCTTGATGCATTTACTCCTTTGCTTCTCCTATCATTGTTCTTCTCAGTATCTCTCTAGGTTTTCATCTGTTTAGGTATCCTGATGTTTAACATACAACAGTCTGTTTTGAAATTATTTTGATGTCTCTTTTCAACGCATGCGAAACATATGTTCATCTCCCCTTCCTAATTGTTTATGAGATCGTTGATTGCGTATTTCTCTTGTCTCTATATTTATTTATCTTCCATCCAATGTACACGGAGTCGAGGCATCTCTTCATTTGTCTTCAAAAGCGTTTAGTTTTTCAGCATGACTCATTATAACGCTATGGGACTCCATAATATCCATAGTTTCCCCGCCCAGGGAGTCAGAGAGTTTCAGGGTGAGATTGTCTGTCCCACACCCAACCCTTACACCACAAGACAAAAACAGTATCTAGGGACGCTTAAAAACATCGCGACATTTGTAGCGCCGGCTTCAGATATGTCGCTCTTTTGTGTCAAAGTAACATTAAACGGCAGGTCTATTTATATCCAATGAGTGGTCCAGTTATAGTATAACCGAATACGATTGGACACAAATGTCGTCTGAGTGATCTCGGAGCAGGATCTGGTTCGGTAGTTTGACCGGTGAAAACAAAAAGTACCTGTAAACGCCAGTAAACGGTACTTTAGTTTTTTATTTTCTGGACGAAACGTGAGGAAGAAGACGATATTTTCTTTAAATTAAAGCATCTTTTTTGCATTAATAATTCCAGTGCAGTTGAAGTATCAGCAGACAGTCACAGTGGTGTAAGTGTACTCAACTGTACTCAGCAGTGTTGTGTACTGTAGTCACTGGTTAAGTAGTATAAGAATAGATATATACTATACTTGAAGAAGTAAAAAGACAGTTAATTGAGTTAATGTAAAAATGTAAAGTTTGAAGTTACTTAAAATTAAATGAAGTAAGTATAATAGAGTTTTTAAATGTTATGTAGAGAGCCAGTCTTAGCATATATGGATGTGATGGACAATAGGACAACAGACAAGAAAATTACTGGAGGCTGTAGACTGTAGTTGTAGTGGAGAAATGTGGTTTTACAGAAGAATGTTGAGAATACCATGGACATGGACTATGGACAGCTAAAATGAGTAACGAAAACGTTCTGAAAGAAGTCAAAGCAAAAGAAAGAGAGCTTATCCAATAATGAAGAAACAAATAATCCTTTTTTGGCCATGTAATGAGAAGGGAGGAGCTGGAATATAATATCTCTAAAATTGACCTTTCGAGCCGTAGCCGGCCCATAGGGCGTAGACCAAGAAATTCCTTCTCTTATCTGAATTTTTGTTCTAGCAGTTTTCAATTCTTTTAAAGATATTTTATCAAATCTCGCCATTTATAAGGTGACCATATTTTTGAAATCCCATTCCGGGACGGAATAATTTTACTTCAATTTTCCACCAATAAAATTACATTTCTTCTTGCTGTCATTTTCAAGTGAATAATACATACATTTTAAAATATCTAATAATATAGACCTACAATACGCTATCAGGATAATCAGGAGATAAAAAAAAAAACAGTGATACTCAGTTAAATTGAAGGTGAAACAGAGATGCTGTACTTTTCAGATGAGTGAATTTTCTGTAAAATGTCCTTCTTTGTATGCAGGATCTTATAAAATTCGACACATGTTCTCTCATAGTTCACTTTGGTGATCAACATGGCTTTTAAAGTTTCAACACCTAGTTGTGTTTTATCATTTGTCCACAAACTGTTTCATCAGAGAAAACACTCGTTCTGTTGCAGCATTTGTTCAGGTAGACACAAAAAGAACTCTGCCAACTTCAGAATATGTGAAACGGGCACATGATTGTTTCTGAAGTGGGAAGCAAGTTCAACCCAACGCTGCCCTGGTAATGTTTTGTAAGACTCCACTCACTAATTTTTTATGAAGTAACGAACTGTTTCATGTAGACATATTCGTCATACATTTCATTTTCTGGAAAGTCGACTGAAGGCACTGTTTGACTCACTAATGATGAAGACTTCTCAATATCTTCCCAATTTGGTGTTCTGTTCAGCATTACCCAGCTGTAAGACTCTAGTTTTGAAAATTATTTGCAGCCCATTTCTTCAAATAACTTAAAGCTGTTTCATAAAATGAAGAAACACTGGCGTTAAACTTTTTCACATCATCACGTGGAAATCCTTCCATTTCCAGCTTTTAAGGATTATCTGAACTCTTGATGGCAAGAAGCCATCTTCCAGCTTGGACTCCAAGATAGCTTTCAACCTATTGATGTTGTCAATGACTTCAAATACAGTGATCATCTGTCCCTCTACTTTCTGCACTGCTTCGTGGAAAGAGGATGCCTGACTGTGAACCAAAATAAGCCATGCCTCAGACAGTGGGTTTTCAAAGAATTCCTGTATAAAAACTGGGCATCTGTCTTGAGATTGAACATATGATTTTAGAGGCAGGAACATGTAAAGAACCCTTTCAACAGCAGGCAAGAGCGCAAGCCACCTAGTTTGTGCATAACCTAAAATCATCTGGAAGTCTGTGTCGACAAACTGACAAAACTCCTTGAGACTTTCAACTCTAACTGTGTATGATTTGAAGTACAGATAAATTTTTGCAATAGTCATTTCAACATCAACAGGCAATACGTCTGCATCTGCTCGAACAGTGTTGTGGAAAATATGGCAAGCACACCCAACACCTATCAAACCATGTCCAAGGTTTTCTTTCAGTTTTGTGAAAACATTGTTCTGTCCTTTTCTTTCAGCGCCCCAAAATTAGAATTTGTGTTGTCTGCACATAATCCAACTACTTTCAGTTCTAAACCATTTTCAGTTAGACAGTCAATAAGAAAACTACTTACTATATGAGATGTTTCACCCGGCAATGACTTCAACTCTAATATTTTAACTTTCAGTCCCTTATTGCGATCAAAGTATCTGACAAGCAAAGGAAAAATCTTGATTTCTTTGTGGTTGGAGGCATCTGTCAGTATGGAGATAAATGTTACGTTTTCTAGGTCACATCTCAACTCGTTTAGAGCATGGGTGTGAACACATTCCGAATAATAGCTTCTGTTTTCGTACGTGCACAAGCAAATTTTGGTTCTAAAGTATGTGAAGCAATTTTGATGTGCAGTCCATAGATCTAAACGTGTGATTGTGCATCACTGTATGATATGCAAAGGCACCTTCTGTTGCAGCTAACTGTTCTTCTTTGTCACCAACCTGTTCAGCTCGAAAAAAATTTGTCAACGACGAGCTTGATACAGCAGTAGCGACGGCTCTCTTATGTTTATCACTATTTATGTGGCTCTTAATATCACCACGTCCACTATGGTTAATAGTAAACCCGGATGAACATATATTACATCTTACAGTGAAGTCTGATGACGATGTAGACTTTTTTATAAAAGGTATTCCTTTTGTAAATCTTGATTAAAACTACAATTACGCTTCGGTGCCATTTTTTGCGAAAGTGAAAGTTAGTAACACAACGAATATATACAAGATTTAAAACTAGGAGCGCATTCTACTGTTTTGATATTAAACAAAATTGTCTACACAGCAACGGAATAATATTTTTTTTAATTGAAGAAATGTACGCCGTATACCAAAATGGCAAAATTGGTAAACGTTTGTGTCCCAAATTATTTGTTATAAAATCTGGGACAAAAGCTAAAAAATATGCCAAAATCGGGACAAACCGGTACGGCAGCTAATCCGGGACAAAGGTTAAAAAAATGTCAAATTCCGGGACTGTCCCGGACAATCCGGGACGAATGGTCACCATTTATGATAATTTATCTCTGTTCTGTGCAAGCAGCTCTATCTCAGCAATATAATATAACAACTGGGAAAATTAGGGGCGAAGAGATACCAGACAGCTTAAGAGAACTGCTTGGCAGAAGGTCAACAACAGAAATTAATAAACAGAAATAACAGCAAGTAGTTTAGTAAATTGTAAATTTGTTTAGTTGTAGTAGTGTGTTATCGGTTATACTGTTATAGTTAGTAGTAAAAAGTAAAGTAAAGAGCCCCCATCACACCAAGTGGCACATAGGGAATTGAATATGGTGTTAAAAAAAAAAGTAAAGTACCCCCCGTCACGCCAAGTGGCGTATAGGGAAATATGGTGTTAGTGACCCTATATTTTACAGACCTTCAGCACATGATTTTTGGGGTAATGTGGTCGGTATTACGCCCGTGCTGCTTTACTTCCCAGAAAAAATCCGGTACCCATTTAAGGCTGGGTGAACCCGGAGCCGTCGGTTGGGATCGAACCCTACCCCTTGTCCGTAGTAGTCCAGTTCACTAACCACTGAGCTATCGCGGCTCCCACTAATTTTTAGGGAATTAGTAAAACCCAGGTGTCCTCGCCAGGGAACGAACCCCGGCTGTTGCCGTGGTAAGCCACCGCCTATCGATTGCGCTAACCGGACCATGGTGTTAGTGACCATAAATTTTACAGACCTTCAGCACATGACTTTTGGGGTAATGTGGTCGGTATTACACCTGTGCCGCTTTACTTTACTTTCCCAGAAAAAATCCGTTACCCATTTAAGGTTGGGTGAACCTAGAAGCCATCGGTGGGGATCGAACCCTACCTCTTGTCCTTTGTAGTCCAGTTCACTAACCACTGAGCTATCACGGCTCCAGTTAGTAGTAGTAGTAAAAATCAAAGTACTCAGTGTTAGTTTTTAGTACTAGTTTTAAGTTAGAATGTTAGCCAGCTACGGCTAGGGATGGATTTATTATCATTTCATATTATGATACCATATTTTGGTATTCATATTCTTTTCAAAATGATGTAATTGTAATTTACGAGTTTAGTGTCCCAAATTATTTCTACTAAACGAGTGATCTCCCCTTACTGACCGGGCATATGAAACTTGAATTAACTGTATCTAGTTTTTGTACATTACATTTTTTTTCAACGGTTAGGTTTAGGGTTTTTTTTTACTTATGGTTAGTTGTCATAGGCTATTCAAAACCCAGGGTCTTCTAATGACAGATATGAAAGTGAATAAAATAAAGTGCAAGGAGACGCTACTCCTAGCAGAAATAATTTGGGACACTAAACTCGTAAGTTACCAAAATATTAACGATGGTACCTGAATCATGTTTGTACAATAATTAGAAAAAAGTTGTGAATTTTATACGGAATTAATTTTGCAGAAAAACTTACTGAAATAAAATATGAATATTACAGTACATTAGTACATTTTTGTGTTTTGGAGTGAAAAGCACCCAAATGATACAAACCCATAAATTCTTTAAATGTGTATTAAATTGCAATAATAGTAAATTAAAAACATAGAAAAATGTAGACATTAAATGACGTGACGTTTAAAAATGCTTATCTTTTTTAATTTTGATGATACAAAAATGGTTCATATGTAACTGATTTGTTAAATTCGTAAATTTCAAGGGCATTTTAACTGTTCAATTAATTATAATATTTAACTATAACTAATTATCATAATGAAACTGGGAAGAATGTTAACCTTAGATAGTAGATGTACACGTAGATGACATGCAAAAGCAGCTTTCCAAAAAATTAGAAAGATACTGTTCAATTAATTTTTTACATTAGAAACAAAAAAAAAGCATTCTTAAATATTATGAAGAGCCAGTCTTAACATGTGGATCTGAATTATGGACATTAGGAAAGCATACAAGAAAATCACTGGAGGCTGTAGAAATGTGGTTTTACAGAAGAAAGTTGGGAATACCATAAGAAGAATAATGAAAACATTCTGAAAGAGGCCAAAGCAAAAGAGAGCTAATTTCCAATATTAGGAAGAAACAATCATCATTTTTTGGCCATGTATTGAGAAAAGTTGGAAAGTAGAGAAGGTGCCGCAAAAATAGAAAAAAGTAATTGTTAAGATTCCAAAAATGGGTAATCTCAGAGACTGTAACAACTGGAGAGGTGTGACTCTCTTGTCAATTGCCTCAAAGTTTTTCTGCCATATCATCATGAATAGAATAAAGGATTCAATAGATACAGTAATGCGTGAAGATCAAGCTGGGTTTAGAAAGGAAGAAGTTGCCTTGATCGCATTTTCACTCTAAGACTTATATTGGAAGAGTACATTGAAAAGCAAAAACTTTTATACTTAATTTCATTGACTTAAAAAAAGCATTTGACAGCATTCATAGAGATTCTTTGTGGAAAATTTTGAAACAATATGGTATACCATGGGAGCCGCGATAGCTCAGTGGTTAGTGAACTGGATTACAAAGGACAAGAGGTAGGGTTCGATCCCAACCGATGGCTTCCAGTTCACCCAGCCTTTAATGGGTACCAGATTTTTTTTTCTGGGAAAGTAAAATGGCATGGGCGTAATACCGACCACATTACCTCAAAAATCATGTGCCAAAGGTCTGTAAAAATTATGGTAATAATTTTAATAAAAATTTTCAACTCAAATGTTAAGGCGGTCCTATTATACGGCTATGAAACATGGAGAACAACAAAATTGACAATCACGAAGATACAGACTTTCATTAATGGATGCTTACGCAGGATAAAAGGATGGAAATGGCAGGACAAAATCACTAACATAGAATTATGGAAAAGTACCAGTCAAACACCAGTGGATAAAGAGATACAGCGAAGACGATGGTGCTGGATAGGACACACACTACGGAAGCCAACTGAGAGTATTACAAAACAGGCCCTTTTTTGGAATCCCCAGGGGAAAAGACAAAGAGGAAGACCAAGGAATTCTTGGAGAAGACAGATAGAAGCAGAGATGAAGATGATGGGAAGACATGGAATGATCTTAAAAGAATAGCAAAAAACAGAACGACTTGTAAAGTGTTTGTTGAAGACCTATGCTCCACTGGGAGCTAAAAAGGTAGAAGAAGAAGAAGAACATCATATTCCTTATATGCCACTTGCATGACGGGGGCACTTTACTTTTTTTTTTTTTATGGTATACCATAAAAAAATCATAAATATTATCAGACATGTATGATGGCTACACATGTGCAGTTCATACGGAAGAAGAACTAAGTTAAAATTTCTTTATAGAAATTGGTATTAAACAGGGATGTATTTTATTGCCTGTGCTGTTTGGAGTTGCTATTGACTTCGTAATGAAGATGTGCTTTTTTTGGTAACAAAGGCATCAAATGGATACATGGAGACCAGTTGGAGGACCTCGACTTTGCTGATGACATAGTCCTCATCAGCAGCCAGATAAAAACAATGCAATACACAAATGCAATATCTTCAACGGCCAGTAAAATAGGGCTTGAGGTCAATTTTAAAGAGACAAAAGTCATGAAAAGCTTAGTTCCAACAGATAAAAGAATATACATGGAAAACAAAACAGTGGAAGCGATTGATCATTTTTATCTATCTTGGAAGTCACATTGATTGGAAAGGGGAGACAAGTAAAGAAATTAAACCATAATCCTAGTACTCCTTATATTTTTTAATATGCTGTTTAAATGTTAGCCTACCTGAAATGGGTAGCCACGATAGCTCAGTGGTTAGTGAACTGGAATATAAAGGACAAGAGATTGGGTTCGACCCTGATCTGTGGCTTCCGGGTTCACCCAACCTTGTTCACCCAGGGTACCGGATTTTTTCTTGGAAAGTAAAGCGGCACAGGCGTAATACCGGCCAGAGTACCCCAGAAATCATATGCCTAAGGCTTATAAAGATTATGGTCACTAACAGCATATTCCCTATACGCCACTTGGTGTGATGGGACTCTTTTACTTTTTTACTACCTGAAATTACATGTAATATGTATATTTATAAAATGTAATTTACTTGTATCCTTATTTTAGAAAATGCCTTTTAAATACATCAATGACATGAAGCGGAATAGAGGAGGGCCGTACAAAACAAAACCAGCCACTGATTTGACCAGATGGCGACTTTCCAATGTGGAGGGACGTCAGACATGGCAGTACTTTGAGAAGGAGGAGAATATACCTCGAAAGCAGACTCTTTTAGAGAAGCATTCTCTTGGATTAGATACAGTATGTTACATGTGTGTTTGTACAGTTAATTGGGAAGGAGAAACAGTGTTAATTTATAACCTTTACTTTTTTTTTCATGTCACTATTTTTTTTAGTATAGTTAGAGAAGTTTTATAAAGTATAGGATTTTAATTGGCACCTTCATCTTCGGGTCACATGTCCTTTGCAGAAGTTACATTCACCACAGTCCATCTGAAAGAATCTCTAGCCAGTTCTCCCACTTCTACTGTTGTCATGTTCAGGGTCTCTTTGATGTCTTGAAACCACCTTCTATAAGGTCTGCCCCATATGTATCGTCCTGAAACCATGCCTTCCATTATTGTTCTTTCGAGCTCTCTGTGTTTTCTGAAGTGGAAAGTTGGAATACTTGATTACAACTGCCAAAATACAATGAAAGAGACTTTTCAAATCCATATTGCTCCTCACTTATTTTTGGTTTTATTTGGTTCCTTACGCATCTCATGATGATTCTTAGTAATATTTTGGTCATATGGTTGATGAGACTAATAGTGCGATCGTCTTTACAATAATTGTGTGCCTGACTTCTTTGGGATGGCTACAAAGATAGATTTTTAGTAGATCTTCGGGTAGGTGTCCAGTGCTATATATGTCAGTGAGTAGTTTTATTATGACTTGTACTCCCAGCTCTCACAATGCATCTATCTCTTCAATTGTTATATTATCGGGACCTGGGCTTTGTCTCTTTTCCTATGTAGAATTGCATCTTCCACTTCACTGTGCATTATTGGTGGTCTGTGTCTTTGTTTAAATTGTTTAACTCTGTTTTCCATCGGCATAGAGTTAGCTGTCTGATATACTCTGTACATCATTCTATTATCTTCTCTTCTCCCATTATTATATTTCCTTCCTTTGATTTCATACATCCTGAAACTTTTTCTACTTTTCTTCCTGTTAATTCATTTAACGGATTGTGCATATTTAGTGCTTTTCTTTGTTGTTTTTCCATTTTCTTCATATTTCTGCTTTAACAATCCTTTTTTTGTTTCTATGAATATATTTTGAATTTCTTTGTGCAATCTTTTGCTTGTTAGTTCTTCTTTCTTATGTTTAGGTTTTTTTTGACCATTAGTTCTACTATTTTTTCTGTCATCCATTACTTCTTGTTGATTTTTTAAATCATGTGTATTACTTCAATAATTACCTCAATGTTCTGTATTTTCTCAATGGCGTTATATCTATTTTGTACTATCATGCTGTACTTATCATTCATCTGTATCTATCTACTCTAAACATATATAGTTGTAATTTCTTTATTGATTTCTTTGTCTTCCTCAGTTTTATTCTCATTTTTCCAGCTGTCATTTTTGCAGTCTATTCCCGGTTTTTTTTAAAATAGATGTAGGCCATTCTTGAATCTTCTTTGTTAAAAAAAATAATAAGTAAAGGTTTCCTCCACGCCTTACTAGGCGTATGGGGAATATGGTGTTAATGACCATATTTTTTTTATGACTACGGTACATTTATATAGTGATGTGGTTGTATTACCAATTTTTAGAGGCTGGGTAAATCCTGGAGCCTTGTTGGTTTGAAAATAAATCTGCCGCTGCTGGGGATTGATCCCACACCTTTCTGGTCCAGAAGCCATCAGAATAAAATTGATTTGATTGTGTACTTTGTTGTCTGGGCTTTGCCATGTCCATAGTCATCTAGGGCTTTAATTGAGCCAGGTGTTACCTATAATCATTTCGTATCTATCCCCTCTGTCATTCATCTCTCCTAGGACATGTCCTCCAGTCACATTTTCACTTTAACTGTTCCTACCTTTGAATTGAAATCCCTTATTTAATTGTTATTTTTTGGGATTTACAATGTTCCATGGCCATCTCTAGCTCATTGTAAAAGGTGTCAATGTCTTATTCTTCGCTGTTACTTGTTGGTGCATAAGTTTGAATTATGTTGATATTCATTAGTCTATCTCTCAATTTTACTAGCAGAATTCTACCTGATACTGGCCAAAATCATTTCACTGTTTTGTTTCTTTCTCAATCTAACATTATGCATACTCCTCTTTTATGCGTGATCCTCCAGAGTAAATTACACTTTCACTGTCACATTATAATGACCCTGCTCCTCTCCATCTCGTTTCATATAGTCCTAGGGTGTTCAATTTTATTCTTTTCATGTTTTATGATCTTTTCTAGTTTGACAACCTGGAATATTGATCTAATGTTCCAAGTTCTTATTGATAGTCTCTCTATTTTGTTATCTTGCTTACAGTAGTTTGATGACAATCGGGTATCACATGACACTCCCTAATGGATAAGGTGGCTACTTTGGAGTCCCCATTAACATTGTTAGTTATAAATTTGTATTGTTTCTTGACATGATTTTTCTCAGAAATGTAAGAATATAGTTTGGCATCCTCTCTCCTTCTTGGCAGTGATTGTACTAGTTGGAGATTGCAACCATTGTCTCTACAACTGAGATTCTCTGCTTGCAATCACAGAGTGGGGACTATATCAACACTACTAGACTGCTACTTCCACAACACCATCCACCATCGGCTTCTATAGCTTCATATAACCCTGATATGGGAGACTAAACAGGTACTCCACTTTGCCCAAGGGTGTCCCGTAGACCAGAGGTGGAAAGATGTCAGATATCTTGTTACTGATATTAATTCAGCAGAAACAATACAATGTTATCATTCTGAATTGTTATTTATGTTCACCAGCTTATAATTTCTGGTGCAGCCCTTGTAAGCCTGTTGACTTTTTTTAGGCTTGAATTTTGTGCATATACCTTTTGTGTACCCAGTACACACCAACAATGTGAGAAGGCATCCCTCACCATATAGGCAGATATTCTCTTACTTCAGAGATCCCCATATTTATATCATTTAAAGTCTGACATTTGGCCTACTCTGTTTAACATTTAATTGCCTAAGATTCTTTTGTCGTGAAGTGTGTATCGGACCTCCTATTTTTTTCACTTATCTGAAAGGGCTAGGCGTTGGATCTAACTTCACAGAGACCGGGGGAGGGTAAAACTATACAGAAACCACATATTTGAAGAGAAAAATTCCCACCGCCTAGAAAAATTCCCACCGCCTGCAATATTTGAACCCTAGACCTACTTGTTTGTCCAAAGACCAACATTTTATTTTTATACCATGATCATCCTGTATAATGTTTACCCTTTTGGTATAAAAGTAATTTAATTTATTTTACATCATTTTCATATTTAGAATGCAACAAATAATGCTAGACTAACAATTTGTAAACACAAACCTAAAGCAAAACTCACTTCTATATTGAATAAATATATTTTATTTTATCTTTATTTTTCTGTTTATAAAAGTATGAAGTGGTACACATTAAGATAATATATATCTTTGAACTTCATGTCATCATCGTCAAGTACCGTGCCTACTGGCGTAGGTGATCATGTCTCTCCAAAATTTTCGATCTCAGCAGCTATTTATAATTTCTGTTGTTGACCTTCTGCCAAGCCATTTTCTTAAGCTGTCTGTTATTTTTTCTTTTTGCTTCCCTCTATCTCTTCGTCCCTCAATTTTTCCAGTTGTTACAATATATTCCAGTTGTTCTCTTTTCATTACATGGCCAAAAAATGATGATTGTCTCTTCCTAATATTGGAAATTAGTTCTCTTTTTGCTTTGGCCTCTTTCAGAACATCTTCTTAGCTGTCCATGGTACTCTCAACATTCTTCTGTAAAACCACATTTCTACAGACTCCAGTGATTTTCTTGTCTGTTGTTCTATTGTCCATGATTCACATCCATATGTTAAGACTGGCTCTACATAACATTTAAGAACTCTTTTTTTTTTGTTTCTATTGTCAAAAATGGATTGCATAGTATCTTCCTCATTTTTTGGAAAGCTGCTTTTGCCTGAACCATTCATGTTTCATGTAATCGATTAAAAATTGGAAACAGAGATCATTGATCTTCATAGTAACTAAAGTTTCATTATTTATGAATATTTTTTGTGGGCTGCAGTAAAGTTGACAAATAAAGTGAATGGGGAAATATGATACAAGTAAAATATATGCTTTGTATTCACCCCTGTGTTTATGCATGTATGATCTACTTCCCATATTTTGAGATCTGCTTATCCATCACATCCTCACATCTCTTTCTCACACCATGTTTCTTACTTCAAACTTTTTCCATGCACCATGACTTGGCTTGTGCGAACACTGTAAGTACTTGATTGAGGCCTATTCCCTCATTCACTGGCCATTGGGAAACATTAGCTTGCGTATTCATTCATTTTTTATTTGTATTTGATTATGTGTATTTTGTTTGCCCCAATAAAAGACTTGTTTGGCCACAATGCCAGTTTTTTTTTTTTTAAATTGCCCTTTCTTACTGTAAAGTTGTAAACATAGATTCTTGTTAAATTTCTTCACCTCTCTTGCCTTCCAGCATCAATACAAATTGGAGTGTTTGGGTTACTAGTAAAACAGTGTGTCTCCAGCATGATGCTCATTTGATGTCAACTATCTCATAAGTCCATCATCTTCTTGGTCTGCCTTTCCCCTTCTTATCATTGCTTCTGAGAGTTACACTGGGTGTGGAGTAGGGTGATGGTGTTTAATGGTGATAGTGTTACATGTCCAAACCATTTAATTTATTGTTACTTCTTAAAGATGAGTAATGGCGTAACCGCAATTCTCAATTTTACATTACTATTTCTGATTTTTCTTTTTATTATCACTTTTGGTACTCCTTGACATCTCATTTCTGTGTGACAATTTTTCCTTTTGTTGTGGCTGTTAATATCCATGTTTGACATTGGTAGCAGAATGTTGGAAAGAGTGTCACAATGTTATTTAGTCCTTTCTTTGTATTTGGTGTTTAATATTTGTTATGTAGGAACCAATTATCAGTTCATTTGTGATGTGTTGCAGCATCTGTTGTCTATTTCTTCTTGGATTTTTCATATGGGTATTATGACACTTCCAAGTATTTGAAGTCTATAGCTTGTCTTAATTTTGTTGTCCTCTATGACGATTTGTGCTTTCTAGTCGTTTCTTTTTTACATTCACAATTTCTGTGTTGTCTTTGCAAATTTTCAGATTTTAATCTTTCAAGCTTTATTCAAGGCTTTTAAATGCTGTTTTAGTTCATTTTCATTTGTGACACTTCTCGCTTGATCATCTTCAAAGTGAGCTCTGTGAGGTTGTCAGATTTGTTTCTGCTGGCTGTATTGTATTTGTGCTATATGTATATGTTGATTAGCAAGGTGACAGTACACATCCTGATCCTACTCCACATTTGATGGTAAGAGCTTCTGAATAACCAGAATTGATTATTTTTATAAAGGGGAGCCAGTAGTGGGGTGTAATTTACACTCCTTCCTAGGCATGGTGACAGCTTTACATATAAGGAACACAACAAAATACTTAAGTTTCGGCCCACATGCAGTCTTCTTCACAAAACGAGAAAACAAACAACAATGGGAAACAGATAACTATTCCTACATCTGCAATGATAGGGACAGGCAAGTCAAAAAGTAGTAGGTAGAGTGGCAAGACATGAAACAATGAAATGAGAGAGGGATGTGCTACATGATGAAGAATAGGTAAAAGGTGGAAATAGAGTATACATATGTATAGAAAATAATAATGCATCAAAATTGAGACAGCTGTGGTAGGAATGAATCCGTCCACTCACAGTGAGAAAAAGGTGGTCAGAAGAGAATGAAGAGAAATCCAGAAAGAGGAGCAACTGGGTGAACAATCACGTGGTAAGACCAGGGGACAGACAGACGAGTTATGAACTGGTAAAAGTCCCCAGGGTCTATGAGCGTGTCAGGGTAGACAAAGACTTATAGCACCCTTGAGAAGGTTACCATTGATGCCCATGCTTGTTTATGTACACAACAGAAGTAGACAAGATCACTCAATACATCTTAAGTTTACATATAGTAATTCTTGTTTAACTACAGGAATCTATTTTGGTTGTAATTACATTCCATATTATTAACTCCCATTATTGAATACGAATTATTCCTCTTCTGCTAATTGATAGTAGTAATTCTTCTCCTTCCTCTTCTTTTCTTGCCCTTCATTGCCTCTGATACCGTGGCGGTTGCCTAAGGCGTCGAAACATTGTGGTTACAACCCCTACCACCAGACATGATCCCCCTTGGCTATTTTCTGGGTTTGTACTACCTACTCTCTTGTTTCATCATTTCATGTCTTGCACCTCTGCCTACTTCTCCTTGACCTGCCTGTCCCTAACATCTTAGATGTAGGAATATTTATCTTTTTCCCATCGTTTGTTGTTGTTGTTCTCATTTTCTGAAGAAGGCTGCATGTGGGCCGAAACATCAGTGTTTTGTTGTGTTCCTTTTATGTAAAGCAGCCACCATACCTTGTAGGAATAATGTAAGTTACAACCCATTACTGGCTCCCTGCTACCAGCTTTACCACAGCGCTCCATTTATTTGCCCAATCCCTAATTTAATAAAGGCTTTCACACAGACTAACACAATTGTTATTTATACCATCATGTTTTAATAACTGCCACAGTCATTGTTGCCTACTTATGTTGTTGTTGTTATGGATCCAGTGACCTTTGAGCTGATGCCTTTCGGCCCAATGCCATGTAGCAGTATCTGCAGGTATTTTTAAGTTCTGCTGTTGTTCCGTACAGAGTATTCCATTTGGAGGGTCTTTGAGGAAGTAGTGTTGTTCTAATGTCAGTGAGCTCTGGACATTGAAACAGGTGGTGTTCTACAGTTTCTTGTGGGTGATCACAGAGTGGACATACTGGGGTATGGTTTTGTTGTATTCTATTAATGTGGTTATTCAGCATAACATGTCCTGTTCTCAGTCTGAAGATGGTGGTTTGGTCTCTTCTTGTTAGGTTGTTGATGTTGTCTTGTGGATTTGGTCTTGCCATATATTTAAAAAGCTCTCTCTTTATTTATTTCAGGTTTTTTATAATTCGTACTTGGTGGCATTTCTTTGATGACTCTTGATGTTTGTAGTCATTTTTCAGGTAGATGGAATTTCTTTTGTATATTTCTAACATGTTGTATTACTGACATCTGCTTAACTCTTTGTTTTGGAGTCCATTTATCTACTAATTTTCTGTTAGGGTGGTCCTTCTCCATTCTTTCTTGTCTTTCATAGAGAACCATAGCGGCTTTGTTTCTCCTCAACTCTAAAGGTTCCACATTGCAGTGGATTTCGCAGGCTGCAACTGGAGTGGATCTCATTGCACCGCTGATGAGTCGTAATGCATTATTTTGTATCTTGTCCAGTGCCATGTTAGTTGTTTTGCTGCATGTCACTAGGAGCGAGCTACCATGATCCAAAACAGAGCGAACATATCCCAGATAGAGATTTCCAAGTGTTTCTTTATCTGCTCCCCATAAGGTACTGGAAAGCCTTTTCATTAGTTGAAGTCTTTGTGTTGCCTTCTTAGTGAGATTCTCTACGTGTTTCTTCAGGTTCAGTTGTCGGTCTAGTTGTATTCCTAAGTATGTAGGGTGTTCCTCTTTTTGAAGACTTGTGTTGGAGATTGAGTTTGATGTTTGCCGTAGCTATTTTGTTACTTCTAGTAAATACTGTATATACTGTTTTCTGTACATTTAGATTACATATTTTACATAGAGAGCTTTTTTATTTATCAGGGTTTTGGTCAGATCATTGATATATATCAAGAAAAGGGTACAACTGTGTGGTGATCCCTGTGGTAATCCTTCTTCTAGCACCTCTTTGTCTGAAATGGATTCATTTAATTTAGTTTGTATTGTTCTGTCAACTAGGAAATATTTGACCCATTTGTACAGTTTCCCATGTATTCCGGCATCTCTCATCTTCAATAAAAGCCCCTTACGCCAGACTCTATAATAAGCCTGCTGCAGGTCTACTAGGATGGCTAGAGTATGTTGTCTCTTCTGAAATCCATCTTGGACCTGTTGTATTAACCTGAGGATTTGGTCTTCTATGTTATTGCCTGCCCTGAAACCAGCTTGTTCGTAGCACAGAGTATTAGAGGTTTCCAGATACCAGTATAGTCTGTTATTGACCATACTCTCAGCTATTTTACCTATGTATGATGTTAAGGATAGGGGACGATAGCTTCTGGGGTCATCTGGAGGCTTGTTCTTTTTGAGCAATGGTTCTATATAGGCATTTCTCCATGTCTTGGGATTTTGCTTTCTTTCCATGACTTGTTGATTAGTCTGAGTAATGTTTCTTTCCCTGACTTGCCGAGATGCTTTATCATCTCATTGTGTACCTTGTCAGGGCCTGGGGATTTTCTACATTTTAATTTTCTTAAGACCTTTTTTAGTTCCCTCATGTTAAAATCTTCTTCAAATATTGCAGCATTTGTTGTTGGGGCTCTTTCAATTAATTTTAAATTATGTAGCTGAATTTTATCGCTATCTGTAAGTTTGTTCGCTCTGTTGACTGAAGCTAAGTAACTATTAAATTTTTTAACTATATTTTTTTTAGAGCTGATGATTTCATTATTAAATTTTATTGGGTTTAGGATTTGGTTCTCTTTTATCACCAGACAAATGTTGCATAAGTCTCCATGCTTTATTTCCTTCATGACGCAAATCGAGTTTACTGCATGTTTCTTGCCATTTCTCTTTCTTTGCTTTTTTAGTAACTAGTTTGACCTTAGCACTAGCCTTGTTATAGCTTATTTTATTATTCAAAGTTGGGTTCTGCTCAAGTATTGTTCTGGCTTTCTTTCTTTCTGATACTGCTGTCTCCAGTTCTGTGTTCCAAAATGGTCGATATTGTGTTCTACATCCTTTAGGTATAGTTTGTTCTGCAGTGTTGAGTATTATTTGTGTGAACATCTCGTTTAATTTTTCTACGCTGTTGTCTGTCAGATTGTTCAGGAGTTGGTCGGATTTTTCTTGATATAGCTTCCAGTCAGCTTTCTTGAAATTCCATCTCGTTCTCTGTTTTGTTTGGATTTTTGTTGTTTTTGTGTCTACTATGGTGACTATGGGTCTGTGATCACTGCCTATGTCATCAATAACTTCAATGTGGCAGTAGCTTATGAGATCAGCAGAGCAAATGGTCAGATCGGGTCTACTAAGGGAGAGATGAGCTCTATGTAGGAGAGTTGGTATTGATTCTGTGTCCTGCATGATTGTAAGATTAGTTGATTGGCAAAGATCTTCTATGTATTTTCCTGTGGGATTTGAGTTAGAATATCCCCATTGTGTTGAATGTCCATTAAAATCTCCAGCCAAGATAGTTCTATGGTAGTTGACTTGATCAAGTTCTGTTATGTTACAATTTGTGCCTGGTGGGTTGTAAACATTATAAATATTATATTTGCTGGATGCAAACCAAATTGTGGCTGTCTGAACATCTGTTAGTTCTGCATTATTTAGTGGCACTACATCTCCCTGTATATTGTTTTTGATGTAGGTAATTATACCCCTGCAGTTGTTGGTGCACTTACATGGATAGCTGGTGTAACCTGTTATATGTGTGTCTATGTTCTTGTGTAGTGTTTCCTGCAGTAGGACAATATGGATCTGGTATTTGTACATGATTTTGGTTAGCTCTGTTTTCTTATTTTTGAGGCCTGAAATATTAAGTTGTAGTATGTTTAATTTATTTGTTTTTTCTCTCTGACCAATCTTCATGCTCTTTTTTCCATTAAAATATTTATATATTGAACTTTGTTGGATCTGAGGTTTCTGGTTTTTGTATGAGTTGTTTGTATTTCTTCCAGTAGCTAATTTATCGCACAGTCCAGCCTGGTCGCTCACTGTCTGGCGCGGACCTTGTTGACTGAGGCGGCGTCCAAGCTCGTATTGATTTATATTCTTGATGTACATGGCATTGTTGAAACTGGAGGACCTGTGGGCTATCTTCCTACCCCAGGGTGAAGGTTTTGCAAATCCTCGCCTCAATTCCATCCATGGCATGTATTGTCTCTCTGTCTCTGCTGACATATCATCCATCCGTTTGTTCACTTTCTAGGCCCTGTATTCAAGCAGGATTCACAACAGCCCATTCCCCGCCACCTACTGTCACTGGCACTTACTCCGTTCATTCAGGCGTATCTCATGGGGGCCAAATGTATCGACAGAGGATCGTCACGTCCTGGGTCACTTGTGTCTGTGCGATGTACTACAGGACTGTTGAAGGGAACATGATGGACTCCTAGTCAGTACTAGAGTCATTTGTCTTCAAGTATGTCAGTAGATGGTCTCGAGGTGGTTTCGCTGAAGCTCTCACCCTGTCCACAGGGGGTTCCTATAGAAATAGTAATAAGATAGAAGACAAGACACTCACTCAAGGGAGAGTGAGGGTGATTAGATGAGGACCATGGCATATACCACATGTTGGTTGACTCTAGCCCTGCATCTATAGGGGCTCACCTCCTCCCGACCCAGTTATACCACTGGGAACTCGGTTGCGTCTAAGTCCAACTTTGCGATATCAGAGGGACCACGTGTAGGTGTGGCCTTGGACACAGTGGCCCAGTGGAATTGAATTTAGTCCATTAAAACCAGAGAGGATATTGTCAAAACAGAGGGACCACGTGTAGGCGTGGCCTTGGACACAGTGGCCCAGTGGAATTGAATTTAGTCCATCAAAATCTGAGAGGATATTGTCAAAACAGAGAAGGTTTTGTCATCCGATATCCACTGAGCCTGGCAAATGAGAGGCTATGAACGCTTCAAATACCTTTTGGTGATGTCAAGAGCAGACATCACCCACCCACCACCCACACCCCCCGTTGCCTACTTATAAAAGCCTTTTCTTGCTCTACAAATGTGAGGTGTGGTTCATGGTTAAACTCAGTAGATTTCTCAATGGGCTGTCTTAGTGAAAATGCTAGTATTTGTGCGATTCCTGGTTCTCCTGAATCTTATTTACATTTGAAAGACATACTTCAGAGAAGATCTGAATATTTATGGACTTGTCTGATATGCAATGAGGATAACCTATCAATTAAACTAAACTCATTTACATTTTACGTAGTTGTTGTTCATTTGTTGGCCGTAGCCTTTTCTCAAGAATTTTGACAAATATTTTTACCCTGCGACTTAAAAAGCAATAGCCCCGCTGCCTTCTTTCTTCGTGATGAGACCAATAACTGCCCTCCTCCAGACCCAGGGGTGTGTGTCTATGTCAAAGCTGTAAACATACACTTATTACTTTTTTGGGTCTGTGCTTTGTTTTATCTCTTAGTCCATTATGACATCATACATCACCAACTGCTGATGTAAAAGGGTGTGGATCATTTTATCTTCTTGACCATCAGCTTTTTGTTGGCTGTCTTTCATGCCATGTTGCAAATTGTATATAATCTACTTTCAAACAGGCCTTCTCTGCCTTTTTTCTCTTCTTTTTTTTTTTTGGCCTCTTATTTTATTAGAAGGACATTAAAATGTATAATGTTTGTGTTTTCCCATGTCCCCACCTCAGTAGCAAAGAAAAAATGAGATTTTGTTGTTGTGACATTTGTCTTAAGTTTTCTGTGAGCATTTACTTCTATAGCTCGTTTCAAATCATGTGCCCAACTTTTAAAATCGATATCTTTTTAATCTCTTTTTGTAATTTTTTCAAAATTTGCATGTAAAGTTATAATGATTAGAACCCAACAGGGAATTAATTTCATTAAAAAAAAACATTTGGTTATTATTGTTGCTTATTTGATTTATATAAATTTATAACGACCCATTGATGTAGTCAAAACTTAATGTTTACAGTATTTTAAGTTAAAAATAGCGATTAAAAATCCATACACGGTACAAATGACGTTTTTGCACGCATTCCATGTGGGCTTTCTGACACAATTAGACACTTGTAGAAAACACGAGGCATTGTGTGTTCCATTTCGTTCATTCAGCGGCGAAGCCGTCCTCGAACTGAGCAGACAATAATTCTCCTGGTGTTTTGTCTTATTAGGTTATTTCCCCATTACGGCCACGCCTTTACCTAGTGAAAATTAATCATAGACCAGCAACTACGGTAATTTCTATTCTTTAGGGCTTCACAGTTTACAATTTTGACAAACATCAAAGAAATATCGCTGCTTTAAGAAAACTGCAGCTGCAAGATATTTGTTAAATATACATTTAAAGGGTCTTTTGCATTCTAATAACATTTGGAAAATTTCAAAAGTTTTTAACAAACGGTTAGAGAGTAATAGCGTTTTGAAGTTGGGCACATGATTTGAAACGAGCTATAGCACATAATTACTATAGCTATGTCCAGACTGCATGAATATCAGGTTAAAACTGGAGAGGCCAGAACAAATGCTATGTGGGGAGACACACAAGAATAGCAAATCAACACAGAACTGGAGTCGTCAGTCTCCACACATACCAAGGGACATTTTGGCGGAATGCAATGAGGATGACCCATCGACAAAACTAACTTAATTATTTTCAGTCTACAGGAGTCACACTTTTTTTTATACAACAAAATATGTGACTTCTTATAAATTTCTTGTTTGTTTATTAATTTTCATAATTCACATTTAAAATGATTTTTTTTTATGATAGAGTGAAAAAGCACCTCCATTGCCTAAGGCTGAGAAGGCTCAAGATGCAGCTAAAAATGGAATGAAGTTCTTCTCTAAGCTTCAAGCAGAGGATGGGCACTGGGCAGGAGACTATGGGGGACCTCTATTCTTAATGCCAGGTATTATTATTATATGTGAAATGTAATCACTACACAAACATGTCCAGACATTTATTGAAGCTCTGCTGATGAAGTGGTTATGCAGCTCATTATTATTATGATTATTATGACAATAATAATAAATGAATATAAACTTCTGAGACGACAAACAAATTACACAGCGACAAGGTATTTTTATGGCAGTGAAAATTTTGCAGACAAAAAGTTGCTGAACTGGCAGTGTGCTGAAATGCAGATCTCTTGTGGCAAAGTACTGTGTCAAGGATTATGGGTTTGATCCTAATTCAGGCTACCTCTTGTTCTCTGTGTTTTCTGTTGTTTGTTTAGTTTTCTGAGCTCATTTGTAGAGACTAGGTTCAGCTCTTAACTGCTGTACCTTTTTTGTTCTGACTGACATGGCATTTGGTGTTTACCAAAACTCTAATAATGGAAACTAGAGATTTTCTCTGGGAAGAGTAGGCTAGCCTCCTGTTATACTAATCTCACTCCTATAAATGTGTCAATAGTCTTAGAAAAAAAATTATTTGGACACTGTTCATCTCTTCTTAGCGTTCACCCAGTAGGTGGGCATAGAAGTATTGTGTTGCTAGATTATGGCATTGCTGCAATATTTGTGCCTTTCGACCTGACACATCCATTTTTGGCATGGATTGGTAGATTTGCTTAACAATTTTTTGCCCAGACAGCGGTAATTTTTTAGCCTGCTACTTTTTATCTTAAACTACCTAGAGTTCTTTAACATGTGTCAGTGCACACAGGACATCCTGTTTTTTGCCGTTTTCTGAGAGGGCTAGACATACGATCTTATTACCCAGAGACTGGGTGAGGGTAAAGCCACAAAGAAACCACGTTACATTTAAAAAAAAAAAATTTCCACTGCCTGTGGTGGGAATCAAACCTGGGACCATCCTGTCCAGAGGCCAATATCTTACCTCTAGACCATCCAAACCCCCTTTCCCCCTCTCCCCTATTTGGACACTACATTCTTTATTTGCCACGTGGGATTTTGTTGTTACTTATTTATTAAATTTTCTTTAAATCTGTATTTTGTTTTCGTTTATGTTTTTCTTTTCATTGCTTTAATACTTTTTTTTTAACTCTCTTTTTTGTGTGTCTATTTAATGACTGACATTTTTATCCATCATGTATTTTTTTGGTCATAAAATAATACACAATGATATTAGCTCATTTGGTACCCATATCAGTAACTTCATTCAACTGCCCTAAGTGTAGGAAGACTGGAAGTCACATGGATAGACAATATTACAGGGATCATGCACCTTCAGTGACTCACATTGACTACCATAATACACTTGCTCAAGATTAAAAATAGATAGCCTCTCACCTTCTTGGTATACATGAGTAAGTCTGTACAAGATAATTTTGTTATAGATTCAAAGATCAAAGAACAGCTATTACATGGGAGAATTGTGTAAATGAGTTATCAAAACTGTTCATCAATTTTTATGAATGTCTAGACAGTTTTAAGTACGGTTTTTTAATTGCATAAATATGAAGAGTTAATCTAAGCGGGGTAAGTGATGTATATAACTAACTATAGAAACTACCAACAAGCACATATCATTACATGTCTTCTGAAAAATACTCAGCTCTCTAAAGCCTTTCAACAGGCTGTGATGTAAAAAAAAAAAAAAAAAAAAAAGTATAGAGCCAAGTGGCGTATAGGGAATATGGTGTTAGTGACCATAATTTTTACAGACCTTTGGCACATGATTTTTGAGGTAATGTGGTCGGTATTATGCCCATGCCGCTTTACTTTCCCAGAAAAAATCCTGTACCCATTTAAGGCTGGGTGAACCCGGAAACCGTCAGTCAGGATCAAATCTGACTTCTTGTCCTTTGTAGTCCAGTTCACTAACCACTGTGCGAGCTATCGCGGTTGCCAGGTTGTGATGTATTTTCACTTAACTTTTAGCACATATTATTTTTATGATTACGTTTGTTAAGAAGCAAACATTTTTCCCCAAATTAAAAAGTGGATTTATTTTCAGGTTTAGTCATTGTGTGCTACATTACAAAGACACAATTCACAAAGGCTCAGAAGTTAGAGATGATCCGCTACTTGCGTTCCGTTATGTGTCCTGATGGTGGATGGGGACTGTGAGTCTATTATTTAATTTTGTTTGCTTAACACATTTGTTGAAATCTTGTGTGCTTATAATGCTATATGATGTTATAATAAAATATAAAAGTACATTTGTAGGTTGAAAAAATGTATGATCATGTTGCTGCCAACTTTACATTATTAACTTCTCTCTCATTTTATATATCACTATTCAGGTAATTAAAAAGTGTATACTTTTTATATATTATATGCCTTTTTCTATTGCTTTGTTATCATATGTTTCACCACCTTTAACCCTACGTTACAACACCTTCGAAAAAAATTTCAAATTCAAAATACACTTTCTTGAAATTCAGAGTGCCACAGACAAACATCCCCCCCCCCCTTTTTTTTTTTTTACCTTCCTATTTATTGTTTCCAAAGACCTCTGAGTGTTGAATTTGTTTCCTATGATGTTAGATTTTTTTTTTATACCATGTGTGCTGCTTCGTAAAAAATTATGGTGTAAAAATGCTGCAGTTTTTTTAAAAAATATAAATTTGGCCAATTTTCAAGAATTTTTTTTTTTTAATATTTATGATGGTGGAAATCTTTTCAGTCAATGATGATGTCGACGAGACATCAAGCAAACCTTTATAACACTGATCTATGCTAAGAGGAAGCCGAATGTACGGCTAGATTGGCGGCTGATGTGTATATGTATATACGCGTGCACACTATGATTTGTTTTGTTTTTGCACCTTAGATATAAATTGTTTTGTGCTTTCAGTTAAACATAGTGGTATATGTAATACTACAATTTGTTTAAAGTACAAAGGTACAGGCCTAACCCTAACATCGTGTATAGGAAAAATAGCTGAGAGTATGATTGACACCAGACTATACTGGTACTTGGAAGCTTCTAATAATCTGTGCCATGAACAAGTTGGATTTAGGGCAGGTAATAATGCAGAATACCAATTCTTCAGGCTAATGTAGCAAGTCCAGGATGGATTCCTGAAGAAATAACACACTCTAGCCATCCTAGTTGACTTGCAACAAGCCGACGATCGAGCCCTATGGAAAAGACTCCTGTTGAAGATGAGATATATGGACAACTTTACAACTGGGTCAAACACTTCCTAATCTACAGGACAATCCAAATCAATTAAATGATTATATGTCAGACAAAGAGGTTCTGGAAGGACGACTACCACAGGGATCACCATTGAGCTGCTCCCTCTTTTTTTTATACATTAACAACCTGGCCAAAATCTGACTAATTGAAAGAGGTCTCTAGATCTAGTTATCTGGCATACAATCGAAAACATTAGGATAGCAGAATCACAACTAAATAAAGACCTCAAACACCTAGAAGAATATTATTGTAATACCTGGAAACTAAAGATCAATTCACAGAAGACAGTATACACATATTTATCAGAAGTAACAAAACATCTAGGACAAATATTAAGTTTAACCTCCAACAGGGAGGTCTACAAAAAGAAGAGTACCCCACATACTTAAGAGTACAGCTTCTAGGTTCACTATGCCTTAAATTGATACTATAGTTCGTTTCAAATCATGTGCCCAACTTCAAAACGCTATTACTCTTTAACCATTTGTTAAAAACTGTTGAAATTTTCCAAATGTTATTAGAATGCAAAAGACCCTTTAAATGTATATTTAACAAATATCTTGCAGCTGCAGTTTTCTTAAAGCGGCGAATTTCTTTGATGTTTGTCAAAATTGTAAATTGTGAACCCCTAAAGAATAGAAATTACCGTAGTTGCTGGTCTGTGATTAATTTTCACTAGGTAAAGGCATGGCCGTAATGGGGAAATAACTGGTTCGAGGACGGACGATAATATCAAGGTATACCTGTATGTCCAATTTTCATAGTTGTGTGGTCCTGAAAAGGACCGTTTGTTGAACTAATTTAAGGTAATATAGGGGCCAACATTGTGGGGGCTATATACTTTCATTCTGAATCAGACGAGTCTAAAAGATTAATAACTGTTTGGGGTTGAACATTCCACAAACCATCATTTTTCCAATATTCCTCTTCCTGTTTTAAGACGTGGTCTTCACATTTAGCCCAATAATCTTTGTCTATATTTAATAAAGCGAGATTAGCAAGAGTCTTTACATCGCATATTTTGAATGTTGTATTTTCATCTGCCACTTGTCCTTTTAATTTTGCCCAGATTAGTTCTATTGGATTTAAATGAGCATGGTAAGGTGGCAGCCTCAAACTTATATGACCGTGCTCTTGGATAATCTTATCTATTTGAAAAATCTTTGTCCTTTGTTTTTGCTTTACTAGAGATAGTAATTCAGGTTTTAAGTACATGTTATTAAATTGTATGTGCTCCTTTGTGAGCCATATCTTAATAGCATCTTTTGTACTGGATGACGTCGGGACTTTATCTTCAAGTGCAACAATGTTGTGGTACGCTGCATTGTCCATTATTAGGCAAGATGGTCGATCTAGTGATGGGAGAACAGAATTTTCAATCCAATGTCTAAATATGTGACCATTCATCTCAGAGTGATAATCCCGATTGTCTATGGATTTTGGAAGAAAAATGAGCTCTGCATTCTGTATTAGTCCATGTTGTCGACTACCTGCATGCGCAATTATCAAGCGCTGTCCTTTGCTGCTAGGTATTAATCTCTTAATCTTTCCATCTGATGACTGCCATTCCCTTTGGTTAGGAGCCAGTGATGGGGAGTGTTAGACACTCCAAGGTATGGTGACAGCTTTACAAATAGGGAACACAATACAATACTGACGTTTCGGCTAGTAGCCTTCTTCAGAAAACAAGGACTACAACCACAAACAATGAAGCACAATTATCTATATCTACATGTTAGATGATCAGGAGAATGGAGAGGTGGACAGAAAAGAAGAGAAGAAAGTAGGATTATGAAATAAGAAAGGAGGCTACATGAGGGGAGGTAGGATGAGAATCAAGATGTGTAGAAAAGAGAGATAGGGAAATAGAGGAAGAGATAGAAAATCAGAAGTAAAACGAAGATAATATATAAAACGTATAAGAAAAGTCAACTTAGCTGGCGAAACTTGACTGTCCGTCGTAGAGCAATCGAGGAAATGAACAGTGGACACGATGCCTACAACAGATACGGGTGGAGGGGGAGGAGAGGGGAGGGGGGGAGAACAAAGCCAGACAAGTAATGAAAACAATGGTGGAAATAGATATAAAGGAGTCTAAACAGTGGTCAGGGAAAGAAAAGTGTCAGTAGCCAGACACAAGGCAGATGCCGGAGAAGATAATAGGCCCCATAAAAGTTAATGGGGCCTAACACAGAGGGGAACAATCCCAACAAAGGAATCGTAGAAGCAAGAGACAAAGGTGAGAACGGGGGAAAGAGCAACACAGGTAGTCACAGGTGGCCTAAAAAGGGACAGGGTGGAGAGAAAGGAAATAAACATCAAGGAAATACAAGGACAGGAGAGGAAGGAGATAACAACCGGGGAAAAGAATTATGAGAGGAAGGAGGAGGTAGGAAATAATAGCTGGAGAAAGAAATGGAGAGGAAGGAGGAGGGAGGAAAGAAAAACTGGGGAAAGAAATAGAGAGGAAGGAGGAGTGAGGAAACAATAAACGGGGAAAGAAAGAAGGAGGGAGTAAATAGTAAACGGGGAAAGAAATGGAGAGGGAGGAAATAATAACATGGGAAAAGAGATGGAGAGGAAGGAGGAGGGAGGAAATAATAACCAAGAAAAAGACATGGAGAGGAAGGAGGAGGGAGGAAATAATAGCCGGGAAAAAGGCAAGGAGAGGAAGGAGGAGGGAGGAAATAATAACCAAGAAAAAGACATGGAGAGGAAGGAGGAGGGAGGAAATAATAGCCGGGGAAAAAGACATGGAGAGGAAGGAGGAGGTAGGAAATAATAACCAGGAAAAAGACATGGAGAGGAAGGAGGAGCGAGGAAATAATAACCAGGAAAAAGACATGGAGAGGAAGGAGGAGGGAGGAAATAATAACCAGGAAAAAGACATGGAGAGGAAAGAGAAGCGAGGAGATAATAACCAGGAAAAAGACAAGGAGAGGAAGGGGGAGGGAGGAAATAAAAGCTAGGGGAAAGATTTTATTTCCTCCCTCCCCCTTCCTCTCCTTGTCTTTTTCCTGGTTATTATCTCCTCGCTTCTCTTTCCTCTCCATGTCTTTTTCCTGGTTATTATTTCCTCCCTCCTCCTTCCTCTCCATGTCTTTTTCCTGGTTATTATTTCCTCGCTCCTCCTTCCTCTCCATGTCTTTTTCCTGGTTATTATTTCCTACCTCCTCCTTCCTCTCCATGTCTTTTTCCCCGGCTATTATTTCCTCCCTCCTCCTTCCTCTCCATGTCTTTTTCTTGGTTATTATTTCCTCCCTCCTCCTTCCTCTCCTTGCCTTTTTCCCGGTTATTATTTCCTCCCTCCTCCTTCCTCTCCATCTCTTTTCCCATGTTATTATTTCCTCCCTCTCCATTTCTTTCCCCGGTTACTATTTACTCCCTCCTTCTTTCTTTCCCCGTTTATTGTTTCCTCACTCCTCCTTCCTCTCTATTTCTTTCCCCAGTTTTTCTTTCCTCCCTCCTCCTTCCTCTCCATTTCTTTCTCCAGCTATTATTTCCTACCTCCTCCTTCCTCTCATAATTCTTTTCCCCGGTTGTTATCTCCTTCCTCTCCTGTTCTTGTATTTCCTTGATGTTTATTTCCTTTCTCTCCACCCTGTCCCTTTTTAGCCCACCTGTGACTACCTGTGTTGCTCTTTCCCCGTTCTCACCTTTGTCTCTTGCTTCTACGATTCCTTTGTTGGGATTGTTCCCCTCTGTGTTAGGCCCCATTAACTTTTATGGGGCCTATTATCTTCTCCGGCATCTGCCTTGTGTCTGGCTACTGACACTTTTCTTTCCCTGACCACTGTTTAGACTCCTTTATATCTATTTCCACCATTGTTTTCATTACTTGTCTGGCTTTGTTCTCCCTCCCCTCCCCTCTCCTCCCCCTCCACCCGTATCTGTTGTAGGCATCGTGTCCACTGTTCATTTCCTCGATTGCTCTACGACGGACAGTCAAGTTTCGCCAGCTAAGTTGACTTTTCTTATACGTTTTATATATTATCTTCGTTTTACTTCTGATTTTCTATCTCTTCCTCTATTTCCCTATCTCTCTTTTCTACACATCTTGATTCTCATCCTACCTCCCCTCATGTAGCCTCCTTTCTTATTTCATAATCCTACTTTCTTCTCTTCTTTTCTGTCCACCTCTCCATTCTCCTGATCATCTAACATGTAGATATAGATAATTGTGCTTCATTGTTTGTGGTTGTAGTCCTTGTTTTCTGAAGAAGGCTACTAGCCGAAACGTCAGTATTGTATTGTGTTCCCTATTTGTAAAGCTGTCACCATACCTTGGAGTGTCTAACACTCCCCATCACTGGCTCCTTGCTACCAGCTTTACCGCAGCATTGCAATTATTTGCCTGTTCCCTTTGGTTAGTGTGGTGAGCATTGATCCATGTTTCATCCAAGTACACAATATCATAACCTTGCTTGCGCACCTCTTTTACTTCACGTAAGTACTTGCTTCTCATGACTACTATATGTGGCTTCTCACAGATGATGTTTCGTCCATTGGAATACTTTCTGAATGTAAAGCCTGCAGCTCTCACATTCCTCCATAATGTAGACTTTGATATTTCAATACTGTTGTTCTTTTTCAGCGATACTTTTAATTTTCTTATTGTAACAGTTTCATTCATACCCAACATTTTGTGAATTTCACTTCTAATAAATTCACTGTCGAAATTATCCAACAATTTTGCTCTTCCTTGTGATTTTGTATATTTTGAACATTGACGGTAACGTGCTTGAATCCAGCGATTAAATGACCGTTTAGATAAATCCAAAATGTGTCTTGTCCTATTCTCAGGGTTTTCTGAAGAATGAAATAATCTTCCTCGTTTAGCCTCTTTGCAAAAATAGTCATACATTTTTATTGCGATGTTTTGTAAACTGCAGAATTTCATTTTAAGACTCATGATAAATGTTGTCATTCCACGTCTACGCCGCTGAATGAACGGAAATGGGACACACAATGTCTCGTGTTTTTTATAAGTGTCTAATTGTGTCAGAAAACCCACGGCGAAAGCGTGCAAATACGTCAATTTGACCGTGTATGGATTTGTACTCGCTATTTTTAACTTAAAATACTGTAAACATTAAGTTTTGACTACATCAATGGGTCATTATAAATTTATATAAATCAAATAAGTAACAATAATAACCAAATGTTTTTTTTTTATGAAATTAATTCCCTATTGGGTTCTAATCATTATAACTTTACATGCCAATTTTGAACAAGTTCCAAAAAGTGGTTAAAAAGATATCGATTTTCAAAGTTGGGCACATGATTTGAAACGAACTATAGGTTTTTTTGGGAAAGAAAGGCAGCACTGATGTAATGCCGACCTGAATATCCTAAATAAATGTGCTGATGTTCATTAAAAAATATGTGTATTAACTTCTTACTTGCTTATATGTTATGGGACATGATGGAAGTTACTGAAGGTAGAATACAAATTTCATTATTTGATAATTTTATTTTGATCTCATTAAGAGGTCAAGCATTTTTCCCAATTTGTCATCTTTATATTTTTCAAGTCACATTGAAGGACCCCCAACAGTTTTTGGATGTGCCCTGAATTACTGCTCAATGAGAATGCTAGGTGTTCCAGCAGATGATGCTGATTTGGTGAAAACACGAAATTTGTTACTGAAACTAGGTAATTAACCATAAATTATGATACTGTCGTAAAAATTACCACTTCAAAATACTGATTTTTTGGAAATCAAGTTTGTTGCGGGCAAAAATGTCCCCCCTCCTAATTCTTCCTAATTATTAATTCCAGTGACCCCTGAGTTTTGTATTTGTTTTTCTTTTATGTTGGTTTTTTTTCCCCCATACACCATCATCAAAAGTGCTATGCTAATAAAAACCCAGCAGTATTTTTCGTTAAAATTACAAGAAATTTTTTTTTCTTTTGTCTTTTTTTTCTCCCCATTTGACAGGAGAAATCTTCGGTTGTCTGTTAAAATCTATTCGGCCCAGCTGTCGACGAGACAAAAGACATAAAACTAACCTTAAGATAACAGCGAATGTATGGGCTGGACTGAGGCTGACATGCGAACAGACAAAGAATGCGTGTGATAGCCTAAGTACCATGCATTCGAAGTTGGACAATAAAATCTTATTGAAGCCAGAAAATTATAAACGCATCCGATACAGGCCAGGCACTGGACTAGTGGTTGCCTTACCTTCCTTTTACAAGTAAGATCCTAAACCTTAATTGTTTGCGCCATTCACTCGTGAACCTTCATTGCGATTGGTTGTGTTTTGAGATACATCTTCTTCAAAAATATCGTAATTTGGACTCGGTAAGTTGGAGATAATTAATTTAATTTGTAGTGCTTTATCTATTCTAATAGTGTTGAAAATAAAAATATTGAATTTTGTATCAATTTTTTTAAAAATTACTTATCAAATATTATGTAAATCATTTGTATTTTGTTACATGTATTATATATTTATTTATTTATAGTATTGAGTTTATTTTCACAACTTTTTATAACAACCCATCAAATATTATGTAAATCATTAGTATTTTTTAATATATATTATTTATAATATTGAGTTATTTTCACAACTTTTTATAACAACCCATCAAATATTATGTAAATCATTAGTATTTTTTTAATATATATTATTTATAATATTGAGTTGTTTTCACTACTTTTTATAACGAACCATCAAATATTATGTAAATCATTAGTATTTTTTTAATATATATTATTTATAATATTGAGTTGTTTTCACTACTTTTTATAACGAACCATCAATTAGTATCTAAAAAAAATTATTTATATATATATTTGTTTTCCTCCAGATGGCTAAGAAACTTCAAGAAGGTGAAATTGAAATGGAGAAAGAAGATGTAAGCAGTGAGATGGAGAATAATCTGGAAAATGAGATTCAAGAAGCTACTGGAAAGTGAGTCAGAGGATTTTTTGGATCTTCCCATGGACTCATCCAGTAGGTCTGAAAGTAATATATGGCAGTAGCACCATTCTAAATGGAGAAGATTAGAGTCTCTCATTCGTCAGTTGATGAAACAATCACACCTCAAGATCACAGTGTTAATAATCTGAGCTCATCGTAGGTCTAGATCCTAAGATTATTCATCTGAAATGTGCTAGCCTTCAAGGAAAAGATGTCTGCCTGCTGCATGGAATATCCTGCATATTAGGGAATTTCCGCAGGATACAACCAAAGATGTTACAAATCTAAGTGACATTTTTTTCTCTCTTTATCAATGATGTGATGTTGAAACAGATGCTTGTTAAAACCAATGCTGAGATAAATGTTAAAGATTGAAATATGCTCAGTGGCAGCCTGCAACAGTAGAAAGTACTACAATGAACAAACTGAAAGCCTTAGTAGGCCTTCTGGTGTTATCTGCAGGTATAAAAAGTAACCATTTTCCAACGCGAATGTTATTCAATTCCACCTACAGTGCTTCTCATTTCAAAGCAGGTACATCTATTGAATTTCTTGTAAATTATCTCAGATTTGATGCCAAAACTTGTCATCCAACGAACCATGTTGAGGACAAGTTCACAGCCTTTAGAAAAACGTGGGAGCACTTCATCGATAATTGCAAAAAGTATTATTCGCCAGGACTGTACACCACAATCGATGAGCAATTAGTGGGATTCCACTGCCAGTTTCCTTTCAGAATGTATATCCCCAACAAGCCCAATGTCATAAAAATGTTGATGCTTGTCGATACTAATACCAAATATATTTTCAATGCCATGCCATATTTGAGCAAAGAAAGTGCACCAAGAGCTGATCCTCTGGGTGACTTTTATTTGTAAAAAGGTTATTTGAACCGGTTCATGGCTCCAACATAAATATCACTATGGACAATTGGTTTTCGTCTGTACCTTTGGCTACAGAACTTGCCAAGCCTCCTAATAACTTGACATTGTTTGGAACTTTGTAGGCAAATAAATGTCAGATTCCCAGAGTTTCATAATTCAAAGACTTCCACTGTTGGTACATTGAAGTTTTGTTTTGATGATGACAAAACTTTAGTTTCCTATAAACCAAAGTACAATGAAGTGGTTTTCCGACTGTCAACAACTCATGATCTACCTGCTGTCCATCCAACCAGTGAAAAACCATAAATAATAAAATTGTATAATTCTACTAAGGGTACACACAGTAGACCAAGTGTGCACCAGTATGTCGACCAGCAGGATAACACAAATATGGCCAACAAGAGAATAATGACAACAAACTTGTGTGTTGCATGTAAAAAGCCCACTTGTCGTCCACATAATGTCAATGTTTTTTCTGGCTGTGCACCTTAAGTTTTTCACTTTTTTTTTTTTTGTTTATTGCTGTTCTGTCCTTCCTATGTGTCATGCATTGTTCCATGTTTGTGTACCAAAATCGCAAAATAAATATTTTTTGCAAATTATACATGGTTTTATGTGAGTAGTATTTTTTTACTACAGTATCGTAAAAATGTGATTTACAGATAGGTGTCCATTATCCAAATTTAAATAATGGCATTTTGCTAATTTCAGTTTATATCATTTGTTATGTGTTTCTCATGTTATGGTCTTCAGGGTGCAGGGGACGAGAACCAATTATAAAATATACATCATGCTATATAATCGAAAGTGGAAAAAGCTATACAAACATTGAAAATAGAAAAAGCTATACAAACAATGAAAAAAGAAACAGCTGCAGGACCTGACAACATACAGATAGAGATAATAAAGGTACAAGATTTTGGAATTGAAGTAATCACAGACATATGCAATGACATATACCATACAGGATACCAAATGAAAATATCAACTTTCATTGCATTTCCTAAAAATAATGGTGCAGTTGAATGCAGTGATTTTAGAACAATAAGCCTAAATGGCCCTGTAACAAAAATCTTGCGAAAAGTTCTACAAGGAAGGATTCATAATAAAATCATTATGGAATTAGAAAAAAAAACAATTTGGATTTAGGAAAAATGGGACAACAGAAGCCATATTTTGCATGAGGACATTAATTGAAAAGTACAAAAAAGTAAACAAACCAATATATGCCTGTTTCATAGACTACACCAAAGCTTTTGATAGAATACACCACAAACAACTTATAGACTGCCTAAAAGATATACATCTAGATGACACAGACATATGGATAATATGTAATATATACTTGGAGCAAGCAGCAATAATAAAATATAACAAAAAGAACTCTACACCCATTGATATAAAAAGAGGAGTGAGACAAGGGTGCATCCTATCACCAAGCTTATTCAATCTATACACTGAGCAAATCTTTAAAAACATCACAGAGTTGCCAGGCCTAAACATTAATGGAAAGATAATTAACTTAAGATATGCTGATGATACTGTACTACTAGCAGAAAATCCTAAAGATCTACAATTGCTTAATGAAATAAACATGACAAACACAAAATATGGATTAGATATGAATGTGAAAAAGACTAAATCTATGATCATAAACAAAAATAATGCTCAAAACCTTCAAATGTAGAGCAATAGGCCTGAAGACAATTCAGAGCTACAACTACCTTGGACATACTATAACCAGTGATGGAAAATGTAAAATTGAAATAAACAAAAGAATAGGAATTGCAAAAAGTAATTTTAATGCCATGAAAAATGTATTAACATCAAAACGAATAACACCAGGGCTAAAACTAAGAATAGAAAAATGTTATATCTTCTCAACATTCCTGTATGGTACAGAAACATAGACATTAGACAAGAAGCAGAAAAGAAAATTGAAGCCTTTGAAATGGGATTTATAGAATAGGAAGAATTGGATGGAAAGAAAAGAAAACAAATGATGAAGTATTAAAACAACCAATAATGAAAAGAGAACTACTAAACACAATTCAAACAAAACAAATGTGATTTTTGGGGCATGTTAAATAACACAGTAGCCTACTAAAAGTAATCTAGGAAGGGAAAATACAAGGTAAAAAAGAGGCAGACCAAGACTAATATGAACGAGTAACTTCGAAAGATGGACAAGTCAGCCTATGACAATCTGCACCATCAAAGCAAGAGACAGGGCAGAATGGCGCCCTATGGTGGCCAAACTTCGATGCGGAGATGGCACTGAATGCCATACTCTCCACTATGTCTAATGTGTGGAGGGAACCTTTTTACATTTATAAATAATTTTTTTAATGAATGTTTATATGTAACTATGACAGTAAAAGCTGCTTTTGACATGCTTTTTCCATCAAAATTAACTCAAAAAAAATTAGAAGATATTATTTTTATGAAAGATATAGACTTAACAAGAAGATACAGCCATAACCATCTTGTAACATAAAAGTAAGCTTGACAAATCTGAAACAAATGCAGAGCTTCAAATACTTAGGTACAATAATAACATCAGATTGAAGATGCACTACAAAACTAAAAATCAGAATATCATAAGCCAAAGTAGCATTTCAGAAAATGAAAAACATCTTGTGCAATAGGTCTATGTCAATAGAAGTGAGAAAAAGAGTTCCTCTGTGCTATATAGAGTCAAATCTGACCTATTAAAGCGAATTATTAACAGTAGTCAAACAAACGAAAAGATAATTAGAGAGGTCACAGAGATGGGATTTCTCAGAAGAAATTTGAAAGTTCCCTGGACAGCTGAAAAGCCCAATGAGGAAATGCTCAGAGGCCAAAACAAAAAGATAGCATTTAAAAAACATCAGAAAGAAACAGTTGATTTTCAGGCACATCATGAGAAGAGGAAAGTTGGAATACTTGGTTACAACAGCCAAAATACAGGGAAAGAGTGTCATGTTTGACAAAGAGAGAAGATTCTAGATAGCAATATGTCATGGCATGGTAAACAGTCAACAACAGAATACAATGCTCTGTGGACTGAGAATGGTGGGACTTTATCAAATGTACATTAAATATAAAACTTGTTCAACAAAAATTCAAACTAGATCTGTTATTAAGATGAGAATTTTAAGATTTTTCACTGGTAATCTTGTACACCATACCAAAAAATGTCTTTTAAATGGGAAATAAACATTACCTGTCCAGTATCTCCTCTTTCTCTCCCTTCCCAGATCCAAGCCATGTAGCTGGTTGTCTTGGCCAGGCATGATTCATTCAGTCTTAGTCTAAGTCATCTATGTTATTAAATCACAATTGCCATTAAAAGTGTTTAGTTGAAATTACATTTTTATTGGTTATGTAAGTCTTTGTTAGCCTCAGTATTTATAGTTCATTTCAAACATGGGATTGTCATGATTCTATTGGCTAGCACAAGTATAAGGAGGCTTATTTTCATAATTCTGCGTAAATTTAATTTTCATAAAATATGTGCACAATTATTTTAAAAAGAAAAACATGCAGAAAGTTGTACAAATAGTCTGTTCTCTCTTGCAAATTGCCGTACAAGGATTACAAGTCCATTTCTTAGAAAAGAAAGCTTACATATTTTAGAGCAACCCTTAGAAGTGGAAAGGTACAATGATTAACTGCTCTGTATTATGACTTTACATACAGGTGGTGCTGCAGCAATTCCATCATGGGGCAAGTTTTGGCTTGCAGTACTGAATGTTTACAGTTGGGATGGACTTAATTCCCTCTTCCCTGAATTGTGGTAAGTTGACTGTTTTATTTCTGCAATATCCAATCTTAATTTTTCATTTGTGATTTATGGAGAAAATATATTTTAAATGTTTGGTTATAGTAATAATTTACACTACAATGTTACTGTGTTATAATTAATGTTTGTAAATACTTTGAACTTATATATACAAAAAACAATCATTTAGTGTATTTGTAATCCAAGTACTTTTTCTTCGGCCATAGACAAAATGAAACTTGTGTTTTATACACTTTGTGGTGTATAAGTAGAACAATAAAACAAGTTTCTACACCTTGTGGTGTATAAGTAGAACAACAAAACAAGTTCCTACACCTTGTGGTGTATATGTAGAACAACAAAACAAGTTCCTACACCTTGTGGTGTATAAGTAGAACAACAAAACAAGTTCCTACACTTTGTGGTGTATAAGTAGAATAACAAAACAAGTTCCTACACCTTGTGGTATATATGTAGAACAACAAAACAAGTTCCTACACCTTGTGGTGTATAAGTAGAATAACAAAACAAGTTCCTACACTTTGTGGTGTATAAGTAGAACAACAAAACAAGTTCCTACACTTTGTGGTGTATAAGTAGAACAACAAAACAAGTTCCTACACTTTGTGGTGTATAAGTAAAACAACAAAACAAGTTCCTACACCTTGTGGTGTATAAGTAGAACAACAAAACAAGTTCCTACATCTTGTGGTGTATAAGTAGAACAATAAAACAAGTTCCTACACCTTGTAGTGTATAAGTAGAACAACAAAACAAGTTCCTACACCTTGTGGTGTATAAGTAGAACAACAAAACAAGTTTCTACACCTTGTGGTGTGTAAGCAGAACAACAAAACAAGTTCCTACACCTTGTGGTGTGTAAGTAGAACAACAAAACAAGTTTCTACACCTTGTGGTGTGTAAGTAGAACAACAAAACAAGTTCCTACACCTTGTGGTGTATAAGTAGAACAACAAAACAAGTTTCTACACCTTGTGGTATATAAGTAGAACAACAAAACAAGTTCCTACACCTTGTAGTGTATAAGTAGAACAACAAAACAAGTCCCTACACCTTGTGGTGTATAGGTAGAACAACAAAACAAGTTTCTACACCTTGTGGTGTATAAGTAGAACAACAAAACAATTTCTACACCTTGTGGTGTATAAGTAGAACAATAAAACAAGTTTCTACACCTTGTGGTGTATAAGTAGAACAACAAAACAAGTTTCTACACCTTGTAGTGTATAAGTAGAACAACAAAACAAGTTCCTACACTTTGTGGTGTATACGTAGAACAACAAAACAAGTTCCTACACTTTGTGGTGCATAAGTAGAACAACAAAACAAGTTCCTACACCTTGTGGTGTATAAGTAGAACAACAAAACAAGTCCCTACACCTTGTGGTGTATAAGTAGAACAATAAAACAAGTCCCTACACCTTGTAGTGTATAAGTAGAACAACAAAACAAGTTCCTACACCTTGTAGAGTATAAGTAGAACAACAAAACAAGTCCCTACACCTTGTGGTGTATAAGTAGAACAACAAAACAAGTCCCTACACCTTGTGGTGTATATGTAGAACAACAAAACAAGTTCCTACATCTTGTAGTGTATAAGTAGAACAACAAAACAAGTTCCTACACCTTGTGGTGTATAAGTAGAACAACAAAACAAGTTCCTACACCTTGTGGTGTATAAGTAGAACAACAAAACAAGTTCCTACACCTTGTGGTGTATACGTAGAACAACAAAACAAGTTCCTACACCTTGTAGTGTATAAGTAGAACAACAAAACAAGTTCCTACACCTTGTGGTGTATATGTAGAACAACAAAACAAGTTCCTACACCTTGTAGTGTATAAGTAGAACAACAAAACAAGTTCCTACACCTTGTAGTGTATAAGTAGAACAACAAAACAAGTCCCTACACCTTGTGGTGTATAAGTAGAACAATAAAACAAGTTTCTACACCTTGTGGTGTATAAGTAGAACAACAAAACAAGTTTCTACAGCTTGTGGTGTATAAGTAGAACAACAAAACAAGTTTCTACACCTTGTGGTGTATAAGTAGAACAACAAAACAAGTTTCTACACCTTGTGGTATATAAGTAGAACAACAAAACAAGTTCCTACACCTTGTAGTGTATAAGTAGAACAACAAAACAAGTTCCTACACCTTGTGGTGTATAAGTAGAACAACAAAACAAGTTTCTACACCTTGTGGTGTATATGTAGAACAACAAAACAAGTTCCTACACCTTGTGGTGTATACGTAGAACAACAAAACAAGTTCCTACACTTTGCACAACCATCTTTAGCAGGGAACTCTAAGTCTGGTTCTCACTAATTATAATTACCTCCAATATTCTCAGTAAATTTCCCTTGGTCTACTACAGTTTGCCATCCTTCTGGATATCTCAACATGGCAGGTTGTTCTGTAATTGTTCAATACACATGACTTATCTATCTTCAGCATCCTCTTTTATCACTATTTATATTTCCTTTAGATTGGACTACTTCAGCAGTTCTTTGTTGCTTATTTTGTTTGCCACCAATTTTGTGTGTGCACCAAGCACTTAATACAAGAATATACTCTTTATTTAGTCATACTCAAACTTCCAAGCTTGTATTTTATATTTTGTAAACCTAATGGATAAACATTTTAGACAAGCAGTGATGATACAAAGAAAACAATAAGCTTGTTCATTATTTGCTTTCTTTTATTATATTTTTATGTGGCATAGTCTACTGAAAGTGAATGTTATGTTGTTGTTATGGATCCAGCGACCTTTGAGTTGATGCCCTTCGGCCCAATGCCATGTAATAGTATCTGCCGGTATTTTTAAGTTCTGCTGTGGTTCTGTACAGAGTGTTCCATTTGGATGGTCTTTGAGGAAGTAGTGTTGTTCTGATGTCAGTGAGCTTTGGACATTGAAACAGGTGGTGTTCTACAGTTTCTGAATTTTATAAAAATGCTTAAAATCAGAACTTTTTTGGTGGTTTTTATTAATTGAAAAAAAAAGGTGGCTGATATGCAAACACATGCACACAGACACACAGGTCTCCATCCATTTTGCTATGCTCCAATTATTGATCAAATTGAGGTACCAGATCATAAATGTATGGAAGGTTAACAATAGTGAGGAAGAACCATCAGCCTCTCACTACCAAATTATAAAGTTATATGCAGCAGAACCAAAATGCACTACAACATTATTGGACTACTCCTATTATTATTATGATTTTTTTCTTCTAATTTAAGATATAGGTCAATCTGCTTCACATACACTTTAATGAATAAAAATAACCTTAATTCTCATAATTCTAAATTCCTAATTCTTTTCTCACCTTGCATCCAGTTTTCAAATATATTTGCAGTTGTCATAATTGTAAATGACTTCACAACATCTTAAGAAATAAACAAAAATATTAATATTTGCACATATTTAAGTCTCTAAATTGCATAAATAATTTACACAATGATTGACCTTGTGAAATAATGAAAAAATATTGTAATGTTGCAATTATTTTGGTTATATTTATTTCCCAGGATTTTACCATCATGGTTACCCTTTCATCCATCTAAATTATGGTGCCATTGTCGACAAGTTTATCTGCCTATGGCTTACTGTTTTGGAAGGAAAATAGTTGCACCTGAGGATGATCTTATTAGACAGCTTAGAAAGGTTTGAATATTTATTCTTAATTCTTTAAAACAATCTCATTATTGCACTTTCACAAGTGTCTTTTTTTTTTATTTGGTAATTTAATTTGATCTTTGTTAAAACAATATTATGTAACCTAAGAATAATATTGATGGACAAAAACAAATGATTTGGAAACAATATGAGCATGCCATATACTCATAGGAAATTTCAACCAATAGTCTTTACACTGATACAGGGCATTCCCACCTGCCTTCATGATGTCATAGTAAAGTGCTAACCTTTTTGACTGACTCTCATGGTATTTGTTTCCTTCATATGTAGTGAAAAGTGTTGTAAAAATAAATAACAGATAATGTTTGTGTTTTCATCAAAACACATTTATCACCTTTATGGCGAATAGGAACAAATGTTTGTTTTTTTTTTGTTTTTTTTTTTTAAAAATAATTTTCTGAACAAACGAAGCAAAAGTTTCAGTTTAATTTTAACACATAATTAGCTGTACATACTGTCACATTACATTACATATAATCTAGAAAGCCAAATCTTAGCAATTCTAAATGTATAAAATGACTCAGAAGAAAAGTAAATATAATTCTTTATGTGGGCAACATCACAATAGAAAGGGCAGTATTTAATGCAGTTTAACTTTAATTATATTTTTGCTTTTATTTATTTTTTAATCATCATTGTCTTTTATATCAGTAATAATGTATGTTTTATAATAATTTAGACTTATTTTTGCACCTCTCTTATGTGTTCAAAAATTACTGTAAAGCTCAATTTTGTCACACATAATATTCCATATGTTCTGAGTTGGACACACAAGTGTCTCTGTTACATATTCTTTTAGGAAAAATGTTTTCTCTTTGCATCAATGATTAAGCCCTTCATCACTGAGTCATTACACTATTTTTATTCTCCTATTTCAAAGACAAGGGAAAATTTGTACCTAGTAAACAGCAGGCTGGTGGGGTTTATGGCATCCTGCCACTAGGGATCAAGCATCTCATAGTTGACTTCTTTCATCAGGGTCAGTGATCAAGAACTATCTTAATCGAACCCTACTTCTTTGCTGTACCCCTAGTAATAGACTTACTAGTCTAGTCAATTGAATGGAGAATGAGAGGCAAGACAGCTCAGTTCTAAAAAATGCCTTACTGAAGATAGATGTGTTTAATTTAAAGGTGCAGATTTCACAGCTTGTATGTTGTAAACCACAACACAATGCATCTATGCTTATTTAATGCCCATTTAACCCTAGATTATAATACCTATTTGTGGTTAATGTATTTACTACACCCTTGTAAAAATTAACACTACTTAATTGTAACCTTAGGAGCTCCAAAAATAGTGTTTTCTTTGAACTTTTTGACACACAGCCGTGTGTACACACTAGACAAAACACTGGGACCTCGGATTTCCTGTCTCCAATTGATTTATGACCTGAATTTAACCTCAGGGGTCAGATACTGTAAATCCATCTGTATGTTTTGCTACCTTATAGCATTATTCACTGCATTTTATGTCAGCCGACGACCGATTAAATTTCCCTGGTTACAGCCACAAAAAAATAAAAACTACAAATTTCTTGAAACTTGGCAAATTTTTTTCACATTATAAGTAAGTAAAGAGCCCCGTCATGCCAAGTGAATATGGTTTTAGTGACCATAATTTTTATACACCTTCATCATCATGTGCCATACTGGTTGGCGTAGGCAATTATGTCTTTCCACAATCTTCTATCTACAGTGCATAGTATTAGTTCTGTTGTTGACTGTTTTCCATGCCATGACACCAAGCTATGTAGTATTTTCTCTCTTTGTCGTCCGCAATCTCTCTTTCCTTTTATTTTGCCAGTTGTAACTAAGTATTCCAACTTTTCTCTTCTCATGATGTGCCTGAAAAATGTTGATTGTTTCTTTCTGATGTTTTTTAGGAGCTGCCTTTTTGTGTTGGCCTCTTATAGACCTTCGGCACATGATTTTTGGGGTATTATGTTTTCACATTATATGAGATCAAAGAGCAAAAAAAATCCACCCTCAACGTAAATAGATCCAACACTCAGGGGTCACCGGAAGTGGTAATTATGAAAGGGGGGGGTTATGTTTGAACACGGCAAAACATTTTTTTAAGAATTTATGTTTTAATGCAGTAAGTTTTATTACAGTATTATGATCAAGGGTTAAGGGTAGATGGTGAAGCCGAACTAGTTATCAAATAAACATAACAGAAGATGAAAACGTTGATTTTTATAAATTACTTTTTTTACACTATTTATTCTTTCATACCCAAAAACTTCACAGTTAAAAAGTAAAAGTTTAACAAAAGTTTCAGATGAAGCTACAAGTACATTGTGTTTGGAAGAGATCAAGAGTTTCCTCATCGTTCTGTCCAGAAAGTAATTTAATTTAGTTTTATTATTATTCTCCTTTGTCTGATCCACTAATACATAAGTCTTGCGTAAAAGATCACATCTATCAATATACAATCACAATGATCCCAAGCGGCACAATCAATATACAATCACATGCACAAATTATATTATATATATATGGAATTATTGCCATCATATTTATGGCCAATAACTTCATAAATTGATGAAAACCTCTTCCAAAAAATTTGTGAGAAAAGAAAAAGTAGAAAAAACTTAGGCAAAATGTTAAATTTTTAATAAAATCTTTAAAATGATTCATTTTGCACACGGTATTCATGGAAAGTTTGTATTTCACACAGGTGACTTCACAATATTTAATTTGTCTGAAGAAGAAAAAGTAATTTTTCCGCAACTCATCCCAAAAATGCATCAGATTGTCAAAATGAATATATACATCAGCCTATGTGCAATAATACTCTCTCTGATCGCAACTTAAAACGTGACTTCAGTTTTCTTGATATTGATTGTAAAAGATGTAGAAAAGAAGACAATCCTGGTTTGCATATCTATTTCAGAGCTGGCAGTTAGAGCACAATTGTCAGCTAATAGAAGGTTTAAGATGGTCATTCTTTCATCCTGCTGGAGACACATGACAACCTGAGATAGAAGTGTTTTCATCTGGCCTTTATTTAATCTTTGTTCAACCATCATCACTATAAAAAAAAGATCATCTGTGAGCATAGCAGCAAACAATATGTTGACAGCATTGAGACCAGCATGGCTTTGTTTGATATTGTCAATGACTTCACAGGCTTGATATTTTGTTAATCCATAAAAGCTATTAGGCCTTTGTGTAAATGCCGAATCAACCAGGAATTGTTTAAGAGGGAAAACCAAGAGAAGAACCAAACAATAATAACAAACAAGTGACGGAACAGACATAACAACTGCCATGTAGTGGACTCCAAAATTAGGGTAAAAGAGCAGCAGACCAAAAACAGTTTGGCAGAGGACAGTTGAAACAGATTAATAGTATGGGCCAGGCCTGGGGCACCCTGAAAAGGATTGCCATAACTACAAAATGAAGTGAAGTAACTAAATTGTTGCTACAAGACACTACAATATGAAGTGAAGTAATTAAATTGTTGCTACAAGACACTACAATATGAAGTGAAGTAACTAAATTGTTGCTACAATAAACAACAAAATGACGTGAAGTAACTATGCGCTTGTAAAATAACACTATAAAGTGTAAAAATCTCTTTGGGCAGTGGAGATGAGCATCCACCTCAAAGAGGAGTAAGATGGCTCATTTCCTCTGCTAATCTATGGGGCACGATTGTGCAAGGTGAAGTGTTTAACCCTCTGTTACATAAAGCCATGGGAACTGGTGGTGGGTGATATTGTAGGGGTTTATTGTTTCCTTTCTGTGATGGCAAGCAGAGGATCTCAGTAGCAGAGACAATGACTGTAATCTGTGACTAGTATAGTTACTGCCATCCTTATGACCAAGAAAAAAAAATTATTAAATGATCTAATAAAACAACTTAAGAGGAATGCACATGGAAATAAAGAGAATGACTAATAAAAATAAAAAAGCCACAGAAGGTGGATGCATTGCAGACAAAAAAGGAAAAATGCTAACAGACAATAAAGATATTATAGATCATCATCATGTACCCTGCCGGTTGGCGTAGGCGATCATGTCCCTCCACAATCTTCTATCTACAGTGCATTGTATCAGTTCTGTTGTTGAATGTTTTCCATGCCATGACACCAAGCTATCCAGTATTTTCTCTCTTTGTCGTCCGCGATCTCTCTTTCCTTTTATTTTGCCAGTTGTAACCAAGTATTCCAACTTTCCTCTTCTCATGATGTGCCCGAAAAATGTTGATTGCTTCTTATATTATAGATAGGTGGCAGAAATATATAACAAAACTATTTCAGGATCAAAGGGACAAGAAACCAGTTATAAAATGTACATCTGGCTATAAAATCTGAGGTGGAAAATGCTATAAAAACAATGAAAAAGGGAAAAGCAGCAGGACCTGACAGCATACAGATAGAGATGATACAGGCACTAGAAGATTTTGGCATTGAAGTGATTACAGACATATGCAATGACATATACCACACAGGATACATACCAAATGAACTAAAAACATCATCTTTCATTGCATTGCCTAAAAAAAGAATGGTGCAGTTGAATGCAGTGACTTTAGAACAATACGCCTAATGAGCCATGTTACAAAAATCTTGCTAAAAGTTATACAAGGAAGGATTCAGAATAAAATCAATACTGAATTAGATGAGCAGCAATTTGGATTTAGGAAAAAATAGTGGGACAAAAGAAGCCATATTCTGCATGAGAACATTAATCGAAAAGTGCACAGAAGTAAACAAACCAATATATGCCTGCTTCATAGACTACACCAAAGCTTTTGATAGAGTACACCACAAACAACTTATAGAATGCCTATACATCTAGATGACATGGACATACGACTAATATGTATTCTATACTGGTAGCAAACAGCAATAATAAAATATAACAAAGCCAACTCTACACCCATTGATATAACAAGAGGAGTAAGACAGGGATGCATCCTATCACCAAGCTTGTTCAATCTATACACTTAGCAAATCTTTAAAAACATCATAGAGATGTCAGGCCTATAAATTAATGGAAAGATAATCAATAACCTAAGATATGCTGACGATACTGTACTACTAGCAGAAAATCCTAAAGATCTACAACAATTACTTAATGAAATAAACATGACAAGCAAAAAATATGGACTAGATATGAATATCAAAAAGACTAAAACTATGATCATAAACAAAGAAAATATTCAAAACCCAAAAGTGAATATCAAAATTGAAGGAATAGACCTGGAGACAGTTCAGAACTACAACTACCTTGGACATACTATAACCAGTGATGGAAAATGTACAACTGAAATAAACAAAAGAATAGGAATGGGAAAAAGTAATTTTAATGTCATGAAGAACATACTAACATCAAAACAAATAACACCAGGGTTAAAACTAAGAGAGCAAAATTTTACATCTTTTCAATATTCCTATATGGTGCAGAAACATGGACATTAGACAAGAAAACAGAACAGAGAATTGAAGCCTTTGAAATGTGGATATATAGACAAATATGTAGAATTGGATGGAAGGAAAAGAAAACAAACGATGAAGTCTTAAAACAACTAAAAATGAAAAGAGAACTACTAAGCACAATTCAAACAAGACAAATACGATTTTTGGGCCATGTTAAAAGACACAACAGCCTACTAAAAGTAATCCTGGAGGGTAAAATACAAGGTAAAAGAGGCAGACCAAGACTAACATGGACGAGTAATATCAAAAGATGGACAAATCAGCCTATGACAACCTGCACCATCAAAGCAAGAGACAGCGCAGAATGGCGCTCCATGGTAGCCAACCTTCGTTGTGGAGATGGCACTCGATGATGATGAATAAAACAGCTACATTTTTCAAAATTAATATACACAAATCTCATACCAACAGTTTGTAACCTGGATCATTAAAATTTGTTGTTCTATATAAATTTGATTTTTAAAAAAAGACATTTTATTGCAGGAAATTTTTGTTGAAGACTTTGATAAAATAAATTGGCCTGATCAAAAAAATAATGTCTCAGCTGCTGACCTGTATAGTCCTCACAGTTGGCTTCTGGATCTGTCATATTGTAAGCCTGTTTTTCAATTTATTACATATTATACTAGTTGGTTCTAATGTTTTTGAATATATTTACTAAAGAATGTCAACAATGTGTTACACTTCTCACATTAGAAGTCAGGTTACGCGCTGATAAGTGGATTATTTTAAGAGTGAGGGCAGTCATGAGGTCAAGAGTATTTAATAGCAACACCATGGAATTGCAAGCCATGTAAGACTGCTGCCACACAAAGAAGGCATCACCCAATTTTGTTGACACTAGTTTGTGACCTGGTTTGGACAGCATATTTGATCAGAAGTGTTGCACACAACAAGTTAAGTTATTATATACCTAACATAGAGTGAACTTTCAAGCTCAAATGCAGCAGGAAGCCAATGCCTGGGAGTCATGATGGTTTTCAAATTTGACTTCAATAAAATCAACTTTTGTTTTGAAGCGGCTGATAATTGGAATAGTAAAGTGTTATTCCCATTCAATGCTTTTGAATGGAAGAAAAACATGGAAATTAAGTTTAAAAAAATAAGTTTGAAGCTCTAAAAGTGTTCATTTGTTTAATAGTAGAAATTATTGGGTTGATGGAAAAGAAGAAAAATATCAAAGTTTTGAAGCAGCTGAAAATGAGGAAAGAGCAGTTTAAACACAGTTAAAGAAAAGCAAATTAATGCTTTAGACATATAAAGAGACATAATATCATAGTTAAAGTCATCTTAGAAGAAAAAATATAGGGTGAAAAATGCAAAGACTAAAGTGAATTAATAGCATCAAGAGGTGGACAGGGGAATCAGTCACATAGTGTATTATCAATACAATAGATGGAGCAGAACATTTTTCTATGAAAGCCAACCTTCAAAGTGATAATAACATGACATGATGATCATTGTTTTGAAATGTCCATGAATAGTTAAATCACAGATTTGCTTATGTTTTCTCTAACACAATTTGTATAGAATTAAAAAATTTTTGTAATTTATACTTTTGTGTCTTTTAAAATTTTGCTCTCACAAAATGTATATATATATTGTTATTGATGCAGTAGAATTATCATACTTTTTTTTAATTCTTATGTATATATTTTTTTTTTATTTCTTGTAAAATTTATTCTTTTTCAATATAAGAGATATATTGTTAAACAACTATTTGCAGTTGTATTAAACATCTATGAGAAGTTTCACATTGGATACATCAGAAAGAAGGCTTTGAGTGTTATGTATGACCATATTGTAGCGGATGACAGATTCACCAAGTGCATCAGTATAGGGCCTGTGAGTGTTTTATTATACACTGTAATTGTTGTCAAACTAAATAAATAGTATCAAATATAGGTAAATATGGGTGTCCGGTTAGCGCAATCGATAGGCGGTTGGCTTACCACGGCAACAGCCGGGGTTCGTACCCTGGCGAGGACACCTGGGTTTTACTAATTCCCTAAAAATTAGTGGGAGCCGCGATAGCTCAGTGGTTAGTGAACTGGACTACTACGGACAAGAGGTAGGGTTCGATCCCAACCGACGGCTCCGGGTTCACCCAGCCTTAAATGTGTACCGGATTTTTTCTGGGAAAGTAAAGCAGCACGGGCGTAATACCGACCACATTACCCCAAAAATCATGTGCTGAAGGTCTGTAAAATATAGGGTCACTAACACCATATTTCCCTATACGCCGCCACTTGGCGTGACGGGGGGTACTTTACTACTTTTTTATAGGTAAATATACATTTTATCTCTACTTGATTACTTCTTTTGCCATAAAACTTAAACAATTTATTGTTGTTTTATGTGATATATGTGCCTGTTGATATAACATATCCAGCTTACCTAATTTTTTTTTTTTTAATTAAAAAATCATTTATTTTATTTATTTATTTGATAAGCTGAAGTACATAATTCTGGAACTACTTTGTTAAGGTGAAGAAGGTATTAATCAACTTTGCTTTCCTGCCACCAGTATCTAGATATGCCTTGCTAGCTGATATCATTTCATGTGCTTGGTAATGATTACATAATAAATGAATTGTCATATAAAAATAATAACTAAGAACAGTAATCAAAGTACATTGGATGAAAGAAGAATGATAAAATGACACTTTAATCGTCAAGAGTAAAACAGCATAATGAACAATATAATTTTACTGATATAAATTGCAACTTTAGAACCAGCAACGTTGCTTTCCACTTTGTGTTTGTTGTTATTTGTTTTAGCACCATAATGTGCTATTTAATGTAGTGTTAATAGTTAAACTCATCAACAACCATTTTGTTGTGGATCCAGAATCCTTTGAGCTGACACCCTTTGTCCCAATGCCATGTAATATCTGCAGGTATTTCTGAGTTCTCTTATAGTTCCAAGGTGTTCCATTTATCAGGTCTTTGAGGAAGTAGAGTTGCTCTGCTGTTAGTGAGCTTTGGACGGTCTAAAAGGTAATGTTTTACTGTTTCATGTATCTGTTCAAAGAGTTGACATGCTGGAGTTTGGTTTTGTTGTATTCTATTGATGTGGCTGTTCAGTGATACATGACCAGTTTTCTGTCTGAAGATAGTGGTTCGGCCTCTTCTTTCTAAGTTGTTAATGTTGTCATTGTGGTTTGACCTTGACGTGTCTTTAAAAAAATTTCTCCCTGTTTTTCTCATGGCCCATCCATTCAGCCAATCTTCTCTACTGTTGGAGTTTATTTTTTTATTTAAAAATTATTAACAAAACTGAAATACACACATAGTGTTGACTATACTAAAATATTATGATTCTGTCATTACTTTTTTTTTGTAGATTTCTAAAGTCATCAACATGCTTGTTAGATACCATGAGGAAGGTCCACTTTGCAAAGATTTTAAGCTACATCAGTTTAGAGTGCAAGATTATCTTTGGTAAGACCTATGAATGTACTAAGACTGGTATATTAAACAACTATGATAGTTAGATCTTAAGATAGATTAGTAAAACTGCATGAAAGTTACAATGTCAAAATTCATAAAAACCACAGACAGGGGGACACAACAGCCCTGGTGGTTGTATCCACCTGATGAAAAAGAAAGCTCCTATATCAAACCAAGATCCAGCCTGCCAAAGACAGAGTGTTTTAACCACAGAACAGGTTTAGGGGAAAAATCAGGACATGCATGCACATGCAAGTACCAACCATGCAACCATCTCATTGTGTTTCATAATGTTGTTCTTAACCCTCCATCATTTAATAGAACAGAGTCAAAGTTCGCATGATCATAAAACTGGAACGCTGAAAAAGAAGAAAAATAATTCATAATTAAACTGCTTACTATTGGTTGTTTTTGCTGAAGACAAAAGGCTTTTAATACAAAATGTTGATTAAATTACTATCGACAAGTCGACTATGAAGTGGTTTCCAAAATGGCTGATCCCAGGCCTAAATATATTTTCCCAAGGTGATGTATTGTTACATAAGGATGTAGGGAACAGCTGGGAGTGTGTACTGAAATGCAAATAGGATAAATGTTGTTTTCAGTCAATAATCTCAAGAGATAAGAACAAATATTAAATATATTACATACTATGTAGTGCCAAGAGTAGAGCTGCAGAGAACATGTAAAATAAACATAAAACAGAAACATCAGGATGCAGCTAAAGTAATAGAAAAACAAGACAAACTGTGACATTTAGGCAAAAGCAGCCATCAGGTATAGCACACAAACTAATAAAATTAAACAAAGAAATCCAAACATGAAAAGGAAATACTGACTAAAAAATGGTGGAAAGAAATGGTGGCATCAATAATCTCAATTTTTAGAATTTTTTGAGTGGAAAACATAATGTGCAATCATTAAGAAATGCTGTATCATTAATATTGTAATATTTTTTTCTTTGTATTGTAGGTCATATTGGTTCATTATATGGTGCATAGTGCTTTATTAACAGATGTCTTTGAATATTTGCTGTTATAGTATGATCATGTTAATGTAAGTAGAAAAAAAAGAGCCCCCATCACGCCAAGTGATGTATAGGGAGAGTTCTTCTTCTTCTTCCCTATCGAGCCACGCCATAGGGCGTAGACCAAGATACACCTTCTCCTATATGAATTTTGTTCTAGCAGTTTTCTTTTAAAGATATTTTATCAATCTCGCCATCTGTCTCTGTTCTGTGCATCTTTCTCTTTCACTGATACCTAAAAGGTGTCGTGGTTTATATCATTTGTCATTCTTGTGCTGCTCGAATTGTCTGAATTAGTGATTTTCCTTTGTTGTTACATGTCTCTGTCACTGCATCTATCCATCCTCTTCTGGGTCTTCCTCTTGGTCTTTTTCCATGCATTCTCGAGAAGAACGCCCTTGATGGTGATTGGTGAGGATTCATTCTGACCAGGTGGCCAAACCATTTAAATTGTTGTTCTATATATTCTTGGCAGGGTTTTGTTCCTATATATATATATATGGTGTTAGTGACCATAAATTTTACAGACACATGATTTTTGGGGTAATGTGGTCAGTATTACGCCCGTGCCGTTTTACTTTCCCAGAAAAAAATCCGGTACCCATTTAAGGCTGGGTGAACCCGGAAGCTGTCGGTTGGGATCGAACTCTACCTCTTGTCCTTTGTAGTCCAGTTCACTAATGACTGAGCTATCACGGCTCCATGTTAATGTAATATTTATAATTATATTTCACTATGATTGCTAGCAGCATAATTTTTTTCAGAGTGAGCCATGCTTAGTTTTAACCATTGATTACTATAACTATCTGTGGCTAACGTGTTTACGATACCATAGTAAAATTCTGTACCTCTTAAATGTAACATTAGGTGCTCTAAAAATAATGGTTTTTTTCTTAATTTTTGACACACACACAGCCTTGTTTCCACACAAGTTGAGACATAGGGACTCAGAGATTCCTGGCTTAGGTTGATTTATCACCTTGGTTTAACTTCATGGGCCAGATGTGTTATAATGTCTATCACAGGCCATTGTAAGTCCGTCAGTATGTGTGACTACCTCATAGCATTATTCGCTGCATTTCCTGAGTTACAAATGGTTGTTTTAATGCCAGCGACGACCAAGGAAATTTATCTGGTCACAGCAAAGAAAAAAAAAAGGAAATGACCAATTTCATGGAAATTTGTGATTTTTCTCTTTTGCATTGTACAAGATCACATCTCATGAAATGGGGGGGGGGGGGGGGGGGGGTTTGTCCCCTACATTAATAGAAACAAATCCAACACTCACGGGTCACCAGAAGTAGTACTTACACTGAGGCAGGAGGGGATTGTTTGATCGCTGCAAACTGTCAAATTTTGAAGAATTTGTGTTTTGATGAGGTAATTTTTGCAAAAGTATTGTAATCTAGGGTTAAAACTATTTTTCTCAGCAGTGAGAAGTGGAAAGACGAGTTCGGGTTAGAATACCTATTGAAAATGAGTTTTGAACTAATATGTTGTGTAAACTTTTTATATAAAATTTTGCTGCTGTATATCCATCAAAATCATTCCTAAAATTGTTTTTGAGTTAAAATGAAATAGCAGCATATCAGGTATAATAATTTTGATGAAATAGATTGTTTAAATTTTAAGTATCTGATTGTCTCAGCCAACTTGCCATATTCTCAGTCTATTATATAAAAATTTGAGTTGTTTTTTTTAAAAAACTAAATTTAAAATGTTTACTTTCTTGTAAATTATTTTTGCATCTAAATGCAGGTATAGTACTAAAAAAATAGTTAAAGAGTGTACTTTTATGGAAATTTGATTCTCTATTGAGTAACAGATGTTCTATTTCAGGATTGGCTTGGATGGAATGAAAATGACAGTAAGGTTTATGTGTTGTGTACCATTCATATTCATTAACTTTATGTACAGTATTAATATCTAACTTTCTGTTGTTTCATTGTTGATTATATTACTCCACCTGTCTCTATTTATGTGTTATCGTACTTCTGTTTTTTTTTTTTTTTTTTTGTAAGCTTTCACCTCTGGCAAAGTCCCATAAGTTTAGCAAGTGAATTTTGCTTTTTAATCCATTTTTCCCTGGCAGGCTTGTGCACAGGGGTCCCTCGCTGCACAAGTGTTAACTCCAACTTCAGGTACTTATATTTTTTTCATTGATGAGTAATTGACATTTCAAGCTGGTCTCCCTGCTGAGATCAATAGTGGTTGCTGCAGAGAGAAATCATTAAAATCTTAACTGCTTCAGTAAGGATTTGAACTCACAATCTCTCTGTCTTGAGACGAGCATCTTTGCCTCGTCCCCCTTACTTCTGCTACTAACAATACTCTATAATTACTGTTACCATACATGTTATTATGCATGTCATAAGAGGCAACTAAGGAGCTTTGGAGTTGTCGTCTGTTTCGTCAAATATGATGTGAACAGGACGACCTTGTGAATGAAATTTACCTAATGCTGTGACAAATGGTGGAGCAGATATGGAGAATTCCTGACTGCAAAGAAACTGTGTTTCATGGATAGAATAGCCTCTAACAATATTGTCCACATGGGGAACTGGTTGGCCTCGAGGCAAAATGCCAGTCTCAAGACAAAGAGGTTGTGAGTTGAAATCCGGACTGCGCCAGTTGGAATTTTTATTTGTGATTTCTCTTTGTGGCAACCACTCCTGGTCTCAGCAGTGAGACCCAGCGAAATGTCAATTACTCATCAGTGGAAAAAATATGAGTACCTCCGAAGATGGAGTTATTTGTCTGTGTGGCGAGGGACTCCGGTGCACACAGCTGACAGGGAAAAATGGATTTACACTCAAAATTCAGTTTCGTGTCTCTAGGGACTTTGCCAAAGGTGAAAGCTAGCAAACGCAAAAATATAAAAAAATATTGACCACTTTATTGTGTCAAAAAGTAACTTCTGTAAACTCTCAATGACGTACTTACCTAAAGAGCTACATCTAAACTGTTATAATTGACTTCTTTACTGTCTGCATTAACTCTTTGCAATACAAAAACTATGTTTTTTTTTTTTTTATTTGACAAGGATTTTTGTTAATTAGCTTTTAAAATTCTGATAAACTGTTTCTGATATACAGCTATCATATATTTATTTTAGATACATAAACTATCACTGACATACAGCTATCATATATTTATTTTAGATACATAAACTATCACTGACATACAGCTTATATATATATTTTTTTTTTTGGTACATAAACTATTTATGACATACACCTATCATATATTTATTTTAGATACATAAACTATTTATGACATACAGCTATCATATATTTATTTTAGATACATAAACTATTTATGACATACAGCTATCATATATTTATTTTAGATACATAAACTATCACTGGCATACAGCTAATATATATATATATATATTTTTTTTTTATACATAAACTATTTCTGTCATACAGCCATCATATATTTATGTTAGATACATAAACTACAGATTGTCCCCAACCGCAATGTGGTTAGGAATTTGACGGACAAGTTTATGCTACGGTTAGTGTAGATGCATACTTATCTGGAATGCCTTCAACTTCAGAACACATAGTGCTTGATATCCAGACCAGAATTACAAAATAAGTCCTAATAAATCTTTAAGGCGGTTATGAATACAATCCACAAGGTTCTGAAGAGTAAGCTTCACTTTTTTCCTTACAGATTCACTGAATCTCAACTCCATGAACGAAATTGCCAATCCAAATTCAACTACTGCATGTAGTTTCAGAACCAAGGTGATGAAGTCTTGACGTGACTTTCTTCACTGTTGAGGCATGGTTTCATCTCTTCGGTCAACAGTTGGAACAATCGTGTCTGAAGCAGTGAAAACCCCCATGAATTATATCAAGTGCCGCTTCACGATCAGAAAATTGGAGTGTGGTGCACCTTAAGTCATATGCGGATATTTGGGCCATTCTTAATCAGCGCGGAATGTTACTGTACTTTAATCCTGGAAGCATTCATAGCCCACCTTACAGAGCAGGAAATTAAATAAGCCAGATTTCAGCAGGATGGGGCAACAGCACACACAGCCTCAACATCACTTACTTATTTAGAAAGCATATTTTCTATTATCTGTGGGTTGTGCTGAAAGGATAAGTTTATCTAAATAATCCACAAACAGTTAATGGAAGCAGAAATCATCACCCAAGTCCAACAAATATCATCTTTCATTATCCATAAGGTTTTCAAAAATGTGAAGAGGCAAGTCAACAAATGTTCTGAGGTCTGTGGTGGACATTTTGAACACATGCAGTAGACACAACTTCATTATGTGAACAGACAGTTTACCCAATACAAGCCAGCCAAGAGCAGTAGTGTCTGAATGAATAATAAAAATTTATGTTATAATTTTCCGTAATTTCAAAATTATTTTCACTGCACTGCGACTTTATAAACACCCTGTATTTCTGGCATACAGCTATCAATTTGTTTTAGTTGTTAAGTAAATTAGCGAAATAATTAGTCTATCACATGATTGCCATACACAAATATTGATAGAGTATTGAATGTTTTCTATGTTGCAAACATTTACTATTTATATCTTAGTCCTATTTCACATATCTTTTTTAACAAAAACTGAAGTGAAATGACCCTAACTGTGTTTTCAAATGGAAAAGCATTACAGTTAATTCTATCTGATTGTGACAGTGAACAAATCAAATCTACTGAGGAAAGTGGCACTGAATCATTGTACTTCCAAGACTACTGCTCCAGTGTTACCAGCCAACAAACCCGCTGAGAAGATGTGGTTTGAGTACCCAACATTTGACCCCTACTCAGATAAGGGTGTTCTGATTATAAATAATTTTAGACCAGTAGATTATTTCGGGGTCTTTCTTTCCAATACATTTACATTTACCAGTTTTAGAGATGTAACGTCAAGAGACAGGTTTAAGCTCCTAAGTTCATGTTTAAACTTTGCTGACAAAGTGCAGATTGGCATCACAGGCTTGATTCTCTAAATTTTACCCTTTGTAGAATATCAGGCCATTGCTGGATTTATTGGAATCCCCACTTCATAAATCATTAGGACTCTTCAAGGTGCCTGGCTGTTGATGAAAGCGATATCAGATTCAAAGGTCTCTTATCATTCAAACAGTACACGATCAAGCCAGCTTGCTAGAGGATCAGTTTGTTCTGTGTCATTCTCATACTGGGAATGCACTGTCATTTATAACTTATTGTGGCAAGAGCAGTGTTGACATCATAAATGGCTTTTCTATGACTGAATCAATTTGCTTGAAATTATTAAAAGGTTTTGAGATGAAATGAATATATACAGATAGTAAATGAAGGGGAGCTTAAGGGATTTAGGTAGAAGTAAAAAAAAGTTGATGCTCCAAGAAAGAACAACTTGCCTGGATGATTGACTCCTGATTGTCAAGTGTGTAGCAAAAGAGATAAGAAACACAAAAAAATGCAAACCAGTTTTTATTGCAAGCAATGTAATGTTTGTAAGTGTGCAGTTCCAGGCTTTGAACTTTATCACAGATTGCACAACTGGAATGCAGATGTGCTGCAGAAGATCTTTTCCAAAAATAACAAGTAAAATTTTAAGTTAGTTTTTTAAACAAATATTTAAATTTCCTACTGTAACGCTGCTTTTTTACTTTATGAAGGCATATGTACAGGTGAGCCTAAATAACAAATGTTGTCATAATTATATGATGCTGTGAGTTATGTAATGCTACGAGTATTTAGTACTAAATTTGTACAGTGGGTAAATGTTAAATCTTTCTGCTAGACTATAACATAGAATAGAAATTGTTTGCATTTCTCATACTCTGGTTATCTGTTTTAATCATTGTTTGCAGCTACTGTATACTATTTCTATTAACAGGGAACTAATGGCAGCCAATTATGGGACACGGCTTTTGCTGTCCATGCAATGATAGAGGTAATATTTCTGTTCAATACTTTCACAGCTTCTTTTGTTTGAGTAATGAAAGAAGCAGCATATGACAGAAGCTTACAGTCTATCTCCATGAGAAACTTTCTGAAGCTGTTGGGGACCTTGAAATAGCTGCTGCATTCTTAAGAATCATTAAAGTGAACACTCAAAAGTGAGAATAAGATTTACCTTCATTTAACTCCAGAATTAATTTTCTAGTTTAGATAGTATTATACCTTTGAAATGTTGACTACAAAATGGCGTGTTGTATAAACTGAATTCCTGAATAAAACTTGTCAAATTTACATCACTTAAAAGAGAGATGCATAAAACGTGCAGAGAATGCAGAAAACCAAAAACCCAGTGGTTGTGAAAGCAGAAGTAGAGGTTTTGATTTTTTTTTTTTTAGAATTCTGAAGGTGAAGTTATACACCAATGGATCTGCTGTTTAGCATAGACAAAGCTCATGGCCTTCACAGATCAGGTTAGGGGGAGATTTGTCATGGAACATGTTTGCTTTAACTATAATTAGTTTGATAAAGGAGGTCATGGCAGTAATAAGGCAATAGCTTGGCTTGAGATGCAGAAATGTACCTATGTTTGCTTTCTCAATGATTCAGTGTGCTCAATAAGATCTAAGTGGGTTTTACTGGAAGGCAGTGTTTGGAGTCTCTGAAGAGATCAAAGCTGATTAAAATCTGCTTCATTTTTATACCAGGACATTTGAGCGTATGAATAAATAGATAGACTTGCTGAGTTAGCTTTTTTGAGAAATGGATGGACCAGGCTGACATTCTAAATACTGTCAAAGAGGCAGAATATGTAAGTGAATTAGACAATGGGTGTGGATTAATGGGTGTGAATCCACAACCTTGAATAGATTTTAAGAGCATCATGTCAAAAGGGGTGATACCTGATGAGTGTTAAGCAATGAAGACTGGTTATTCAACACAGAACTGGGGTTGTCTATCGCTAATGTTGAGGAGAGGAACTGAGTGCTTATAGAGTTGTTCAGTGTACCTTGAGAATGATTAGTTGACTTAACTAATTCAGCTGCAATTATAAAAGCACATTAATGCAAGAGTTATAAGACAGCAAAAATAGCAGTTAATTGAAAGAGGAAGACCAAGAAGAAAGTGGTTGCAAGATATCACGACATTACTACATCAGAAGCTGAGCATCTTGAGCAGGGAATAAACTTCAGGTAAGCTCTAGTAGGCGCCTAGTTCCAACTGAGACAAGCTATATGAATTTTACATAGTAGTGTAAACCAACATAAAAGTAAAAAAGTAAAGTACCCCCGTCACGCCAAGTGGCGGCGTATAGGGAATATGGTGTTAGTGACCATAAATTTTACAGACCTTCGGCACATGATTTTTGGGGTAATGTGGTCGGTATTACGCCCGTGCCGCTTTACTTTACCAGAAAAAAATCCGGTACCCATTTAAGGCTGAGTGAACCTGAAAGCCGTCAGTTGGGACCGAACCCTACCTCTTGTCCTTTGTAGTCCAGTTCACTAACCACTGAGCTATCGTGGCTCCTGTAAACCAACATGCTTTTAACTTATATTATTGTACTTGTAGAGACTGTATCGTAAACGCTGGTCATCTTTTATTTCTTGTCTGTCCTTATCTGACTGTCTGACTAGATTCTCACGTAGATTATCTTCTTCGGTAGACTGTCTTGTAAATTCTCTTTATGCCTACTTACAAGTGCATTCTTCCTGCTCTTTATCTTGTATTATGGCTCGTGACTTCCTCATATTTCTTTATGGGGCCCATGAGTATTAAATCAGTTAGTGGCGTCATGCATCCTGTATGTTTATCCCTCACAAACTATCAATGAGTGACTGACACTGAATATTAAATATATTTATTGTTACTTGTCTCAGTAACAATATGTAGCAATATGAGTAATACAAAACACTTTAAAAAATACTTCTCTCAACAATTCATGGTGCACTGTCATTCACACACAGGATATCCAACACTCTCTTGATCCTGGAAATATGCTACTATTCTAATATACAGCCTTTGTTACAATATCAGTCCTTGTAGACTGTCTGCTACTCTGTGCACTATGTGTAACTATGTGCTACTACATAATTACTGCTAGGTTTTATCCATCATCTACCCTAATCTATCTTTCTATCTTCTAAAACCTTGTTCTTGTCTTCTGAGCCACCTGTTCTCAATACAATTATTTGTGTTTGTCTCGACCTGTCTCCTCTGGATCTTGTCGAGATCTGCCTGTTTAACAGAATAGCTCAGTCTCCTTGATCACTGCTCTCAACTGACATGTTCTTTAAGCAAACAGCTTTTCTCTGTGCTTAACATTCTCAAAAAGTAGCCCTCTCATCCAGTGTTCTTGACTGTACTACACAAGTATTCTTCCCTTGTCAATATATATTGTCCCCTTGCCCTCATATTACATCTCATTTCATCATATTATATTTTATTGCAATCCTTACACTTCTACAGGTGATGTTCAATGATTTTTAATAGTTAAGTGCTGTGAATGTTATTCACTCACATTTTAAAAATATTTTTAAAGTGTTAAGAATAACTTGTCTTTCAGGCAGGAGCTTACGAAATAAGTGACTTTAGTTCCACATTGACATCTGCCTATGAGTTCCTGCGTCTCACTCAGATTCCAGAGAATCCACCTGAGTATCAAAAATACTACAGACAGAAGAATGAGGTTGGTTTAAATTCTCATTTTCCTTAAAGTGAGATAGTTTATACATGTAGTTACTTCTAATTCTTTTTCTTTTCTTAAACAAAATTAATAACTAATATTGTTTACCTATAAGTTCTGGTGCATGAGCACCAACTAATATAATAATAATGTAATTAATGGGACCCTGTCAGCTTGCAATTGTGGTAAAAAAAAGTACATACAAACACTCTCACATACCCACTCAACTTGTGGGTTGCAATCCCCAAGTGGATCATCATTTCCCTGTTGGAGAGGTTATGTATTACAATTACTTACAAATTTCTTGGAAATTGACAAAATTTATTTAAAAAAAAAAAAAAAATCAGCCCCTTCCCTTTAATGCTGTCATACTTTTTAGGACACACTTGAAAAAAAAATCCAACACTCAAGGGTCACCGGAAGTAGTAATTAGGAAGTTATGGGTAGGGGAGGAATGCTTACCTGCAGCAAACTGTTATATTTCAAGAATTTGTATTCTGAGGCGATAATTTTTATGATGGAATCATAATCTAGGGTTAAAGAATGGTAGGTCACAAGAGGGCAGCAGGTTACTTTGCTAATATAAATGGGGGTTGTGACTCAAAAGTAGTTGGAAATTGTTATTTTATTATTGATGTAATGTCACAAGTTGATGTTCGTAGAGTGCCCTTTTGCTCATTGATGTGGCAGGTCATAATGGTTTTCTTGACATTTCCAGCTTTTACTGGAGAAGTTGGAGTTTGTCTAGTCCCAAGCTATGCTGGAAAACTGCTATAGCTCGTTTCAAAACATTTGCCCAACTTCAAAACGCTATTACTCTCTAACCGTTTGTTAAAAACTTTTGAAATTTTCCAAATGTTATTAGAATGCAAAAGACCCGTTAAATGTATATTTAACAAATATCTTGCAGCTGCAGTTTTCTTAAAGCGGCGATATTTCTTTGATGTTTGTCAAAATTGTAAATTGTGAAGCCCTAAAGAATAGAAATTACCGTAGTTGCTGGTCTACGACTAATTTTCACTAGGTAAAGGCGTGGCTGTAATGGGGAAATAACTGGATAAAACAAAACACCAGGAGAATTATTGTCTGCTCAGTTCGAGGACGGACGATAATAATATCAAGGTATACCTGTATGTCCAATTTTCATAGTTGTGTGGTCCTGAAAAGGACCTTTTGTTGAAATAATTTAAGGTAATATAGGGGCCAACATTGTGGGGGCTATATACTTTCATTCTGAATCAGACGAGTCTAAAAGATTAATAACTGTTTGGGGTTGAACATTCCACAAACCATCATTTTTCCAATATTCCTCTTCCTGTTTTAAGACGTGGTCTTCACATTTAGCCCAATAATCTTTGTCTATATTTAATAAAGCGAGATTAGCAAGAGTCTTTACATCGCATATTTTGAATGTTGTATTTTCATCTGCCACTTGTCCTTTTAATTTTGCCCAGATTAGTTCTATTGGATTTAAATGAGCATGGTAAGGTGGCAGCCTCAAACTTATATGACCGTGCTCTTGGATAATCTTATCTATTTGAAAAATCTTTGTCCTCTGTTTTTGCTTTACTAGAAATAGTAATTCAGGTTTTAAGTAGATGTTATTAAATTGTATGTGCTCCTTTGTGAGCCATATCTTAATAGCATCTTTTGTACTGGATGACGTCGGGACTTTATCTTCAAGTGCAACAATGTTGTGGTACGCTGCATTGTACATTATTAGGCAAGATGGTCGATCTAGTGCTGGGAGAACAGAATTTTCAATCCAATGTCTAAATATGTGACCATTCATCTCAGAGTGATAATCCCGATTGTCTATGGATTTTGAAAGAAAACTGAGCTCTGCATTCTGTATTAGTCCATGTTGTCGACTACCTGCATGAGCAATTATCAAGCGCTGTCCTTTGCTGCTAGGTATTAATCTCTTAATCTTTCCATCTGATGACTGCCATTCCCTTTGGTTAGTGTGGTGAGCATTGATCCATGTTTCATCCAAGTACACAATATCATAACCTTGCTTGCGCACCTCTTTTACTTCACGTAAGTACTTGCTTCTCATGACTACTATATGTGGCTTCTCACAGATGATGTTTCGTCCATTGGAATACTTTCTGAATGTAAAGCCTGCAGCTCTCACATTCCTCCATAATGTAGACTTTGATATTTCAATACTGTTGTTCTTTTTCAGCGATACTTTTAATTTTCTTATTGTAACAGTTTCATTCATACCCAACATTTTGCGAATTTCACTTCTAATAAGTTCACTGTCGAAATTATCCAACATTTTTGCTCTTCCTTGTGATTTTGTATATTTGGAACATTGACGGTCACGTGCTTGAATCCAGCAATTAAATGACCGTTTAGATAAATCCAAAATGTGTCTTGTCCTATTCTCAGGGTTTTCTAAAGAATGAAATAATCTTCCTCGTTTAGCCTCTTTGCAAAAATAGTCATACATTTTTATTGCGATGTTTTGTAAACTGCAGAATTTCATTTTAAGACTCATGATAAATGTTATTGTTCCACGTTACGCCGCTGAATTAACGGAAATGGAACACACAATGTCTCGTGTTTACTACAAGTGTCTAATTGTGTCAGATAACTCACGCGGAAAGCGTGCAAAATCGTAAATTTGAGCGTGTATGGATTTGTAATCGCTATTTTTAACTTAAATACTGTAAACACTAAGTTTTGACTACATCAATGGGTCGTTATAAATTTATATAAATCAAATAAGCAACAATAATAACCAAATGTTTGTTTTTAATGAAATTAATTCCCTGTTGGGTTCTAATCATTATAACTATACTTGCAAATTTTGAAAAAATTACAAAAAGCGGTTTAAAAGATATTGATTTTTAAAGTTGGGCACGACTTATGAAAGGTTCTGCAATACTAGATCTTCTATATCAGTAATAGCCACCATCACAGGGAAAATGGTGATCCTAGCTTCTGTTAACTAGCTTGCTTTGATGCAGGCTGTTATGACCGCAAGAAGGTAGAACTGCTAAATCTTAGTCAGCTGATGGTGCGCGACCCTGCTATTGTGACAGGCTCCCATAGTTGGTTGGCAATCACTGGGCTACAGTGAAAATTAAAACATTGATTCATCTCTGTATTATCTTAATAAAAAGTTAATATTTCCTCCTTGACATGGCAGATGTATGTGGAAATGGTGTAATTCACTGTATTTTACCAGGACCAATAATACGTTTATGGTCTATATCATGTCAGGCTGACCTTATGTCCTAGTAGAATATCTGGTACCAATTTTAGAGGTGAACCCCGCAGCCTCATCAGTCAGTAAGTAAAAAATTTCACATCTGAGAATTAATCTTGAATCCTTCTATTAACTTAATAGGAATATGTTAATTTCAACACATAAGAGTATTATTTTATTTATGATTCTAACAGATATGTATGAAAGCATAATTAGTTGTGCGTGCTTTTTTCAGAGTAATTTACTGTTTCTTTTGGTGCTATTGTGATTCTTCCTGCTGTATTCATCTGTTTTCATTTAGTATTCTTAGTGATATTCATCCGTTCACCATCTATGTACAGACACACACACATAAAAAAAAAAATAGTTTATTAACCCTTGATTACGATACTACCATAAAATTACCACTTTAAAATACATTTTTTTTTTAATTTGACAGTTTCCCATGGGCAAACATTTCTCCTCCTTCCCCCATATACCTTGCTAATTATCACTAAAGGTGACCCCTGAGTGGTCACGTTTCTGGCTAAAATAAAAATCGACCGGTAAGCAGGAAATGATTACTGCGCCTGTGTCCTCATCTTGGGTAAACATACTGCTGTACAGCCAAAGTAGAGGGACTGGTTGGTCTCGAGCCAAGACACTTGCCTCAAAACAGAGAGGTTGGGGGTTCAAATTCCGGCTGCATCGGTTGGGATTTTTATTTTTGATTTCTCTCTGCAGCAACCACCCCTGGTCTCAGCAGGGAGGCCTGGCTTGAAATGTCAATTACTCATCGACTGAAAAAATATGAGTACCTCCGAAGTCGGAGTTATCTGCCTGTGCGGCGAGGGACCTCTGTGCACCGACTGCCAGGGAAATATGGATTAACACACAAAATTCAGTTCCTAGTCTCTAGGGACTTCGTCAGAGGTAAAAGCTGGCGAACGAAAAAAAAAATATATATATATATATATAGCAAAAGTTAAAAGAAAATTTTACTTTCCAAAATTGAAATGTTATATTTAAGTGGCAGTAATTTTTACTATGGTATCATAAACAAGTGAGTCACAGGTAGGTATCATAATTAAAGGTTAAATCTTTATTTATTAGTTATTTCTATATTCTTACTTCCTTTGTAGCATTTCTACAAACCAGAAACCTAGTCTGGTTTGGTGTTTTGCAGCCCGGATATTTGTTTTCTTGCTATTTGCTTCCTGACAACTGTCATCATTGTATATCATGTGGGCTCCACTCTCAAGAACTCCCATACTTATGATAACAATCTGATACCATACTTAAACTATGTCACAGATGACCAGTAATGGAATTAAGCAAGTAATTGAAAATGATCTTATCATTGTGAAGAAACACAAAATGAATTGTTATGGATACAGGTCTCATTCTTCAGGGCTGACAAAAAGAATATTGCTGAGAAATGTTTGAGATGTGGAGGTGGAAATGCCAGTAATAGGAGACGTAGGAAGACAACATCAAAGAATAGAAAGGTCTCGGTTTTGCAGATTCTCAGGTGGTTATAAAAGTCAGAGATGTTAAAACTGTTGGTTGCAAATACGTTCCAATGACCTCATACAGTAAGGAAGTGAAAGAGAAGAGGGAAACTCTTGCCTAATTCGTAATTAATTTGTTTTCTGTATCATTTGTTCATATGTACATATATATGTATATATACTTAACAGGGAGCATTTCCATTCAGTACCAAAGATTGTGGTTGGATTGTGAGTGACTGCACAGCTGAGGGCATCAAAGCTGTGATAAAGCTTAATGAGAAGTTAAATATACAAGATCCGATATCTAAGGAAAGACTTTTTAGGGGTATTGATGTTGTAAGTTAATGTTGACATTTGTTATTCTTATTCCTTGATTTATTGATAATGTTTACAGTGCAAAGTCATGTTTTCTGTGCATTTTGTTATCTTTTACATTTCACATAGGAGACAAGGGCCAACACTAAACTTGCCTGAATCATCCATTAGTGGCTAGAATGATGTATAAATTTCAAAGATATGCATGTCCTGGCCAAAAATAGAAAACTGGACAAATGCCTGTTTTTTTTTCCATTGCTTTTTACTTGTTAGGGCAGACTGATTGTACTCAGGACTTAACCCAATTAGGTAGTATCAAAGGAAGTTGCAGATGAGTTGATTACAAGCATTTCTCACTAAATGAGTTGAGATTTAGAGCAACCTGTACTCGACACATACAAATATTAGTAGACACAATCTTCCTTTAGACAACCATTATCTGGACAGAGCAATAATAAAACTGCAACAAATGTATGTGTGGAAAAAGCTGTACTTTAATGGTTTTTTGTCAAACAATTTTGAGAGGAATGAAGTTTTATCAGTTTGATGGTATACAAACATGAAAAATCTCTACAGCAGATTGAAATGAAACAATTACAAAGCAGGTATACACATAGAGTACTGAGAATGGGCTTGATATAAATTATAATAACAGATGGGAATGGAATTCATCTTTATCGAGTTATGGAAACTTACCTTGTAAACAACCTTTGAAAAAAGTGATGTTGGCACTTATGGAACCCAGGAAAGAGGTTAACAATATAGTGGTACACTTGCAAAAGTGCAGCAAGCAAGGCCAGTGAAGTGTTGTGAGATGTTTGTTTAGAGAAGGCTTGAAACCTATAGAGAGATTATCATAGATGAGAGTTTAGTTTGGTGACAGGTGTATGAATGGACTAAGAAGTTTGTGAATGAGAGGTGGAACATGAATGACAGCTTACCTGTACAAAAAGAAACCTTTTCCTTCTGTATCTACATGCTCGTCAATCACTGACTAAATGCATTGAATTAGATAGGGACTATACTGAATAGTGATAATGTAATTATTTCAATGTTTGCTGTAAATACTCTATAAACATAAAAAATATAGTTTTCCATTGAATGCATTTTGTATATGTGTTCTATATACATCACAACAATTTTCTTGCTCTTTAAAACATCTATCTTAGTTTTATGTAGTCATGATGTCACATGCAGAATTCCCACCAACAAAGTCTGACCAAAATTGTTGTCCCGCTCGCCATTCCAAGATAAATTTTGCTAGAACTATATAATATATATTAAGATCCACTTATTTCATGACATTTAATCTCTGTTACTAATGGAAATATAAAATATTTGTTAAAGCAATAAGACAGTTTTAATAATTCTGTGAGTAAAAAGTGAAAGTCTGAATTTTGCTCATGGAATTGTTTGTGAGATTGCATTTTAAGCAGGTCTATTTTTTTCATTTGCCACTGATAAAAGCATGTGACACAATATAATATATTGGAACCCACATATTTCTTGCCACTTAATCTCTGTTTTTAATATAGACATCAAATATTTGTTAATACAAGAATACAGTTTAATAATCCTCTGAGTAAAACGTGAAATTCTGAATATTTCTCATGGGATCGTTTCTGAAATATTTATACTTTATGTAGGTCTTTTTCTTTTTACTCGACGGTAATAAAATATATAACGCTGGGCAAGAAGACTGAGAATATTACTCATTGTTATTTTAGCAAATTAGTTACGTGAACTAAACCAACAGGGACAGAAACACAAACACTAGATTTGAGTCAAATATATGACTAGTTAAGATTACACAGCATCGTATATAAATAGTAACTGTTTTGATAGCCCACAACTCCACGAAGGTAAGAAAGTTAATGAAACCTCGCATAGACAGCAGTCCTGAATGTAGTTTAGAAACACCTGATTTTCTAGCCTAGTGACCTCATAGGCTGGCTGCAGAGGTGCCTTATTTACGTCACCGTGACCAAAGTCATCCCAACTAAAGAGCATGCCAAGAAGAGTTGTGATATGTTCTGTTGTATTGTTTTGTGACTATTATTTGAGTTATACCAAACAGGCTGTGCTTTTTTTTTTAAAAATAATTTTTCAATGTTCATTATTTTGCCCAACTTACAGATAATTACTTTTGCAGCAGAGAAAAGTGTAGATAACAACACTAATAAATTTGGTGTTTTTTCTAACGGCCTTGTGTGTTTCTCTCAATGGCAGTTACTGGACATGCGATGTGATGATAATGGTTGGGCAACTTATGAGGAGAAAAGAGGTGGAAAAATGTTGGAGATGCTGAATGCTTCCGAGGTTTTTGGTAAGACATATTTTCACTATCCTAAATTGTGCATTTTTAGTCCCTTAAAGCAAGAAATAAAAATAAACATTTACAAATTTACACATATATTGAAAACATTCAACATTTGAAATTAATAGAAATTATTCATCTCTAAAAATAAATTGCTGTTGTAAATGATTTATCAGATAAGTTTCAGTACTTTTTTTTTTTCCTATTCTTGGCACATGTGACCTTGCTACTATTACAATAATCTAATATATCCATTTAAGATTGAGAAATTGCAATTCTAATGCTGTAATGTTATATGACTTAATTTTATTGAAACCTTGTTTTGTAGCCTATATTAATTATTGTTCTTATTAATTTTTGGCCAGACTTTCAATAAAACATTATCCTACTTTAAGTTTATGTCTCTCTCTCTGCAATCAAGACTCAATCAGAGTAGGATTCCAGACTCTCTCATGAAGTCAGCTGTCTGTTTAAGCGAATCGAGTGCCCCATATAGTTTCTCTTCCAGTGAGGTGGGCGTGGACCACATTGCTCTTCTCAGGTCTGTGTACTGGGGGCAATCATGTACAACATGTTTTGTAGTCATATTGTCCAGTGTACAGTGGCATAGGCTGGTAGTTCCTATTTTGAATTTGGTGAACATGTGATTTCTCATTCTATTGTGGCCAGTGCGTAGGTGAAGTATGATGACTTGATCCCTCCTTGATAGTTGGTGGTATCCGTCACTCTCGTTATGCTTTGGGTGTTCTCGTTTCCATTTTTCATGGAACTGACCTTTGAGGGTGGATTTGGCTTCATCATAACTGAGCGGACGGTTCTCTTGTGGTAATCTCCCGCCCTCTTTAGCTAATTTGTCTGCGCGTTCGTTCCCGTGTATATTACAGTGTGATGGTATCCACTGAATGACTACTCTCTGGAAGTTATTGCATAGTTGGTCCAGGGTTGTTCTCAAGTCATCTAGTTCATTGTTCTTGGGGCTTTCTAGAGCTGATAGTACTGACAGTGCATCAGTCAGAATCACCAATTTATTGTGCATGTTATTTTTGTATTGAGTAGCCAGTGTTGCAGCATCTCTGATGGCCTCAGTTTCTGCTTTAAAGTTGTTTGAGAATTTTCCAGTAGCTATTGACTTGATCTCGCCCTGATTATTCAGCGTCAAGAACACACCTCCCCCTCCACTTCTGGTGGCATTTGCAGCAGAGCCATCTGTGTATATGTGGGACCAAGAGTCCTATGGGTAGGTATTGTGTATGTGTTTTTCTGCTACGTGTTTTCTTTCTGTGGCTGATTCGGTGCCTTTTTTCATGATTCCTGTTATATTTTCCTGAAGTTCTGGTATTTTATGTTTTCCATGAGGAGACATATCAGATGGGCCCAAGGGTTTCAATATTGTTTGGGAAAGTACTGGGTCTCCAGTAGTTGCTCCTCTTTAGTCATACAATTCCGGAACCAGTTATTCTTTGGTGCATGGGGTGGCTAAGGAGCCTTCTATATTTCTCCGCTTGTTGCAATACCTTAGTGACCTATCTGTCATCTAAGGGTTGTAAACCTGTTACTGTTTCTAGAGTCTTGATAGGTGTAGATTTCATAGCACCACTGATGATACGGGCAGCTTGGTTCTGTTCATTTTGCTAAGGTGTGATTTGGAAGCCATAGCCCAGGCTGTGACTCCATACTCTAGAACTGGTCTGATTCTTCCTACGTATAGTCTTTTCAAAATATTGCTGTCTGCCCCCCAGTCCGTTCCTGCCAATTTCTTCATAATATTTGTTTGTTTTCTGGCTTTTTTCTTTGCTCTGTCTATCTGATTTTTCCAAGTCATTCTGCGATTCTAAGTTTATGTGATCTTTAACATACATTTACAGTTCAAGGAGTTGCACACTTGAACAGGACCACATTTTACAGTGTTAAACAGCATTTGACATAGTTGAAACAGCATTGAAATTAAAATCAAATATATATGTGTATGTGTACGAGAGACAGAGAGAGAGAGTGTGAGATATATAGGTATATACAGTCGAACCTGGTCTTAGGACCACCTGTTTAAAGCGTTTCCCTGGTTATAGGACCGGGTCTACAATTTCCCCGAGTTTTTTACTATATGCTAACACTGATTACGGCGCTCACCGTATGACGCGACCAGAGACCAGGCTAATTAACCGCCGCCAGTGTTATTTATCCCGTTTACGACACGCGGGTAATAGACCGAGATAACGATACACTGACCAGCCAGTCCTCCTCCGTCTCGCTGGGAGCCATAAACGATCGACACAGGTGTCTACAGGTGTCGAAGTTTTCCCGTATTTAGTGAGTCCCAGATTACAGTGGGACGTGTTACGTTTATCAGTCAATACTGGTGTGAGAAACACGGCAGACGCAGATCTATGATTCGTGAAGTGACATCACTTCGCGGTTCCGTCTAGACCAGAGTAGACCATTGCGTGGCCCGTATAAATTACAGGAATTAACTAAAGAATTAGTCATTGCCCGCTTAGAGTGTATTCACGTACATGTACAGTATCTCAGTGAATTATTTTTGTGGATTTTAAAAGTGTTACACACAATATAGGAAATGGCCAGTGTCAAAAGTGTAAAACCAAAAGCATTAACGCTGGAAGAACGAATATCAGTGATTCGACAAAATCAGCAAGGAAAAAGTTCGCGATTATTGGCAGAACAGTTTGGAGTGGGAAAGACACAGATTTTACGTACGTTAAAGAGAAAAGCCGAGTATATGAATGACTTTGAAAATAATGCACCAAGTATGAAAAGAAGGAATAGCAGGAAAACGGGAAATGAAGACATAAATACACTTTGTTGGAAATGGTGTCAATCAGCACTTGCATGAAAAATTCCGTTATCTGGGCCGATGATCAAAGAACGAGCTTTACAGTTTGCAAAAGAATTGGAAAACTCAGTCTTTAAAGCATCGAACGGCTGGTTAGAGGCCTTCATTAAAAGACACAATCTTGTGTTTGGTAAGCAATGTGGCGAAGTCGGTGATTCAGATATGAGTGCTGCGGCTGACTGGACTTCTAAATTATCCGAGATATGCTATGGTTACGCTGCTCAAGACATTTTTAATTTAGATGAAACCGGGTTATTTTTCAAAGCGACTACGGACAAAACATTTTTTGTCAAAGGAGAAAAATGCGCTGGGGGTAAAAAAAGCAAAGAGCGAATAACAGTGATGCTATGCACTAACATGTTGGGGGAACGAGAACCGGCTTTAGTGATTGGGAAAGCAGCTAACCCTAGGATTTTTAAAAACATCAACATAAACACACTGCCAGTGATTTACAGAAACAACAAAAAGGCATGGATGACTGCAGCTATATTTGAAGATTGGCTGAAAAGTTTTGACCGTAAGATGCAGAAAAAAAAGCGCCACATTATTTTATTTGTTGACAACGCTACCTGTCATCCCAAGATCGAACTACAGAATGTTAAGCTGCAGTTTCTGCCACCCAACACAACTGCATTAGTTCAACCCCTAGACCAGGGTGTCATTCAGACATTTAAATTAAAGTTTAGACAAAAACAGCTTCTACATCTTATCACAGTCATGGAATCAAACAAGGATGCTTCCGGAACCGAACTCATGAAACAGGTCAATTTACTGGACGTAGTCTACTGGATTGCTGCAGCATGGAAAGAAGTGGACAACTCAACCATCCTTAAGTGTTTCTGTAAAGCAGGTTTTCATTGTCCTGCTGAAACACACGCATATTCTCTGACGCACATGGAATTTGCATCAAAGACCGACGTGCAAATTGTTTCTACTGCAATTTCTACTGCTTTGGATAACCTTTCAAAAGAATTGTTTGGATACCAATTGACAGACATCTCCATGATTGATTCAGGGCTCCAAACTTGCAACACAATAGAAACAAACTGGGATCTTCCTGCCACTGCAATTTTAGCTGCTGAGGATGTGAATAGTGAATCAGACAACGAACAAGATTCTACTGACATTGAGAAAACATACACTATCGCAGATGCACATAATGCTGTGGAGCTTCTGCGCACCTATTCAATAACAAACGGGAGATCTGACATACTAGACGTTATCATGGACTTGAGAGAAAAATTGAACTTATCGTTTATTTCATCTGTCAAACAACAGACTACCATATTGGATTTTTTTTCAAGTCAAAAGTGATACATGTACAGTATAAGTGGAATCTGTGTATGTGTGTTTTATTTTTGTGTGTTTAACTATCGTGTTTTATGAAAAGTGTCCAACCAGTGGCTATTGTAGACCGACATGTGCACTATGTTCTACTCATGGATTACGCTGATTTGCAGGTTAGTTTTCATAGTGCTTAGGATAAAATTTTTTTTATCGCTCTATTTATTATGTGAAACCTGTGAGGCAGGACCATCTGTCCTATGGGACCAGTTTTTGAAAGTCCCGTGAATGGTCGCCTTAGACAGGTTCGACTGTATATATATATATATATATATATATATATATATATATATATATATATATATATATATATATATTCTTGAAAAAGACCATAATTTAAGATGCATGTTTTCTATTTCATTGTATGTGTGTTTTCTTTAGGTGACATCATGATTGACTATTCATATGTAGAGTGCACTTCAGCTGCAATGCAGTGCTTCACCACTTTCAAAAAGGTTTACCCAGAGTACAGAAAACAAGAGATAACGATTGCTCTGAATGAAGGTCTCAAGTACATTGAAGACAAACAACGCTCAGATGGATCTTGGGAGGGTAGCTGGGGTGTTTGCTTCACTTATGCAGCCTGGTTTACACTAGAAGCTTATAGTTGCATGGGACACACCTATGACAGTGGGGCAGATATGCCTGATGCTGTTAAAAAGGGATGTGAGTATCTTGTTAGCAAACAAATGGATGATGGAGGATGGGGTGAGAATTTTGAATCGTGTGAGATCAGAGAATATGTGAACAGTGAGACATCACAGGTTGTCAACACATGCTGGGCTGTGCTGGGACTTTTGGCTGTCAAGTAAGTTAATGTTTTAATGAATTTTTCTTTCATTGCATTTTGTAACAAATATCAAATCAAATATTTCAGTTATTTTTTAATCTTCTAAGGAGTATCATTTCTATACAAGCTTCTATTTGTTGATGATCAGGCTCTAATACATGGAAAAATGGAAGACCTATCAGAACACTTAAATAGATTTAACATTACAATACCCCAATACAATTTGAAAATCAACACCAACAAGACAGAAGTCATGAACATCACAAAAGAAAACCAGAACATCAACATAACAATAGAAGACAGTTAAAACAAGTGGAGGAATTTCAACACATAGGAAGTCTAGTGACAAACAGTTCACAAGCAGCAGAAATAGACTCAAGATACAACAAAGCTTGTCAAATCAGACAGATGTCACCACCACTGTCTAACGAGGTAATAACACTAGAGGCAAAACGGGCACGCTATAAATCATTCTTCATGTCAGTGTTGTGCTACCAATGCCAGACCTGGATACTAGATTCAAGAACAATAAAGACAATATCCACTACTGAAATGAAATGTGTTAGATTTAGATGCATAACAAAAGGAAGCAGCTTGAGAATGTTGTGTTATAAATCATCATCAGGCAATATACTAAACTTGTATGAAAGAACCAGTCAGAGTTATCAATCTCTTTAAGTGAAATTACAGAGTTTGCTGAAAGGTGTTCTGCTGTAACAGAGCTAAGAGCTACCAGTAACTCATACTCATAGCTAATGGCTGGCACCAAGATCAGTGAACCAGAACTATCCAGTCCCTTCTTCACCTATTCACAGTGCCCCAAGTAACAGACTAGTTAAGTCTTGCCAAGTGAGTAGGGATCAAGAAGGAAAGCAACCTGCTACTCAAAAATGCCATGCGGAAGACTGATGTGTTGGGTTAAAAGGTGCAAATATCACAGTTTTACTGCAGTCAGCAACACAAAACATTTATGCCCATTAAAGGGTGGATGACAAAGAGGTCTACATATTCCCTTAGTCATTGGATGAACGAAAGAGAGAGGGAGAAGTGTGCTGAGGGTGACACATCAACCATTCCTTTCTGCTGTAAACAGGGTGATGAGGTTAATAATGTAATTAATAACATAACAATTTTCTGTATAATAAACAGATAGCATCATATATAGTCCATACCTACTGAAACATTTATGAAAACAGACTGCACAAATAGCCAATGAATTCAATATATATATATATATCATCATCAGGTACCATGCCTGCTGGCATAGGTGATCATGTCTCTCCAACTTTTGATCTTGACAGTTGTTTATCATTTCTGTTGTTTACCTTCTGCCAAGCCATGCTCTTAAACTGTCTGGTATCTTTTCTCTTTGCTTCCTTCTCTCTCTTTGTCCCTCAATTTTCCAAGTCAACACAATATATTCCAGCTGTTCTCTTCTCATTGAATGGTCAAAAAATATGATTGTTTCTTCCTAATTTTGGAAGTTAGCTCTCCTTTTGCTTTGGGCTCTTTCAGAACGTTTTTATTACTCTTCTCAGCTGTCCATGGTATTCTCAACTTTCTTCTGTAAAACCACATTTCTGAATTAATATACATAAATTATAAACAAACAAAGAAGTCATAATGCTTTAAATGCTGCACAAGTCAAATATAGAAAACCAAGCAATCGTAAAACAATCACACCCTTCAGAAGGGTGTTAGCACCTGAAGGAGAAACAGCAAACTGCATAAATTCAAAATAATTGTTTTTTTTTAATGTAAAATTTGTATAATTCGTAATTTCACAAATAAATTAATATAGTTATAACTCCTACTCATATAATTCCAAACATATTTGTACAATTATAGATGTACTGCTGTTTCTGTTCTTGTTAGCTTTCCAGATTTAAAAGTACTTGAGAGAGGTATCAAGCTTATTATGTCAAGACAGCTACCTAATGGAGACTGGCCACAGGTATGATCTTATTGTTAACTATTTTTTAATTGTTGGATTATTTTGCTGTTTTAAATGGAATTATCTGCCTTGGATATGTAAACTACCTAGTACCTAATGACCTTATAATTTAATCGAATGATTATCACTCATAATGAAATATTTATACAAACAACATTATTTCTAGTTTTTATATAAAATCAACAGATTTGCTAAAGAATACAAAGAAGGTAGACAAAGAAAATAAAAGAAAAGGAAAATAAACAATTTTGATCATGTAAAACATTGCCCACAGAAGATGTTTTTGTTGTTTCTTTATATTCAACAACTTCATCTCTCTAGCAAAGTCCTGAGGGGACTGAATTTTGTGTGAATATCACTTTTTTTCCCTATTTTTCACACTGGCAGCCATGTGCTCAGGTGTCCACTGCCATGTAGGCAAGTATTCTCCGACCTCAGAGGTACTCATTTTTAACATTGACAATTTTAACGTTTTGGGTAGATTTTTCCAACTAATTCTGCCTGGGCTGCGGCCAGTTTTTGTTAATCTATTCTTTTTTTAAATTTCCAATTGAACTAATAGTTCTTTAATGTGTGCAGAATGCACATGGGATCTCCTGTTTTTCCACCATTTTCCAAGAGGGCTAAACATTTGATTTCACTGCCCAGAGACCAGGGGCGTGTAAAGCCATGGATTTGATTTTATATATATATATATATATATATATTTTTTCCATCCACTGCCTGTGGTGGGAATCGACCTAGGGACCTTTTTGTTTAGAGGTCAACGTCTTACCTTTAAATCATCCAGCCCCTGCCTGGAGAAGATAATTTCAGAGGACAAAGTTTCATGTATAAAAGGGAACAGAAGACCTAGAAGAAGGTGGGTGCTAGATATCACAGACGAGCTGGGATTGACAGCAGCAGAAGTTGGACATCTAATGCAGGACAGAAGACATCAGAGTAGATGTCATGGAAGCAAGTACCTACAGGGTTAAACTAGATGATAATGAAGTTATTCCTAAATCATTGAAATGATCTGTGATCTTTGAAAGAACAACAACACAAATCATGATTCTGGCACAAGTATTTTATTCGGTTATAGACAACGAAGACTGAAATTAACTGAAATATAGAGAGTACCATGTGAAGTGATTATATTGTTCCTCCATATTTTAAGGTAGACATGGACAGTGATGGATATATTGTTCCAGAGTTAAGAGTTCATGAAGTAACATCTTTTCTTCAAACAATAAACATCATTAAATAATGCTGCTAACTTTTATAATTATTATTTCACACACAAATACCTTTCATATTGCATAGAAGTAGGATTTAAACATCTCATACATTTGAAGCAAGTGTTACATGCCTGTATACAGTTTCATGTAATACGAGCAGTCTTGTTATTAGTGTCGCTTTTTCACTTTTTTGAATTGCTGATGATTTGATAATTTTGCTGGTAACCCTGGAGTTCTGTTACAACTTGTGTATGTATATGCTCCAGACAGATTGGGGGGGGGGATAGTTTATCAATGTTTCCTTTTCCCAACATGCCAGTCTTTTCATTGCCAGAGATTTTGCACTGAGATGATAAAAAAAAGTAAAGGGCCCTGTCATGCCAAGTGGCGTATAGGGAATATGGTGTTAGTGACCATAATTAATAGCTACTTATTTGATATCATTTCTCTCTTATTTCATATTCACTTTATTTTATTCCTTATTTAAATTTTCTCTTCATTCTCTAACAGGAGAACATCAGTGGAGTTTTCAATAAATCATGTGCAATAAGCTACACAAGCTACAGAAACATATTCCCTATCTGGGCACTTGGGCGTTTTGCATACATGCACCCTGAGAGCAAGTTAGTGACAGCATAGATCACAAGCTGCCATTGTAAAACATAAAAGAACAGCAAGAAAAAAATCAATTTGTGTTGTAAAGAACTCTTACATAATTGTTGTTGTTGATATTTCCAATATAATAAGCTAATGTTTGATTTAAGTGCAAGAATTCAGTTTTTGATATGTTACATCTATAATTCTGTTTTGAACAATTGTCATTTAATGCTATTGCTTTAATATTGTATCTTGATAGACTGCAAGAAAAAAATTAAAAGGGAACAAATGAGAAAAAATGCAGACATTAACATTTCACTAAATATTAGCTATAAAGAAATTCTAATTCACCTTAAATTTAAATACATTTGAAAAGTTAATAAACATCTGGTAGGCAAAAATATAGGTCTGACACTTGATAAGAAAAGATCATTGGACACTGGACACAGAGTCTAGAATTTCTGTCCTATATGCCATCTTTGTCTTGAAGGGTAATAGATAGATAGAATCCAAAATATAAAGCATACAAGTGAAATTCAAGTTGTAATACCAGTACTGGTTGGGTATGTGGTCAGGAAAGCTAGAAGTCAACACAGGCTTTAGAAATTGACTTTAAAATAAATGCCAACAAAGTCTGTTAAATATCAGTTTTAGAGTTTTCATATCAAATTAAATCATACATGAAGAAATCAACCAAAGATATATCTCAACCTGTATAAGAAATTGGAGATGGACTTAATAGTTCATATACTCAGAATGGAAGACAATCAATTTAGTGCTAGACATTTAAAGAAAATGTGAAAAAACAAGAGACTCTACACAGTACCATCTATCAAGAGTTAGTGATTATCTTAAAAAATACACAAGATGCGTAAGAACAAGCAGTAAAATGTCTCAGATGGAAAGCAATTGTTTTCTTTTCCTTATGTGTTTCACTTAGTTCACAGAAACATGATGCTGAAGATAATAAGCTCGTTGTCAAGAATTTTTAGCACAAAGAACCATTGGTGTCTCATCCAAATTTTTCAGATTGGGCCATTGAAGAATGTAGAAAATATGGCAGTTTATGATCAAGAGGGGAAGCCCAGTTGTATCTAATGCTGCTAACAGCTGGAAGCTACACAGGATGAATTACACAAAACAGGGTGCACTTTCATGACAAGGACCCAAAGCATGATTGCAAGAAAAGAATGTGACAGTGCTAAAGTGGACAATAGTCCCAACCTAAAACCCAATTAAAAATATTTGGGCACTACTCAAGAATCATTTTTAAAAGACTAGACTGTGAGATGTCAGAACAATTTAAGAAGGTAGTTGAAAAATGCTTGGACAGTCAGACTCACAATTACCAACAAACACTTGTGGGAAGTTTACTTTGTTGAAGTAGGCAACATTATTTGTATTGAAACCACAGTTAATAGATAGGATAGATGCCAATCTTCCTCTGAACATACAGTTTTTGTTATTTTTTGTTTCAATGAGTGTGCTGTGTTGTGAAAATATGACTGCCATTTTTTTTTGGGCAATATACTGTATATGGGGATGTAGCCATACCAGCATTTCTGGAAGCGTGTTCAGATTGTCTCTATCAGATGTTGATTGTAAACACATCTTATTCTACCAAACACACCAGATCAATGAAATCTCTTTTCCATCCTATCTTCAGTCTCTCAATTATATATCCTTGCCCCACACATCTTTCTTTAACATTAAGGAATTAAGAAGAAACTTGGCGGCGTATTCCTTGTCTGTAGTCAGGTAAAACTCAATGCACTGCCAAAGAGTCCATCTCCAATAATTTAACAAAAGCAAGTTTTTTTTAGTTTTTTGTTTTTTTGTTTCAAACATTGTATGGACATTTCAAGTTCCAATGGTGATGTTTGTCCTAGAGGAAAGAAGGGTAGCTGGCTGTGTGGCTTTCACCATAACACATCATATATCTTATTGGCAAAATACATCCAATTTAGACTATTCAAATCAAACGTACTATCTACCCTTACGTCTTACGTATGTATGTGAGAGCTAGAAGACAACAAGAGACATAGAAACAAAATTGAACGCATTAAATGTCTAAGGAAAATACTCGGTATAGCGTGGAACAAATTCAAAACAAACAAAGTAATTAGAGAAATCGCCAATCAATCACTAATATCTTCAGTAATCAAGAAAAGACATTGGAAAATATGTTGGACATGCGATGAGGAGAGATAATAATTGAATAACAAAGCAAGCCCTCATGTGGGAAACAACAGGTAAGAGGAAAAGAGGCCGACTCAGAGAGACACTGAGAAGAACGTTGATGAGAGAGGCAAGAGCAGCAGAATCGGCTCCCTCAATGAGATAAAGTTGCTTACACAGAACAGAGACAAATGTCGAGATTTGATAAAATATCTTTAGAAAGATTGAAAACTGCTATAGTCCGTTCAGAAATTCATAATCACACCTGAATTAGCTTTGCGTGATAACCGCTTGTTATTTTAGTTTCAAAATTTGCATGCAATCTTAGAATATTGATGACGCAAAGATTTTGGTATTTTTTATTCCACAAACACAACAGATTTTGCACATCAGCGAATTCCTGTGATCTTTTATGACGATATCACACAAGTTGATTCAAATTTTAGAGTTTACAGTAATCGTGTTAAATTTTCCAGTATATTGGAATTCTTGTCAGAGGCGTATCTACATAGTGCTTAATTGTGGGTGTTGTTCGTTATGTGTATTTGCAAACATGAATTCAATTGGTTACAATTGCTGATATAGTAAAAAAGTAACATTTTGCATTGTTATAAATTTGCATTTCAAACTCATTGTAATTTAGATATAAATGTTGGTATTTAAAGTCAACAAATTGTCTACTGAGTCTTCACAAAATTAATAAAAATATGCCTTCCCTTCGGTAATTAATGCCCAGGCCGTGGTGCGTCATGTCGTTCAATAACAATTCAGTTTTGTGCACAGGATTTTCCTGAAGTTAGTGTTTCTGCAATAGCCAAACTATTTTACGTGAACGACCGCACCAAATTAATGTATATATCCTAAAATGGTGTCAAATTCGAACAGGGTGAATTTAATATAGCCTAAAGAAGAAAACTTCTAGACTAGATCAAATTTCTCAGAGCAAAAAATATTTCTATAACGTCATCAATATTCTAAGATTGCATGCAAAGTTTGAAACAAAAATAACAAGCGGTTATGACGCAAAACTAATTCAGGTGTGATTATGAATTTCTGAACGGACTATAGAATAAAAATTTAGATAAGAGAAAGAGTATCTGGGTCTATGCCCTATGGGCTGGCTATGGCTCAAAAGGTCAATAGATAGATAGAAAATACATCCTCCCGCTGGACTTGATCCATATCATTTATTTTTGTTGATGATTTTGTAGCTGGGCTTTTTAAAATTTGTTTACACAGTTTGGTAGTTTGCCCAATGCTTCTTTTTTTTTTTACATGTACACCTAGGATTGTCTTTGGGCTGAGTGGGAAATATGCTACAGCAGGATTAACCTGTTACATACTTTATGTGCTGATGGTTTATGTACAAAGTTAGCTGCTGCCTGCTTAATTTGTAATGCATTTTAAGATAAATTACAGTATTATTATTGTAAAGTGCTAAATGATTGTATAATGGCCATACAACAACAATCTCATCTACAGTTAGGATGAAAAGGTCGACATATGTTGAGAAGAAACAAACAAAAAAATTTCAAAAGAGACTTTTCTATGGAAAACATCAGGATACAGGAAAAGAGAAAGACCTAGAGGGTCACTAAAAATAACTTGTATTAGAGAAATGAAGTTGACAGGTTTAGACTTATAAGATAAGATCGAACATCTCACCAAGAATAGAAAACTTGTAGTGTTTTTTTGTTCCCATCTCACCAAGAATAGAGATAAGAACAAAAAAACACAAGTCCTATGGCATCTAGCGGTGCTGGAAGGATCAATATCAAGAAGGAAATAAATACATATTCAGCTGAATGCAGTTCCAGATTTAACACTGTGTTTATATCAGTTGAACCTGATTTTATATAAATAAAAATAATGTACCTCAAAGCAAACTCAAGGATTACACTAAACATTTGTTGGTGTATAAAATATTTGTGTTTTACAAATATTATTTGCAAACTTGTAAGTTTTTTAATTAATAATAGCTATTACAGCATATGTAAAACATATTAACCAATGTAATGTGGCTTTTTTAAAATATATATTAATGTATTTTATTATGTATTTACCTAAATTGTTTCTATCTTTTTAGTTTTGGATGTAGATAATTATCTTTTACTTTCTATTACAAGTTTCAATAGACAATTTATTTACAAATAATAATTTTGAAACAACAGCAACTATATTAACCCCTTCTCTCGTGCTGAAGTCGGATGTGTTGGGCCGAAAGGCGCAAATATAACAGTTATACTGCAAACCACAACACAACGCAGACACGCCCACTGCGTCCTTGTAAGGGCGGATGATGAAGAGGAAATTTCTAGTCTACTACGATACTCTAGAATACTTTAGTCATCGGGCGAATGCAACCAACCAACCCCTTCTCTATTGGACTTTAAAAAGAAAAAGTACCACCCAGAAAAGAGGGCAATAATATAATAAAAGGTCAATGTATTCTTTAGAGACACGTATCTCTATATATTGTACCTACATGCTTAATTTATGGGGGGGGTTTTAAGCAAAATGGATGAGTTTGAAAGGTAAACGTGTTTGTGGTGATTCAGAAATAAGTAAATGAAAAAAATGTGAGACTTTTTTTTCTAATGAAGAATTTGAAAATCTTTGGGTATTTTTGTCCTTAAGTATTTTACTTATATAAAAAAAATAGTCACAGCAACAGAATATAACAAATACAAAATTATTTAATAATTTATTAACTTTATTTACTGTTTTATTTAATACATAGTTATTCCAAGTAGTTAATTTTGTATGATACTATCTGATGCAAGGATCACTCTTGTTATAAAAATGCAGGTCAAGTCTCTAAATCACTATTTACTACATTTTCCCGAAAAAAAAGTAGAAAACCAAAGGAAGGGAAGCAAGGGAGAATACTCATGGCAATAATTATTGGTTGCATCCCTAACAAAATAAACTGTATATAATTTTTTTAAAGTGACAAATATAATCGTCAGTAGATAGTAAAGTTTCTCTTTGGACAAAATTCGTCAGTAGATAGTAACATACTCATCAGTGGGAGTGTAGTGGTTAAATACCAATAGCTAATATGAAATGTACAATTTATGGAAAAGAGCTGTCTATGGATATGCAAAAAAAGTACAATAATAATCATTTTCATCATTGTTCTAAGATAGATCCTGTAGTACTTTAATTTTAGTGGTTACCCAGTACTACCTGCAATGAGTAGATCCAACAAGAAGATGCTTCCATCACTACTACCAATGCTATTTCTACTAAAGTAATTATAGTCACTGTCCTGTTGGTAAAATTGAGTCATTAAAAATATTAATATCCTGTTAAGAATGAGATGTTTTAAAATCATTGTTGTAACTGTTTGTATTTTTGTGTTTTCATTGGATAAAAAGTGTTTTGCATTTATCCAGATTAATCCTAATGATGCAATAAGCCTCTATGTCAGTTTGTGTGGCAGATAGCACTTAATAAAGTTACTTTGGTGCAATGTACAGTGGTACTTAAATGTGTCAGTTTTTTTTTGTTTTCTTTTAAATGCTACATTTATTCTTTGACAAGCAGAAGTGGATGGTTTTTAATGCTCATATTATATTTAAATAAACTTGGGTCATAATAAATTGTGGATAAACTGTGACTTTCAGATACCTAGTGATACTTTCAGATACTCAGGAAGTGTGGGCTTAGTGGTCAGATTACAGAACTTACACTACAGGATTGCCCTATATGTGACAATGAAAACTGTAAATAAAAAAAAAAGTAAACTACCCGCGTCACGCAAAGTGGCAGCATATAGGGAATATGGTGTTAGTGACCATAATTTTTACAGACCTTCGGCACATGATTTTGGGGGTAATGTGGTCGGTATTACGCCTGTGCCGCTTTACTTTCCCAGAAAAAAATCCGGTACCCATTTAAGGCTGGGTGAACATGGAAACCGTCGGTTGGGATCAAACCCTACCCCCTTGTCCTTTGTAGTCCAGTTCACTAACCACTGAGCTATCGCGGCTCCCTGAAAACTGTAAATAGCTAAGGAAAATGTTGCTGCAAGCAGCAGTCAGATTTTCAAAAGCGTGTCTGAAGATGTAAACACCAATATATCACTAAAAGAATGGTTATGATAGGCCCCTGTTTCACTGCAAACGAATTAAATTCCATAATTGCTCAACCGCCCATGATAGTGGAATCAACTGAATTAATGTCTCATCTCCCAAACAAAGAAAGGTAGCTGCAGCCCCCATCATAGCAATTTCAGCACACGCCAAAAGACATACGACGAAACCGTACATAAAGTTAAAACAGCCTTCTTTCCCCATCATATGATGATATCATTCATCGTAAGCAATCGGAATATCGAAATACAATCAAAACGAATGAAACGCACAGCTCAGGTTGTGCATAGAGCACTTAACTCAGTAGCTCTGGCAACCAGCCTAAGCAGAAGGAGCATACATGCGAAGCAACTGTCCTGGTAATGCTCTGTTTACATTTGAAATCAGCGGAGAAGCCTCCCATTGTATGAAATTTGACAGTGCAATATTGTAAGCCTCATAATACCATGGTTTAATTATCTGTGTAAATGTTTTCAATTCTCTTCCAGTCATGGCTTCTCTTAGTTTTGGTAAAACTGACACTGACTGTACGGTACTTTGTCCTCATTCTCTTAACTGTTGCCCACTCTCAACAAATTAACTTATATAGCTTGAATATTCCACTATTTTTTTTTGTTTTTCTTTTATCCCTTCTGTGTGTGCTGTGTAGCACCACAGAGAGGAAGAATATGTAATTTTCTGGCCGTCACTAGTTGCATAGTCTGAGTTGTGTGTCAAATTTAGTGTCTCTTTGTATCTATCTGTCTGGGTTTGCCTTTTGCTGTATAGCCTGAAGTTTTCATGTTGTACACTGGAGCTGGAGGTTGGTTAGTTTCATTCTGTTCAGATGCCCAAACTGTTTGATTCTTAGTTGTTCAATATGGTTAATAGCTGTGGTTTTACCCACCATTCACCACAATGAGCAACACAGAATAAAATGATTTGGACATCTGAACAGAATTTACAATTGGAATTATACATTCATCAATTGATATACATTCTACAAATTCTTGTTTTCATGACAAGATTAGTCTTTTTTTTAATTCTATGTAATCATTGATTTTAGGAATATTTTTATATATTAATAAATAGGCATTTAGGAGTTGCAGTTAATTTGATCCATATATTTAAGCTCAGCTATAAAGCTTGAATCTATTCAGTAATTTTTAGTTGTACTTTTGTTCACACTCAAAGGATTAGGTCAGTAACGATAGAATGGCTTTATAAAATAAAATATTTTCAATTAATGTTATAAAAATTACTGTTCTTGTGTGTATGACCATCATTATTGTACATGGTCTGTGTTCCGTCTCCTGCCTGATAATGTAGGAAATTCTCATCACAGAGCACAAACACCCAAACACTAATTTGGGCCCATATGAAAATTTGATATTGGTGATGGTAAGAATTTTACTGTTTTTAAATTTGTGTCTAATTTTCTTGAGAAAGTTCACATTTTTTTTTACACTGGCAAAAATGTGACTGGTTTTATATTTTTGCATTTTATTTTCTTTATGTGACATTTTTATTGTGCTTTGCTTAATTTTTTTTTTTTAAAGATAAACAGGTAGGAATGTGTTATTTTTAAATGGCAAAAATAAATTTAGGATATATTTAATCCAAAAATATTTTTATTCGTCTATCACCACCATTATTCATATAAACCAGAACACAAGTGAATGAATTTTTTAGCTTTGGTCGGAGCAAAATAATTTGAATAAACAACTAGAAGAGCAAATCATTCATAGATGCTATTGTCCATACCACCTTCACCTTGCAGACATATTCCAAGTGAACAAAACAATAAAATAGAAAGCCTATAACTTCCTGTATTACTAGAAGAAAATCCTAAAGATCTACATGAAATAAACATGACAAGCCAAAAAATACGGATTAGAAATGAATATCAAAAAGATTATAACTATGATAATGTAATGATAATACTCAAAACCTACAAGTGGATATCAAAATTGAGGGAATAGACCTGGAGACAGTTCAGAGCTACAACTACCTTGGGCATATTATAGCCAATAATGGAAAATGTAAAACTGAAATAAACAAAAGAGTAGGAATGTCAAAAAGTAATTTGAATGCCATGAAAAATATACTAACATCAAAAGAAATAACACCAAGGCTAAAACAAAGAATAGCAAAATGTTACATCTTCTCAACATTCCTGTATGGTGCAAAAACATAGACATTAGACAAGAAAACAGAACAGAAAATTGAAGCCTTTTGAAATGTGGATTTGTAGAAGAATTGGATGGAAAGAAAACAAATGAAGTCTTAAAACAACTAAACACAATTCAAACTAGATTTTTGGGGCATGTTAAAAGACGCAGCAGCCTACTAAAAGTAATCTTGGAAGGGAAAATACAAGGTAAAAGAGACAGACCAAGTCTAACAAGGACGAATAACATCAAAAGAAGGACAAGTCAGCCTATGACAACCTGCACTATCCGAACAGAATAGTGCTCCATGGTACCCACCTTTCGATGTGGAGACGGCACTCAATGACGATGATGCTAACTAACTTCCCTGAGGAGGAAATGTACCAACCTGACAGGTAAGTATACAATAATATATCATCATGAGGTATAACGGGGCTTTTTTTTTTTAAATTTATTTTTCATGAATGGATAAGCATTATCTACTTTCTTAAACATTACTTTGTGTACTAATGTGCATGATAAGTATAACTGTTGTTGAGCTTTGTATCCTTCAATTTGAAAATAAAAAGAATATTTTGTTACTTTGCCTTGTTACTTTTCATACTAATGTTGGTCTCAACATATTGAATAAATCTCTGTGTAGTTGTTGTTGTAGTCAGAAAAGTATTCCAGTTAACAGTTACATTACTTTTTATGGCTTTCTTAAGATCATTCAATCAGGAAATCTTTGATATCACATCAGGATGAAAATAAAAGTTAGTGTAAATATTATGAAACTTGTTTCCGCTATAATAAACAGGTGCCTATTGGTCATATACACCTCATATAGCTCTTTTTTAATGGTCTTTATTGATATATTGTTTTATTAGATGTTGAATTTGCTCTTTTTTTCCACCATTAACTGTTCAATCCTGATCAATGGCTTCCAGGTTCACCCAGCCTTAAATGGATACCGTATTTTTTTTCTGGGAAAATAAAGCGGTGCTGGCTTTATACCAACCACATTACCCAAAAAATCATGTGCTGAAGGTCTAAAAATTACTGTCACTAACACCATATTCTCTATACACCACTAGGCATGACAAGGCACTTTACTTTTTATATCTTCCCTCGATGCATGCGCGCACTGGCTTCTATAACATATAAAGTAAGAACCCCACTTCAAGTCTGGCATCTAGGTGTAGATGTGGAATGAGATGTTACACTTAGGTCACAGCAAAATGGACCAAGATTACCAGACATGTGGCTGAGGCCAACAGGAAGAGGTCTGTTTAAAGATATATAAAAATATTGGACAATGGATAGCGAGAAAAAAAAAAGTGAGACCCAACAATGTGTGTGGACAGACACGGGGGCCAGAAAGCTGTGGATGTAAATAAAAGAAATAAGATGTCCGGTGATGGGGGAAAAAAAAGGAGTGCCAAGCATATAAAAAGACACCTAGAGCATTAGAAAAGAGCATATTAGCAGCAATAAACAAACACAGAGATAGGCACACAGGAAAGAGGCACTGATTAGCAAGCAACGATTAGCAGAACTAGTATAGATGTGAAGTTAATAAATAGCAGATGTAGTTAGTCCACACAGGACTGGTGTTTAGATAAAATAGAAGTAGGATCTATGATGTGTTTATTAATTCCAGACCACCCAACAGTATTCTATCTATCTATCTATTGACCTTTCGAGCCGTAACCGGCCCATAGGGCGTAGACCAAGATACACCTTCTCCTATATGAATTTTTGTTCTAGCAGTTTTCTTTTAAAGATATTTTATCAAATCTCGCCATCTGTCTCTGTTCTGTGCAAGCAGTTCTATCTCATTGAGGGAGCCGATTCCTGCTGCTCTTGCCTCTCTCATCAATGTTCTTCTCAGTGTCTCCCTGGGTCTTCCTCTTTTTCTTTTACCTGTTGTTTCCCATATGAGGGCTTGCTTTGCTATTCGATTATTATCTCTTCTCATCACATGTCCAACGTATGACCATCGTCTTTTCTTTATTACTGAAGATATTAGTGGTTGATTGGCGATTTCTCTAATTTCCTCGTTTGTTTTGAATTCGTTCCATTCTATACCAAGTATTTTCCTTAGACATTTATTTTCGAATGCGTTCAACTTTGTTTCTATATCTCTTGTTGTTTTCCAGCTTTCACACGCATACGTAAGGGTTGATAGTACATTTGATTTGAATAGCCTAAGTTTTGTGTTTGTGCTAATGAGTTTTGATTTCCACAACTTTTCAAGGCTTCTGAAAGACATTGCTGCTTTAGCCAGTCTGATTCTAATTTCTTTGCTCGTATCCCCTTCTCGATCAATGTGACTTCCAAGATAGATGAAGTGATCGATCTCTTCTACTGGTTTGTTTTCCATGTATATTTTGTCACTTGTTGGAATTAAACTTTTCATGACTTTAGTCTTTTCAGATATTATAACAGTATTATAACAATATAATTTACTGTACAATGGATAGATCGTGTATTGAATTTATTGTGTGTTAATATAACTTGTGACTATAGAACTGTAACAATAGTATATAAATAGATACATTTTCGTGTTATGTAACACCTCAAAAGTTTGCTGACTGTCAAGAACAGATGTTACTTGAATACGAAGACAGACGGCCCATATGAAGTACGAAGAAACACTGTACGAGAGACATTATATTTAGAAATTAAAATATATAAATAAATTAGTTGCCTTACGAAGTGCTTAAAATCCAAATTAACAGTGTGCTAAAACTTTTACAATTTACAAGTATTAATTAAATGCTGTCCTTATATAGGGAGGATTGTGTTAATGCCTATAATTTTTTTCAGCCATTTTTTTGTTAGTAATGTGGTTAACCATGCTGATACTGCCTTTCTTACCCAGGAAAAAATCTCTGGTAATCATTTACTAGAAGTGGTTGGCAGATCAAACCTAATCTCATGTCTTCAGAAAATTATTTATTTTTAATGGAAAGACCATTGAAAGATTTTTTTTTTTTTTAAACTTGTTACAACAGTTAGTCCATTTCTGGGATGTACCAGGAAGAATTTTATATGGACTTGGAAAATAAAGGTCACATGCCAAATTATTAGGTTTAATATGGTCACCATAACCTTTGCAATGGTTCCCTTAGGAATAGACACAACAATCCCAGCTCCTCTTTCATGTTTCAAAGGCACTGTGAAAGTCTTTTCCCTCAAGACTGTCTAACACTGATTGTAATTCTAATATGACTTCCACTGGTGTCAAAGCCACACCCCTTCAGCTTTTATTTCAGTTTATGAGAACAGGGCCAATCCATCATCTGATTTTCTATTTTAAAAATTGCACTATGCTGAGTACGGGAAGGCCATGTTTTATGAATGGAACGAACAAGGCATCCACACCCCACATTAACATGGAAAATCACCTGGCAAACGAAGAACAGGCAGACCATTGGGGACATGGCAAAGAACCATACATGATGAAAAGAAAGAGGCTGACAGGTCTCAGCGAGAGTTGTCCATACTTGCTCCAGACCGGATTTGGTGGAGATCTTTTGTGGATCCACTAAGCTCCAATCAGAGTTCAGAGGAGTAAGAAGTTAGCTGACTGTTGTCCTGATGCAACAAGCAATTGTGTTTGTTTCAAAGTTCCTGTTTTTATATTCCTTTTGTCGCACATCTCTCACATGCACCTTAACCCTAGATTACAATACCATCGTAAAAATTACTGCATCAAAATACAAATTTCTTCTAAAGTTTGCCACAGTCAACCTTCTCTTCCCCCCCCCCCCCCCCCCACCCCTGTATCTTCCTAATTACTACTTCAGGTGATCCCTGAGTGTTGGATTTGTTTCTATTGGAATTGTAGGAGGGTCTACCAAGACCCTCTTCCCCTCCTGTACCAGAGATACAATGACGATTGCATTGGTCTGACAGCCCTTTCTGAGGAGGAGATCTCCCAATTCATCGAGCATACCCCTTGATCCATATCACTTTCCACATTTCCACCTCCTCTGCCTCCTTCCTAGACATCACAGTTCCCTTAGGTTCCTCTGGTCTATGTACCTCGGTCATCTACAAACCTACTGACTCACATAGATTCCTCCGCTACAACTTTCTTCCCTATTCGTAGTTGCTTGTGCCAGGATGATGAAGGCTTCCATCATAATGCCCACCCGATGCTCAACTTCTTCCGCCATCACCTCTATCCTAAATCTGTTCTCCGCACCTCGTGCCAGGTTGCACTTACCCCTTCTACCCGTCCTCCCTCTGATAGGGTAGTGCTTGCTCTTATCCATCACCCTCATCACTACGCGATGATCAGAATTATACACCACTACCTCCCCATATTCCACTCCGATTGCCACTACCTGTCTTCTCTTCCCTTAACACCGACACCCTCCCCCCCTGAATGCCGTCTCAGGAAAAGATGCCAGGAACATCTGTATGATATCACTTGGGATACAGTCACCCCTGTAGCATCCCATTTCAACTCTCGAGGTAAAGACTGATGTCCTAGTTACTGGCCTGGTATCATGTTCTGACAGCCGCAGCCGATACACTTTAGAGAATCGTCTGTATGGGTTGCCTCACCTCATGTAGCATCAATGTATCCTTGTCTCACAGGTAAACCCCCTTTTATCGTGCTAGGCACATTTGTAACCTTCTGCAACATGTTCATGCAGTTCTGTTTGAAGCACACTAAGTACAGCAATATATACTAAATTCAAGAAACATCATCTCAAAAAGACTTGTAGCACCCTTGAAGAGGTTACCGGACAAAATGGATACATTCTGTTGATGCCATGCCAGTTTATGAACGCAACAGAAGAAGACATTTCACTTAATACATTCCAATCTACATATAGTAATTCTTGTTTAATTACAGGAATCTATTTCTGTAGTAATTCATCATCATGTGCCATACCGGTTGGCGTAGGCGATAATGTCCCTCCACAATCTTCTATCCACAGTGCATCGAATGAGTTCTGTTGTTGACTGTTTTTCATGCTATGACACCAAGCTATCCAGTATTTTCTCTCTTTGTCGTCTGCGATCTCTCTGTCCTTTTATTTTGCCAGTTGCAACCAAGTATTCCAACTTTCCTCTTCACATGATGTGCCTGAAAAATGTTGTTTGCTTTTTTCTGATGTTTTTTAAGAGCTCCCTTTTTGTGTTGGCCTCTTTGAGAACTTCCTCATTGGTCTTTTTAGCTGTCCAGGGAACTTTCAACATTCTTCTGAGAAATCCCATCTCTGTGGCTTCTAATCGTCTTTTCATTTGTTTGTCTACTGTCCATGAGTCACTTCCATAGGTCAGAATTGGTTCTATATAGCACCAATGAACTCTCTTTCTCATTTCTATTGACATAGATTTGTTGCATAAGACATTTTTCATTTTCTGAAATGCTATTTTGGCCTGAGCTATTCTGCTTTTTATTTCTGTGGTGCATCTCCCATCTGATGTTATTATTGTGCCCAAGTATTTGAAACGTTGCACTTGTTCTGTAGTAATTACAAACCAAATTACTAACTCCAATTATTGAATACTAATTTCTTCCTCTTCTGCTAATTCTCCTTCCTCTTCCCCTTCATTTCCTCTGATACCCATCAGTTGTCTAAGATGTCAAAATATTCTGGTTACGACCTCTACCACCAGACATGATTCCATTTGGTTATTTTCTGGGTTTGTACATTTCTTGTTATCCTCTTTCACACCTCATTTACCGTCAGTGTCTGAGTGATAGTTGGTTGGCTCACTTGCTTTTGCACCCCACAATATCTATTATCAGTACCTGTCCTTTATTCCACCCCACTCACTGCTAGAGTAATTGGAAAATAGATCTGTTTACTTTCATACTCTTACACTTTTTACCTGTGCTAACTCGTCTGTCCCCTGGTCTTACCACATGACTGTTCACCCAGTTGGTCCTCCTACTGGCATTCGACCCGCTTTCTCTCACTCTGAGTGGACAGATTCTTTCCTAACATAGCTAAGTTTCAATTTTATATATTATCATTTTCTATACATGTGTATACTCTATTTCTACCTTTTACCTATCCTTCATCATGTAGCACACCCCTCTCTCGTTTCATCATTTCATGTCTTGCCCCTCTGCCTACTTCTCCTTGATATGCATGCCCCTATCATCGTTGATGTAGGAATATTTATCTGTTTTCCATCGTCAGTTGTTTTCGTTTTCTGAAGAAGGCTGCATGTGGGCCAAAACGTCAGTCAGTATTTGTTGTGTTCCTGTTATCTTAAGCTGCCACCATACCTTGTAGGAATGCAAGTTACACCCCACAACTGGCTCCCTGCTACCAGCTTTACTGCAGCGCTGCATTTATTTGCCCATCCCCAACCCAAACACAAAGATGGAAAATTGTGTATAGAAGCTGACCATATGTGTACAACATGATGTCACACGATACACAGGCTCAGAACACTTGGCAGCATTGAGCTTTAGATTTTCGTGAGAATGTCAAATGGTTATGTCACTGCAACTACAGTCCAAAAACTTGTTGACAGCCCCTTGTACATGTCTTATTTTCACTAACAAATTTTCAAAGGCACTGTTGAACAATTTATATTGTCATTTCACAATCCACAGTATGAATAAAAAAACTTATTCTTTTTACCATACCCTGGACAAATTCATGCAATCAAAACATCCATTCCTCAAAATAATAAAAACACAATCTGGTTCTTTTATGTACTAGATAATTTTGTGTCAACTAGTATCCATTTTCTCAACAAATCCTTGACTGGTAGTTTTCTGTGTTGGTGATAAGACTGGGACAGATTCTAGCACTGAGTTTAGGTAGCTGTTGAATTCTTCGTTCACAAAACTGGGTAACTTCCCCTGCAAAAAACATGAACAAGTTGAACACCTTTCACAGAAATAAAAGTGAGATTCTAAAATAGTTTTTGATGAAGTTTGTTCATGCTTCAGAAATATAAAACAAAATGCCTGAATGAAAAACAATCATGACAAAAGGAAAATAGTAAAAAAAAAAAAAATATATTGCTCAGATGCACCGAATTTTAAATAAATAGTGACATTGTAAAATCAAAAGTTATTCGATTTTCGTAGACCAAGTTTAAAAAAAAAAAAAACTATAAATGACTAAATAAAATGATTAACTAATCACAAAATGCAACAAATGCTTTACTAATAAAATGCCAATATATAAATACAGAAGTGAGCATAAACTTTAGGGAAAAGTTTTCAAAATGGTTAATGAAGTTACTCAGATACTTTATTTTAAATATACAAGTTAATACCAATTTTATATAAAAACTACATCAAAAGCTAGTCAATGTTTTAGCTAAATAAAAGACATTGATAGACTATTCAATACAGATTACCTTTCTCTTCTTTTGTTTGCTTGCAGACAATTTGTTAGAGAATATTTCTCCTTCTCTAAACAGCTCATAGAGATCTTTGGGAGACCTGAGATATATTACAAAGATTGAAATAATCATTTTGCAAGACCTCTGCTTCACAACAAAATGTGCAACTCACACATACCAACAACAGAAGTGTCAAAAGTAACTATCACAATGAAAGTAACAAAAATATTTGAAAATTAAATTGAATTATGAAAAATATACTTAGAAATACAGGAACAAATGAATATTTGTGTAAAAGAAATTGACTAGCAACATGTACTCAGAAAAAAGTTAGTGTGCAACATTATATACTATGTGAATTACTACAACATGAAAGAAAACTTGGTGTATGTTAAGGGTGACTATTGAATAAAAGAGCAAGTGATCACTTTGCTATACTTGGTATAGCATGGAACGAATTCAAAACAAACGAGGAAATTAGAGAAATTGCCAATCAACCACTAATATCTTCAGTAATAAAGAAAAGACGATGGTCATATGTTGGACATGTGATGAGATTAGATAATAATCGAATAACAAAGCAAGCCCTCATGTGGGAAACAACAGGTAAGTGAAAAAGAGGAAGACCCAGAGAGACACTGAGAAGAACATTGATGAGAGAGGCAAGAGCAGCAGGATTCTGCTCCCTCAATGAGATAGAGCTGCTTGCTCTACAGAGACAAATGGCGAGATTTGATATAATATCTTTAAAAGAATTGAAAACTGCTAGAACAAAAATTCAGATAAGAGAAGGAGTATCTTGGTCTATGCCCTATGGGCCGGCTATGGCTCGAAAGGTCAATAGATAGATAGATAGATCACTTTGACTATTGTGAAAATGACATGAAAGAAAGATAACTAAAGTTAGCATAAAATCTCCACAAAATAAAGAAATCTTGGTCTCAGTACCATGTCTATCCACCTTGAGCTGTTATCACTGCTTGACTATGCCCTCTCATTCAGCTAATGAGACATTGAATCCATTTGTGGGGTGTGTTATTCAATTCTTGCAATGCTTGTGCTAACTGGTCTGCAGGATGATTTTGCTTTCTCCGCAGCTTACGTTCCAGTTCATCCCACGCGTGATCGATGGAAGAAAGGTCAGGGGAAATAGCAGACCATAGTAAGATAATCTGTTGTTGCTGAAAGTGGCCATGACCACACATGCCATAATTAGACAAGCAGAGCATTGCTGCAATATAATGCCTAGTCAATTTACATTGAGGAAAAGTTGTATGTGGTGTGATGATGCCATCTCTATCCAAAACCTATAAGGTTGCCACTGATGACAAGGTTATGTAAGAAATTTCACCCCAAACCATTACACTGCCTCTTCTCATCATATGTTTAGCACATAATAGTCAGCAAAATGTTCTCCATAAAGCTGTAACACTAAATAATACCCATATTGTCTTGCAAGCATAATCTTTACACAGAAGAGAACACTAAGCCCCTCCATTGATGACAGAGCCAACCAACACACTGTCTGGCCCAGACCAAGCATACTTGTCATTGACAGACTGACAGTACTGATTTAACTGCAGGTCTGAGAGGTAATAGTGGGAGCCGCGATAGCTCAGTGGTTAGTGAACTGGACTACTACGGACAAGGGGTAGGGTTCGATCCCAACCGACGGCTCCGGGTTCACCCAGCCTTAAATGGGTACCGGAATTTTTCTGGGAAAGTAAAGCAGCACGGGCGTAATACCGACCACATTACCCCAAAAATCATGTGCTGAAGGTCTGTAAAATATAGGGTCACTAACACCATATTTCCCTATACGCCACTTGGCGTGACGGGGGGTACTTTACTTACTTTTTTTTTCTGAGAGGTAATAGAGTTGTCTCCCTCAGCTCGTTCAGCATGATACATGTCTTAAGGCTGAAATGTTCCTGACAGTTTATATTGCCAGGAAAAACCAGTTACAAAAATGCATAAGGCATATGAAACACCTTTGACCACCTCTGTGGTGATCAGCTACAGCAATGGGTCATGTTTGGAGGTAACAATCTTCTTAAATGCAAGATATAGTATTCTGGTGAACATTAAAACGTTGAGATAAAGCTGATATAGTCATTCCAGCAGCTAAAACCCCTAAAGCTATAACTCGTTGCTTTTGTTCATTCTTGACATTATGGAAAAAGATGTTTTCTTGGACTCCTGGCAATCTCTATTTCAATGATTACATTTTTCTGTGCTTGTGATTAGATCTACACACTTAACTACCATTTGTCTTAGATAAATCCCCCTCTACGGCACTCATAATCTGATTTAGTTCATGCTATGATTATCTCCCCAAGAATAGCACAGAACAATTTTAACTGCACAGCAAAGTGAAACCACAGAGAAACATGCACTAAGTTTTATTTTATGTAGTCCAAGAAATTACACACTATGACCTATATAGTGCTGCACGCTAATTTATTCCCAAGAATATATATACGGAAGCTGGCAGACAGAGAATAATTCAAAGAGAGCAAAATACTATGTAATATAGGTGGTGTTAGTGCCCATATCCTTCCATCAGCACTTCTATGCATAAATTATGTACTATCCCAGATAAATTTCTTGTACCCATTTAGGAGGTTCGGTCAACTCCATCAGTCCAAAAAATAATTTATCACATTTGGAAAATGAAGCCAGGCCCACCTGAACAGCAATTGAGCAAACCTTCTTTTTCCCTATAATGGAATTGAAATAGACAGCTGAATTGTTATAAACCAACAAAACAGATGACGTGGTACACCTTGACATTGTAAACAATTGCTAGAAAGAAAGCAAGAATTGCCAAAGTGTCTCTAACCAAGTGCTGCTTTCACATATTAATAAACATATGCACATTATCATAGATTGAGACAGAAACTGGATTGGCTATATCCTCCAAATAGATCTGAATGTCTCTGACATCAGCAGGCCTACAACTGTCAGAAAATGTGAAACATGATTTCACAAACCAATCATGTTATCTGAACTAAAGTTGTACAACTTTCGGTGGCCATTAACTAGTGAATGTTTCACACACACTCCGCCACCTTCCCCACTGGAAAAAAGTTACAGGTAGACTCTATACTGAGCATGTTAGCCAATAGAAGAAAGGAAATATCTCAGGACATGCATTTAGATCTCATACTTTCATAAGGTTACCTTCTTGCTAATTCCTGTGGCAGCTGATGTTCTCCTCCAATAGGTGCCATTCTGATGAGGTGTTTTGCATATAACTGGACATCTGGACAATAATGCCGCTTAAATGAGAAGACAATCAGTGTAAGTTTTCAGTTTCTGTTTTCATCACCATCTGCATTTACTTCTCTCTAGGAAGGATAGGACTTATGGAGAATGAGACTTACCTAAGGAAAGAAGATCTTAATTCCCTCCCAACGGCGAGTATACACATCCATATGATTCATTAGCAATGACACTAAAGATGAGCTAAAACTTGTCACATCTCTAGACCGTTATTGTTTATTTATTAAGGGATGTAACCATATACTTATTGCCATGACTTTTCTCTAGTATATCCCTTCTATTGGTTTTATTCTTCGAGTTTTTTCGGCTGTATTTGGGAAAATGTAGTATGTAGTAAAATAGTGATTTTTAGGGTCTGGCCGGCCATTTAAAAAAAAAAAATTTAAAAAAAAGGCATCGGATGTGGAAAGCAATCATTATTTTCTGCTGATGAATGTCGTGAAATAATCAGGAATGGAAAAACTTTTTGTGATTCTGATAGTGTGAGGCGAAGAATTTGGATTACTCTGGTGATGTGTATATGTTTTCAGAAAAGGAATTTAACTTTTTAGACAGTACTAATAGTGACTTATTATGCCATCAGTAGGTCTAAGCATGTATAAAAAAAAATTTTTTTTTTTCATTTACCTTTACTAAATTACTTAATCACCAGACACACATAATGTTTTACATATTCAAATTCCTCATCCATTTTGCTTCAACAAATGTATATAAATTAAGCATGTAGATGCAGTAGATCCAGAGGCCTCACTAAAGAATACATGTTATTACCAGAGCTTTTTCTCAAGTACCAGATGGTACCTTTTTTTTATAAAGTCTGGTAGTGAAGGGGTTAATAGGGAAAAGCAAGTATAGGACATACTATGGAGGAAATAGGATTAGGAAAATAGGACTTTATTAGGGAGAACACAGAAAATTTATTTTTTATACAAGCATTGCAGCAATATTATATATCTAATGTTTCTAACAAGCTTTATTTCTTTATTTTCCAGTCAACAGAACTTACCATGTGAATGTTTAGCAGTGGTTATTAGCTGTTTACAAGAGACTATAGAAGATATATCAAATCAAGCTCTATCGTTTATTTGTTAGAAGCCCTTACATAATCACTAGCACACTCTGTCACTATTAGGGAGAATAAAAGTAGTGAAATAAAATGTATTATAGAGCTGATAGTATTGCTCCCATTATTACCAAACCTAAACATAAGTGTGTTTATTTTCTACATATAATTCCTCCCTCCCCCAATGTGTCAAACATAATCAATTGCAAAACTATTTCCAATGATATATGAAACTAAAAGAAATAGAACAAAAGGAACTTCTTTCCTTTCTCATTTGCCTTTTGCTCTTCTGTTCGCCTCTGCTGCTGTTATGTTTCCGAGTATTTCTAATATTCCATCAATCCATCTTTTTCGTGGTCAGCCCCTGCGTCTGGTGTTCTCACTGCGTTTATTGAAGGCTCGTTGACTTGTGTTTTGATCTTTATACCTTCTCAAGTGGCCAAACCATTTTATCTATTATTTCTTTATATATTCTATGGCAGGGGTTATTCCTAGCTTTTTTCTCAGTTCTTCATTTCTGATCTTATCTCTCAGGCTGTTTCCTGTAATTCGTCTAATAATTTCATCTCGGTAGTGGTTATTTTTCTTATTGTTCTTGCATCTAGGGTCCAGGACTGGCATTGGTAGCATAACGTTGGGATAAAGATTGTATTGTAGAGTGCTCGTTTTTGGCTCTAGAGTTATTTCCTTGCTGGGGACAATAGTAGTGACAGCTGCGAAATGATTTGACAAGCTTTGTTGCATCTTGAGTCTATCTCTGCTGTTTGTGAATTGTTGTTTGTCATTAGACCTCCCATGTATTTAAATTCCTCTACTTGTTTTCTGCTAATTGTCAGCAGTCTATAGTTATGTTGATGTTCTGTTTCTCTTCTGTGATATTCATGACTTTTGTTATGTTGTCGATTTTCATGTGGTATTTTGTGCCTGTGCTGTAGACTCTATTCAAGTGTTCTTTTAGGTCTTCTACTTTTCTATGTATCAGTGTCTGATCATCTGCAAAAAGAAGCTCACTGATCTCTGTCTCAGATGGGTTGGCTATAAGTAATCCATGTAAGTAATAAACAGTAGGGGGGATAGTACACACCCCTGTCTTACTCCTGATTTAACTTCGAAGTGGTCTGTATAGCCTGCTGTTGTTCTGACTGTGTAGCTGAGAATATTATCATGTGGTTCACATGTGTTTTCTTTATCTGTTGTTCTTTTACGCTGCTGTCCGTTAAACCCAGTATTTTAATTTTCCTCTTTGTCAAAAGGATAATGGTAGAAAATGGCAGAATAACTGAAACTGATATATCAAAATAAACTAAGAAGAAAGAAGAGCAGTTTCTATATAAAGATAAGATAAATAAAGAAAAATTGTAGCCAGGAAGCCTTAAATAATCATGACACGGACAGACATTAGCTTTACCTTCAGTAACTGGAGTTCCCAAAGTGAGGTGCTGTTAGCACAACAGTGTTCAGGGTCTTCTAGGAATGGTAGGTAAATACCATTCCCTTGAGCATCAACATCAAACAAAATATCACTGAATTTGTAAGTCTGAAAAAATAAGTATGAAGTAGAAAATGAGTGAAATGGTGATAGGGACAAACATCTATATATACTCTGATAACGTTTACAAACAGCGAAAACATCATTACCATCAAGTACCATGCCTCTTTTCATCAATCTCTATAGCTGTTACTTCTTACCAAACATTCTCCTTAACTGTCTAGATTCAAACAAATTTATCCAAACAAGGAATCAAAGGATGTCCTGTAACATATAATGGAGAGGAGTGAAGTATTAAACTTCAATGAAACCAGACCACAGCATTCAGGAGTGAAGGGAGAGTGATCTTCCTCATTGCCATCACCATCCACAGCATAATAAGAGTAGAATATCCCTTTTATGGTTGAGTCAGCTGGCTAGTAACAAGCTGTAAATGGACCTATGTTCACTTTATTGCTAATCCAGCATATTACCAGTACCATCACTGGGATTCTTAAAGAATTAGGGTGGAAAAAATCAAAATCTTCAAACTAGTGTATTTGTATTATTTATGTATACTGCTTTATTAGTCAGAGTTCTAGAAGCTTACAGAAATCATTCTACTACAAACTAGTATTTTTTAAGGGGGGGGGGGGGGGGGGGGGGGGGGGGGGCAAGGGGGGGGGGGGGGGGGGGGGGGCAAGTAATTGCAGTGCTGCGGTAAAGCTGATAGCAATGAGCTAGTAGTGGGGTGTTATGTACCCTCTTACAAGGTATAGTGACAGCTTTATATAAAAGGAAAACAATAAAATACTAACGTTTCGGCCCACATGCAGCCTTCTTCAGAAAACGAGAACAACTAGAAACAATGAAATACGGATAATTCAATTACATCTAGGATGATCAGGATAGGTTAGTCAAGGAGAAGTAAACAGAGGGATAGGGGATGAAATGATGGGAGAGAGAGAGAGAGAGAGAGAGACAGAGAGAGAGAGAGAGAGAGAGAGAGAGAGAGATGTGTTACATGTTGGAGGATAGATAATATGTGGAAATATGAAAGTTAAAATGTATATATAATGAAAGCGAGACTTAACTTATTGGCAAAATCTGACCATTCACAGCGACAATGACTGCCAAATGTAAGTGGAAGGATTGTTGGGCAATCAGTCAAGTGATTGGATCGGAGGTCAGACATTATACCAAGATAGTGGAAAATGTGAAGCAGTCGAAACTGAGGTCTTCTTAGTTGTCACTAACACTACCTCCAACAGAGATCTTCACTAAAGCTGATATTGTGGGTATCACTAAAGCTGATATTGTGGGTATCACTAAAGCTGATATTGTGGGTATCACTAAAGCAATCAAAAATGAAGACATTGGGTAGGCCATGATACCAGAACACCTGCAAAAGACTTTCCAAAGAAAGCTCTTCATAGGATCTCAGATGGTAAAAGAACTCAAGGATGATCAAAAAAGATGAAGAATTGTTGATAAAGAATTTAAAGAGAATGGCTTCACTTATAGCAGGGTTGAGAAATTTGCTCAGGGATGACAACAGAAGAGTTAATCTCACAGCTGGTCTATTGTACCAAGGTCACAATGATGATCTATCTCTATCTTTTGTTCACCTGAAGTATTGTCTTTATCTGCAATATCATTTCTTGTATAATTGTTACTATTTTTTGTCATTCTTGCAGTGGCCCATATAGTTTTGATATTATGATAATAAATGAATATTTAGATTATCATAAACAATTAGTTCACATCTTCTTCTTCTTCTTCTTCCTTCCTCATTTGCCTTTCAGCATAAAATCTTGCAATCTTTTGCTCTTCTGTTTGCCTCTGCTGCTGTTATGTTTCCTAGTGCTTCTAAAATTCCATCTTTTTCGCAGCCGACCCTTGAGTCTGGTATTCTCGCAATGTTTATTGAGGGTTCTTTTGTTCTGTTTTGATTACTCTGCCTTATCACATGGTCAAACCATTTTATCTGTTGTTTCTTTATATATTCTATGGCGGGGGCGATTCCTAGCTTTTTTCTCAGTTTTTCATTTCTGATATTATCTCTCAGACTGTTTCCTGTCATTCGTCTGACACATTTCATCTCAGTAGAGGTTATTTTTCTTTTTGTTCTTGCATCTAGGGTCCAGGACTGGCATTGGTAGCACAATGTTGGAATCAAGATTGTATTGTACAGCTCCCGTTTTTGCCTCAAAGAAATCAAATAACATAGCTGAGTCATCTATAGTATTAATGTCTGCTGGCTGAAAATAATCACCCAAATTTTGTGATCTTTTCAGCCTTGTGAGCATGGGTAGTCGTGGGTAAGATGACATCAGCTGTCTGTAGCACAAATAACTGAAGATGTCACAAAGTTTGGGTGATTTCAGGATTTCCCTCTCAGCCTCCAAGCCTTATTAATACTATAGAAACTATGGCTGAGGGGAAAAAAACATTTAAAACACTAAAAAGGTCATAAAAAGATCTTGATAGAGTCTGTATCAAGTGAATCATCTTACATGTACAAACTGACGAACACAGGAAAGCAATGCTACAGCTGTCTCAGATGTTTGTTGAAGGCATAGAGTGCACAGTCTTTTCATGAATGCAAGAATCCTCTGTTGTGAAAGCTGAAAAAAGAGACAAATCATTCAATCATCAGAATGCCTCTTGATAAATTTATTCAGTCTTGAGTGTAGCCTTTAGTTTAACCTCAGATGTATATACTATTTGTTCATCAATGTCAAAAAAGAACACAATCACCAAATGATTATATTAAAAAATAAAATAAAATGGTTTAGACATGTAACACACTCACCACTAGACAATATTTCAGAAAAATGTGATGCCCAAAAGGGATAGAAAGGAGGGAAAAAGTAGACCTAGAAAATGACAGATTAATTAAATAGCAGACTACATGATGAGAAACTTGAAGGAGACAACACTCCAGCGAATTGACTTGAAAATTTTTCCTTCGATACTGAAAGGAAAGAATGGCAGAGAAAAGTCAGTAAAGTGTCATCAAATATCCATCAAAATTGTTTTCACATATGGCTGATAAAATCAATCTGATTTTGGAAGCGTTTACTGCAGTGTGAATATTGATGTACTGATTGCTGAATGATCACACACAAAAAAGTGCTAAACTAAGCCTGATAATAATCTTTACATTCACATAATAATTCTTGTAAATGACCTTTATATCTGTTTAAACATTTTTTGATGCGTTCAATAGTGCAATCAACAAGGATGAGTATAAGTGATCAAATAAAGAAATTGTAACAAAATGCAATGAATCAACAGAAGCAAAGTGAGTTACATCAAATAGAAAGCGCGTACAATCATATGATCCCTTCAAATATCAATAAAAACAAACAAATAAACAGAAAAGTTCACTGGAAATCAGCACTTTTCTGTAAGTCCTCTGAAGAAGCCAGTGAACAGGGCGCCATATTCCCCGGAAGTCCACTTGTTATGTGGAGCTTTAACCATACTGTTGTTTTCTATATTTTCTTAATTCCTCCCTACAACAAAAAAACATCTGCCCTAATCTAGAACTTGAGCAAGCATACCATTATGAAACCACCTGTGTTAATGAAAGTTTATGAACGTCCAACTTGGGCAGATTTTCAAAGACATCCACTAATAATTGTGCTAGATGACCCATAAATGCGATAGGTAGATCAACGCTCTTAACATGTATAAAGCTATATTTCACAAAACACTAACATTTACCTACTGTATCAATAATCATGTTAACAATGCCAGCTGAAACAAACTGGTTTCAACGAATTCTATAAATAATTTTATGTAGTTTTCTAGATGGAATCAGAATTTTTTACAATTATTCTTTTTTTGTTCACAGAGGTCTGCAAAATTGTCTTTTCTATGAATTTAGTTGTTTTATTTTCAATGAATTTGTTGTGGTTGTTTAAAGTCTGACATGCTGGTGGGCTGTGAAACTCTCGTTAAGTGGATATTTGTCTTCTTTTCAATCAGGATAGACCTATAGATAGATCATTGTTTTCACTGTTGCATCGGCAAACGCCTATTTTCAATAGCGGTGAACTCTGGAGAGTTTGAAGGCTATGGGAGTAAACCCAAAAAGAAAATCCAGAGGGAGGGACCTTAAGGCAGTTGGTGGTGTATTATCCATCTTCTGGCATCCCCTGCAACTCAACTTTGGTTCCATACTTAAGGACCTCGTCCCTCCTTCGGAATGCTTCAAAGAGGAGCCAAGAGAAGGGTATTGCATTATGGGTAAAGCATTATCTCTATATTATTGGCCCAGGCATAGCAAGCAAAAAGAAATGTCAGTTTCATCCTTGTTAGGATCAAACTACTGACTTATCAGGATTGCTTGCTACCAACCATCTGTTAAGACCCAAAGGCTATAGTTATAGTTATTTTTAACAGTTCATGTAAGGAGAGAAAGTTTTGTGATTAATGTAGTTTGTTTCTCCAGTATTCATTCATTTTCCTCTTGGACCAAAGACAATACATAGGACGGAAGTCATAGTTCTCCACGGTTGATGATTTGCTTCTAGTTCCTGATTGTTTCTTAGTCGCATGGCTGAGCATTCCCTAGTAATTGTTCTGCTAGCGATTCTCTGAGTCTGTTTTTTCTTTTATCAGATTGGTTCCAATGAATGCCTGAAGGGGAAGGCTTTCTTCATTCATTCTCCAGTATGCAGTTCTCAAAGCATTGCAGTGACTGCAGTCAAATTGCTAAAATTAGACAATAGTATATAACAGGATTGCATTATCATAAACTGAATTATGATTTAGTTTTCAATCTACTTTAATTGAATTTTGGATCAAGTATCATGTAGTGACATCATTTGGTTAAATGCTAAAATAAATTGTCCATAATGATGATGTGTCCCAATACTGCAGGTGATGGGGTTCTTCTGTAGGACTGAAAATAAAAGGCTGCACACTCTATACAGTCGCCATACTTACAGGATATTGTTTTTAAATAAATGAGTTTAATATTCTTCTCTCAATCAGGAATAAAAGCGGCATAATCATGATTGGCAAACAGCCAATTTAAAAGACAAGGCTACCTGCTCCCTTATTTCATTTTTGTCCGTAAATTGCTTTTTGTTTGTTTGTCCTTTTCAGTCATTGTTTGTTAGTGTTAAGCACCAATCTGCATAACTTTAATTATGTTCCTTCCAATTCTTGATAATGAGATCAAAATCCATGATTCTTAATATCAATCAAAGTGTAGAAATTCCAGCAAGTTACCTGTCTTCTTCTCTTGTTAATCATTGAGTCTAGACATTCCAATACAATGGGAGCTATCTCAGAAGATGAACCTAAAGATAACAAAATGTAAAATACATTGATAAATAATATAGAAATGAAAAAAACAAACTACATCAAAGTATCAATGTAATAATAAAATTTTAGAGAGTATTAATGCTGACAACAAATGAATAAGAATAATAATGAACATGTTGTGGCAACAAAAAGCAGCCATAAAAAATGGTTTAATGGCAATATAATATTTAAATAATGATGAAGAGAGGAATTTCTTGCATTGATGCAAAATTTCTTCTATATTCCAAGAAGAGATAGAACCAAAATCATGAGAATTAAAGAAGTTGGCAATAACCAAATAGCACTGGGAGAAACACCTCTCCAAGACAGTAATGTAGACAAAGAAGGAAGAAGAGGATTATACCATTATTAGGAAACAAAAATTTAAAAGAGGTACCTACACTACACTAGGAAACAAAAATCCAAAAAAATTAAGGTAAATACAAAAATAATTTTCAACTACACTTTTAATTTAGTCCTATTGTACAGCTATTAAATATACAGAACAACAAAAATGACAGCCATGAAGATACAGACTTTCATTAACTGGTGCTTGTGCGCCAAAAAAAATAAAAACTAAAATAAAAAAAAACGGAAAAGGCAGGATAAAATTACTAACTTAGAGCTTTGGGAAAGTAGCAAACAAAATGGATAAAGATAATGGTTTTGGATAAGACACACACCGTGAAAGACAATTCAGAGTACATGTCCATTTTTTTTTTTTTTAAAGAAGACCAAAATATACCTGGAAAAGGTAGGTGAAGTGGATATGAAGAAAATAGGAAGACATGGAGCAATAATAATAGAATGACAATATAATCAAACAGGATGGCTTGGAGAGTTTTTGTTGAAAACCTATACTCCACAAGGATTTGGAAGAAAGAAGAAGAAACTACAAAAAAAGTAGACTTAATTCCAAGTTACATTTTTCAATATTTCATTACAACCTAAAATTCTTCTAACATAAAAATGAATTAATGTAATTACTCATGGATAAATACAGTGCATTTTTATTCATTATTACTTACAGACAATGTTATTTAAAGTAATTTTAATATAAGAAATTAAATATATGACAAGTTAATTGGATAAAAGCTTTAGTCAAAATCATTGATAAAACAATCAGAGATATAGTAAGACTTACCAGCATGCAAATAAGGAAGAGTGTTGTAGAAATGTTTGTAAAAAGTTGCAGGGTCAACATTAATCACAGATCCCTGACCTGTCAAAATGGTGAAGGCCGTCTGCATGCAGTGAAGCATTTCTCTAGGTGACAACAGCTGTAAACAAAATGGTCTCATTTTAAAAACAACGACTGGAGTTTTATACAACTCACCTTTAATTTTTTGTCATGCATTGGGTGCCATTACCACATCGAAAGTTGGCTACCATGAATTACCATTTTACTCTGCCTCTTGTCATGATGGTGCACGTTGTCATAGGTTCCTCTGTTCACCTTTTGATGTTATCAGTCCACTTTAGTCTTGGTCTACCTTTGCCTCATATACCTTATACCTTTCCTTCCAAGATGACTTTTAGAAGGGTATTTTATCTCTTGATACGTCCAAATTTTTTTAGTTTTCTTCAAATTGTGTTAAGTAGTTATTTTTTTCAAATTGTTCTCAAAGCTTGTTTTGGAGTGATACAAGGTAAGGCTCCTATCTCTTCCTCAGTGGTTACTCATATTCATCTTTCAAGTACTAAATATGCCTCTTGCGTACCACACACTTTGCTGTTTTCGCTATCTGAGCTGTTGATTATTTTCTGATTCTTCCATCTCATCCACAGTCACAGACTTCATGTAATTGGGGATGGACATTCTGGTAGTCGTACTATTATAAAAAATATGTGATATATCAATGAAGCAGTGTTTGCGTTTTGTTAACATATTGACGATAGGTCAAGCACAATAAAAAGAAGAATAAATATAATTTCACTTAAACGTCGAAAACCACACTGTCCACATCTCCATCAGAAGTTAAGAAACAACAATAGATATTAATAAAATACTATTACAACACAGACTGAATCATGAAAACCACTTTAACACTATCAATACATGTTAAGCCGGAAAGCACTTTTCACACACTGATGCCATAAATTTTAATTTTGTATTTAAAAAAAACCTGTTATGACCTATGGTTTTACGGTTGAAACAGATGAGTGCAACTTAAGACAAATGTCAGCTTGTAAAAGAGAGTAATATGCCAAAAATAAATGAATGTCTCTGTTTTACTTACTAAGAAAGAATAACAATTGTATATAAACTGACTACTCATGGTGCCTGGCAGCAACAGAACTGAAGCTAACAGTGAATCATAGCTGATGACTTGCACCAGAATTATCCAGACCCTACTCAACCTCTTCACGCCCACCAAGCACTTCTAGTGTCTTAGTGGTGTAGTGTATAGCACTCTGGTCTGGTTGTTTAGTGTTGATATACTGTGTCTATAGATGCTGGTTTTAAAGACTGGATGTCTTGTTCAATTCTCTAGCAATTAGCTTTGCTATGCATTTAGACATTTTGACTAGTTTGAGTCACGAACAAGATGGTGCATTTGAAGTCATAAAGAGTTCCCATAACTTGACAAGCAGGGTTGTTTCTGCGGACAATGATTGAATGTAATTAAGTGGAAGACATCCAAAAATTTAAAAAATGTCTACACAGTACTAATAGCATTTCAAAATCACAAACAACTCACCCCAGACTCAATCAAACTGTTGAATGCTGCAAACAGGCTATCAAAGTACTCCACGTTGATAAGATGAGCAAATCTAAAGTTGACAACAAAATATAAACTTATATAACTTAGAATTTATATTTTATATGATTGCATATAAAGAAAAGAACTCTGTCAAGCTGTATAGTGGAATATGGTGTTAGTGACCATATTTTCACCAAAGAGGCCTTGAACGTGACAGGCGAAGAGGGGTGAGGTGGCAGAGACACCAGAGTTTCCTTCAGATGAGCTGTGGTGAACGCAATATTCTGCAAAGGATTCACGATCTGATGATGTTGCATATCTTGAGCAGTAATTGTATGCCTTTTTTATGTGGCCAAAATATTTTGTGACTTTTCCCTAGGCAAGTTTATGAAATGTTGACAGTTTTGATGTTTCCTTACCTTTTGTTCTCCAACATTCCGATCAACATAAGAATGTAGCTCAATATATCCTTAATTGTTTGTTTTTTTAAATAAGTATTGCAAGATTAATGTTAACTATAGAAGATAAAGATATTATTCATGTTCCTTCCAGGCCAAATAAGATGCAAGCAAAAAGGAGAAAGTATTGCTCTCAACCCTGGATACAGAACTGATAATTCTGGAAAGTTCCTGTAACACACTTTTTTTTACAATGAAGACTAGTTGTGACACAGATTTACTACTATTAATAATTAAATTCACAAAAGTAAAATTTAAAAAACATAAAATGTGTGCTGCACTCAATGGTAGATCAATACACCAGTGTCCTCAAAATGAGTCAGCCTTGACTGCCTTTCTAATGACATGTCAGATTTGACACCAGCTTCTCTATAACTTGGTAAGCATGGCATTTGCATAGTGAGTGCCTGTTCATAAAACCACACTAGTAACCCATCATACAAATCTGGTCAATACACATGCAGCCCGTGTTGTATTGCAGGAATGGTACTGCACAACAGTGGTGACTGTGGGCAAGTGTACTGTATTCTTGGTCACTGAAACCACTATAAATGTACAGCTGTTCAAAACTTAATCCCTTAGATTTGAACACTTAATCACATGGTTTAAGCTGACAAATTGGGTGGGAATGAGCCCTGAGAACCATGGCTGCATTATCTGGTGCATCATTAGATGTTAAATCTGTCCCACATTGATGCCCTCCAGTCTTAAGTCAGCAGAAAATCAGAATATCCCCCTAAGAAAACTGTAGCAAATATTGGACCAATTGCTACTGAACCAAGAGGCAATAAATGAAGTGGTGTAAGTAGTTTCATAAACTGTCCCTTCACAATAAAATATTTTTAATATTTACTATATAAATCATTTTGGGCATTAATAAACTATTTTAATATGTGATAATCTTACTTAGCCAGTCCTTCAAGTACAGCAGGCAAAAGTGTTGAGTTAGCAGCCAATTTTATGACTCTAATGTAAGTCTCAAAAACAGCCTGAATTGTTTCTGTGTGCTGAGAACAGAAGAAACAATAATATCTTGTCAGAAGTATCATATTTACAAGAACACAGCAAAACTAATACAATTAAATGTGTTGTTATCATGAGAAAAATGTTTGTTGACTTGGAGATTATACTGTTAATCAAGTTCTGGTATACTAAGTGATGCTAAGTGTTAACTGACAATGCCTGCCATATGGCCTAATGTTAAAAGTTAGATGAATTGCAAATTCGTTGACAATTTTTAGAAGATAATTTATCGGGTAGTTTTTATTTATTAATTACTTATTTACTTAACTGATTTGTCAAATAAAACAGAATGTTTTACAATAATATAAGCAGTAATTAAAATTAAGACAGTGCTAGTGCTAATATTTTTGGTTTGTGGGTACATGTATGTAATAGAGTTTATGAAGGAATGTTTGAGTAAAACTTTAAGACACTGATTTCAGCCATATTGCTTTTAGGATATGCAACAATGCACTTGAATTTTAGAAAATTAGAAATGTCCAAAAGTGTTTATCAATTTCAGTCAAATGTTGATGCTGAAGGCGGATGTCTTGGGCTAAAGGCACAAATATCACAGTTCACGTGCAAATCATAACACAATGCATCCATGCCCACTTAACGTCCTTTTAGAAGCAGATGATGAAGATGTAAAACTATACCTTCAGTTATCGGGGAAACGCAAGTAAGCAGGCTATGCGTTAACACAGTTAAGAAGTAAGCTTCTATTTCAACCAGTAGTCAGAAAAATTTCTTTTTTTTATTATGTAACTCCTATACCTTTGTAAACTTTTGACTGAGAACATCAGCATATTTTCTTATATTGTGATCTGTTTTACTAGTTTTTTTTATTCAATCTCCTATCCATAGTAGAAATAAACAACTTCTAAACTAGTGTCTAATTCAAAATTATGATTGTTGTTACTATATAAACCATGTAATGAAGAAAGTAAAATAACTAGATAAACCAAAACAACATACCAATTTTAGTTTCTGTTGTTTATCTACAGTGGCCTTGGTCTCTAATAATTCTTTATCCAGCTGCTCTTTATGCTTCAGATGCTGGAAATGAGAAAACAATTAGGTAATCAATTTAATGTATTTAATAAAAACAAAGTGAATAAATCCATCTAATGGTATTTAACAAAAAACAACTGATTCAAAGAGCTCAATATTTAACAGAAAACAACTGAATCAAAGAACTCAATAAAGAACAGAAAACAACTGAATCAAAGAGCTCAATATTTAACAGAAAACAACTGAATCAAAGCACTCAATATAGAACAGAAAACAACTGAATCAAAGCACTCAATATAGAACAGAAAACAACTGAATCAAAGAACTCAATAAAGAACAGAAAACAACTGAATCAAAGCACTCAATATAGAACAGAAAACAACTGAATCAAAGCACTCAATATAGAACAGAAAACTGAATCAAAACAACTGAATCAAAGAACTCAATATAGAACAGAAAACAACTGAATCAAAGAGCTCAATATTTAACAGAAAACAACTGAATCAAAGCACTCAATATAGAACAGAAAACAACTGAATCAAAGCACTCAATATAGAACAGAAAACTGAATCAAAACAACTGAATCAAAGAACTCAATAAAGAACAGAAAACAACTGAATCAAAGAGCTCAATATTAACAGAAAACAACTGAATCAAAGCACTCAATATAGAACAGAAAACTGAATCAAAATTAACAACCTGAGATTGTGTTATCTTTATGACATGAATGTTTTAACACATCCACTACCAAGGGGTTTAACACACTGTGACTGCTCAGTATTAATAAATTTTAAAAAATGTTTAAACAACAGCAAAAAAAACTAATGAAAATTGATCTAAAACACATATTTTGTTGGGACAATTTGTTCACAAAGTCAGAAAAGTGGCTCATACAAGAATTACATGATTTTAGCAGGAATTAATTGTGAAAACAACAATAAATTAAAAGCAGCAAAATGTACCAGCTACAAGAGCCGCATTTTGCAGCTCAGGGTATTGAATGTGTTTAAAATATTAATTTTTTCCCACTAAAATCACAAACATATCCATGAATTAACAAAATACATGTTAGTCAAGATGATCAGTTACTGAGGACTGAATACAATAAACAACCATTTTTTATATTTGAAAAAATTCTTCCTTTTCTATCATATTCCTTAACTTTTTATTCTTTAGTATTTCTCAACAGAAAAACAGCTAAATTCTATTCTGTAACTGTCTGTTGCTGTTATTTCATGTCCGTATATGTCTTCCTATCTCTCTCTATTCTCAACATTTTCACAACATAAATATACATCCACAAGCCTTACCCAATATCTTCTTCAATATCATATGCTAAAATAATTATTATGTGACATGACTATGTAAAATTACCTTGCGCTCCCTCCGAGACAGTTTCATCATCTTGTCTTTCCGCTTCATCTTTTCAATTTTCCACCAATCATAGACAGATCAACTTCCTTAATATTCAGGGTAAGAAAAGTTTCTAAAACCTGTGAATAATAGCAGGAAAAATAAAATAAATGTAAACATTACTATGAATGATTAAGAAATCAGTCTGACAGAACAATACAATTAATAGAGGAAAGGAAAGTATAGTGTACTTGGATCAACTGTAAAATACTTTATGAAACTATGAACGTTACTATTTTAATTATCTGTAACTAATAATGTATTCTTTATATTAATAACTTAAAATTAACTATAATGGTATAGACTTTTGTGAAATGGCTCATAGTTTGAAGCAAATATGAAAATACTGAAGAAATGAACGACTTAATCAGAAATTTGGCCGTAAAAAGATCACATGTGACACTCAGCAATCATGCACAAGGGAAAACATCTGCCGGGCAGTCCCCATACATATGTTTTTTAAATTAAGCTCTTAACTTTTACAACAGACTTAGTAAGTCAGTAAGGCCACGACAATATGGAGATAGACAACAAATATAAAATAGCAACAATCAACATATGCGGAATAATGAACAAAGAAGTGCACTTAGAAGAAATGGCAAAGAAGAAAATCAATATACTAGGATTAGCAGACACCAGAGTAAAAGGACAACAAGAAAACACATATGAACTAACGATAATATTCTCAGGAGTCAACAACATTGAATAAAACATGGAGTGGGCTTTATCATTGACCCAGACCACGCAAAGAATATTCTAGAAATAAAATACTATTCAGAAAGTACCCCTATAATGCCAAGTGTCATATAGGGAATATGGTGTTAGTGACTATAAATTTTACAGACCTTCGGCACATGATTTTTGAGGTAATGTGGTCAGTATTACGCACATGCCGCTTTACTTTCCCAGAAAAAAATCCGGTACTCATTAAAGGCTGGATGCACTATATGTAACAACAATGAAAAAGACAGTGAAGAATTCTATGGGACACTAAATTAAATTGTTACCAAGACTGATAAAAGTGTCAACATGTTGGTGATGAGAGATTCTAATGGAAGACTTGGGAAACGCAACAGTAAGAACAGAGATACCGTCTTCGGAAGTACTCATATTTTTTCCATCCATGAGTAATTGACGTTTCAAGCTGGGCCTCACTGGTGAGACCAGGGTTGCCGCAGAGAGAAATAATAAATAAAAATCCCAACTGGTGTAGCTGGGATTTGAACCCACAACTTCTGTCTGAAGGCCGGCATCTTGCCTCAAGACCAACCAGTGTGCCCCCAGATTTTATACTAACAAGAAAACAGAAGAATAGAGTTTGCACTAGGCAAAACATGGGAACTCTAAATTTCTGCTCAGGTTGAGAAACATGGCCAGATGAAAACTTCACATCTGTTTTTGGTCTTCATTGTCTGGAGTTATACTGGAAATCTGCAGATGTGGTTGAAGCCTGCATCAGGGTGTATTATAAGTCCTATAACATCTGACACACCTTGACAAGATCTTACATTGTAGATCATCAAACAGTCTTGAAATAAGTGTAATAGGTTTTATTATCCTTTACGTTACTTTTATCTGGGTCAAAGTAGAAGTTCTGACCCAAACACTTGTGGCAATTGCATGTTTACTGTCCTTCCTCATAAGAAAACCTCATGCACATACCATAATTCTGATAAAAGCCCTGGAATATATGTGTGTGTGCGTGTGTGTTTGTCCACAGCAAACTCAAATTTCAAGAATTTGTATTTTGAGGTGGTGACTTTTACGGTGGAATCGTAATGTATGGATAAATTATATGTGATGACTATTCCTCTCCTGCATGTTACAGGGGCCTCGTTATGAGGGAAGTAAAGAATAGTGACACTGTGACCTTCCAGGCATGTCGTAAGAGGTGACTAAGGAGGTTGATCGATGGCTTGACAAGCTGTCATTGTAAAAAGTATTGTTATGGAGCCATAGATTTAAGAAGCAGTGATCTCTACAATATGTGCCATTTTGGCACGCAAGGTCTCTGTATTTGAGATTGCGGTTCTGCCCTATGTGCCACCTTGGGCTCGAAAGGACAATAGATAGATAGATAGACTATTCCAAAATGAAATAACTCTAATTGTGGAAATGTATCTAAAACATTTTACTAGACAAAAGTAAAATAAAACATGTAATCTATATTTACCTCAGGTTTGACTTTAAAGTTTCTTTTCTTCACCATTCTGCCAATGTTTCTGATGATCTATAAATATGCAGAAACATTAACAAGTAAATATATGGCAAAATTATCTCTCTTTATATTCATCTATTGAAGCATATGAGATTGTGTTATTTCTTGAGACCTACATACAGTCTGAATGTGTTTTTTTTTAACAACTAACCAAATGTTATTTCAACCAAAATAAATTGTACACTTGGGGAAATATTGATAAAATATGAAGGTTATATACACAAACAAGTAATATCATTAGTGTTCGAAATAGGTCTAATGATTAATTTAAATCAGACCCAGAAATAAAAGAAGATAAAAAATGTGAACAAACTTTAAAGTAAGTTCAAACAGACCTCAAGCGTGACTTCTCCAGACTTGTCTTCTTTGAATACCCTTTTGATAGCACTGCAAACAATCTCTGAAAACTGCAATAGCAAATTTAGCATCATCAGTTGGTGTCTTGCAACAATTAAAATGCAACTTTTACATCTATTTTGTTCTGGCTATCTTCTTATTCTAATTATTTACTGTTGTCTTCTTTCAGAGTTAATAAAGAAATCTTTAACCTCATCAATATGTATGGCATAAGATTAGTGATGAAATAGATCCCAGGACACTCCAACAAACCAGGAAATGATAAGACAAATAAATTAGTTAAAAGAGGATCCAGAGAGACAATTTCACACAGCTGACAAATCATAAACTCCAACAGTAGAGAAGATTGACTGAATGGATGGGCCCAGGGAAAAACAGGAAGATAATTTTGTTTCCTTACATGACAAGGCCTAACTTCCATGACAACATTAACAATCTAAAAAGAAGAGACCAAATCCCCATCTTTGGACTGAGAACTGGTCAAGTACCTCTGAACCTCATTTATAGAATACAAAGAAACCAAACTCAAGAATGCCTGCTCTGTGAACACTCACATGAAACAATAGAAGATCACCTTTTAACTGTTCAAAGCTCGCCAACATTAGAGCAACTCCACTTCCCCAAAGTCCAGATAAATGGAACACTTTGTATGGAACAACAAGAGAACTAAGAAATACCGGCAGATATCATTACATGGTGTTGGGTTGAAGGGCGTCAGTTCAAATCCATAACAACAACATTAAAGAAATCCTTCAAAATGGTACCTACTTTATTTTATTTTGTGGGTAAAATGTAACAGAATGGTAACACAGTAACTGAAATTTTGACCCATATCACATTGGCATCACCACCCCCCACAATAAAAAGAGTTCTTAAATGTTATGTAGACCCAGACTTAACATATGGATGTGAATCATGGACAATAGGACAACAGACAAGAAAATCACTGGAGTCTGTAGAAATGTGGTTTTACAGAAGAATGTTGAGAATACCATGGACAGCTAAGAAGAGTAATGAAAATGTTCTGAAAGAGGTCAAAGCAAAAAGAGAGCTAATTTCCAATATTAGGAAGAAACAATCATCATTTTTGGCCATGTAATGAGAACAGAATAACTGGAATATATTGTAACAACTGGAAAAATTTAGGGACGAAGACATAAAGGGAAGCAAAGAGAGAAAATATCAGACAGCTTAAGAGAATGGCTTGGCAGAAGGTCAACAACAGAAATGATCACCTACGCCTGTAGGCCCGGTACTTGATGATGATGGTGATATTCTCAACATTCTTCTGTAAAACAAAATGTTATGTTACCTCCAACTATCTTCATGTTTGTTATCCAATGGTAGGACACACTTCATCGTATCAAGACTGCCTATACTTTAGATTTTAGAATGTTTTTTGTTTCTAGAATTTCTGACAAGAGTTTTAATTAAGAAAGCATTTTTATATCAGAATCTCAGATACATTGGCTAAATGTTTGGAAGAATTAGAAAAGCTCAAACACATGAAACCATTGACATTGTACTGATGACTGAGCTGTCATCAAAGAATGACAATTTTTATTTTTAATAGTAGATAACTAGAATGTTAAGAGTATAATGCAATCAAACATAGATGTCAGGAGCGACAATATTACAGCTTGATAATTTTGTTACAATGTCAAAAACAAATTACATTTCATCCATAACACAAACACACTTCTTACCTGTGGATTGGTACGATTTGTAAAGGGAACAAGAGCGTTGATGATGTTGTTACGATAGTTGAAATGAGTATGATTCACAAGCATCTCACACAAACATTTAAGTGCCAATTTTCCAAACTCCTGAAGATAAATGTGTAGAATGCTTGAAATATTCTTGTACAAGCAGACGTCTAAATAAAGCATCAATTCTATAATTAAAAATTCTAGTACAGATTAGGTTTCCATCCTCAGATGATGTCTATCTTTGACAATCTGTTTGTATCTTATCTTTCTATATTTGTTCTTAGTTACCACCTTATTCCCAATCAAAGCAAAGTTTATTTAAGATCTTGGAAGCATGCATTAACATTTTTCATTAATCAACTAAAAACATAACTTTTTTCTATTTAGTTTGCCAAGAAAAAGGCATTTGTTAAACCTTGTAGCAATTTACAGCAAGGATGTGATCTTTGTATTTTTTTTATCCTGGACACATTTGTCTTCATTGCAGCAAATTTTTAGTGATAAAGTTTACCTTCACTCATCAATCCTTACTTTCATGGTTGAGCAGTCAGTTTCCTAAACCACCATTATGCTAGAATAGTAGACTGATAAATTATACATCTCTGGCCCTGATGCCAGCAGTCAGGAAGGAATCACTGACATATATCAGAATATTCAATGTATCAGGATCAAACACATTTAAATTGATACTCCACTCTTTAGTTTGAATTAATTTTTAGGTGCAATTAAAGCCATGCTTGAATGTGTACTATCAATTACTTATCACTGCCTCTTTCTTTGTTTAAGTTTCAGTCAAAACAAGGCCCCAGGTTCATATACTGTCATGGGTTTTTTTAATTCTATGAATGATTAGTTTAAAAAGTTAGGTGTATCATCATCAGCATCATCAAGTACTGGACCTGCTGGCGTAGGTGATCATGTCTCTCCACAACTTTCGATCTTGACAGTTATTTATCATTTCTGTTGTTGACCTTCTGCCAAGCCATTCTCTTAAGCTGTCTGGTATTTTTTCTCTTTGCTTCCCTCTATCTCTTTGTCCCTAAATTTTTCCAGTTGTTACAATATATTCCAGTTGTTCTCTTCTCATTACATGGCCAAAAAATGATTGTTTCTTCCTTTATGTGTATAGTTATTTATTAACAAACACAGACTGTGTATAAACTAAATAACCATATACTTTATATATCATACAAAATAGATGTCAATTATTTATTTCTAACTTATATATATATATATATAACGGTATATAACTTATAATATAATGTATATATAAGTTAGATAACTTATATATATATATATATATATATATATATAGAGAGAGAGAGAGAGAGAGAGAGAGAGCAAGAAAGAGAGAGACCTTTCGAGCCATGGCTGGCCCATAGGGTATAGACCCAGATACTCTTTCTCTTTTCTAAATTTTATTTTCTAGCAGCCTCAATCCTTGCAAAGATCTGTTATCAAATCCTGCCATTTGTCTCCGTTCTGTGCAAGCATCTTTGATCTCATAGGGGAAGCAGATTCCTGCTGCCTTTGCCTCTCTGATCAATGTTCTTCTCAGTGTTTCTTTGGGTTGGCCTCTTTTCCTCTTACTTGTTGTTTCCCACTTGAGGGCCTGCTTTGTTATTTGGATGTTATCTTTTTTCATCACATGTCCTACATATGTCCATTGTCTTTTCTTGATTACTGATGATATTAGTGGTTGATTGGTGATTTCTCTAATTTCCTCATTTGTTTTGAATTCGTTCCATGCTATACCAAGTATTTTCCTCAGACATTTATTTACAAATGCATTCAACTTTGTTTCTATGTCGCTTGTTGTTTTCCAGTCCTCGCATGCATATGTAAAGGTTGATAGTACGTTTGATTGGAATAATCTAAGTTTTGTTTTTGTGCTAATGAGTTTTGATCTCCACATCTGAAGGCTTTTGAAGGACATTGCTGCCTTAGTGATTCTGATTCAAACTTCTCTAATTGTATGCCCTTCCTGATCAATGTGACTTCCAAGATAGACAAAGTGATCAATCTCTTCCAATGTTTTGTTTTCCATGTGTGTGTGAGCATATATATATATATATATATATATATATATATATATATATATATATATATAAATCATATACAAGACAAAATATATAAATGTAAAACTATATTCCTATAATATAAAACTACAACATACTATCATGCTTTCTTGTGGAAGTTTCAGATCACAAATTCCATGCTTGGTTAAAAAACTTTTGTCTGGAACAGGCTTCACTGAAAGAAAAAAAGATCACTGAATTTCTTTCTTTTTTTTTTTTTGTACCACAATAGACTCATGGCAGCTACATAATAAATTTGTAAGAACAATGTACTTTCACAGAAACTGCAGTGTAACTTATTTATTAAAAAAACATTTATATTACAACATCTTGTTCTGCTAGAGTTTGGCTTCCATGACAACTACTCTGAAAATTGTCTGTCCTGTCCTGTGTCTGAAACACTTAATTCCAGCTTGTCTGTGATATTTGGCAATCATCCTCTTCCAGAGCTACCTATCTCTTGTGTACCTGGTATCATACCCTCCATAAAGATTTTCTCTAGGCCATCATGTCATTTTATATGACCAAAAAAAATGTTATTTACCATTAACATTCTTCTTCCTTCCTTCATCATTTGCCTTTCAGCATGGAAGGGAGATATAGTTTGCAGTCTTTTGTTCTTCTATTGGCCTCTCCTGCTGTTATGTTTCCTAGTATTGCTAATATTCCATCAAACCATCTTTTCTGGTCAACCCTTGGGTCAGGTGTTCTCATAGCATTTATTGAAGGTTCACTGTGTTGTATTTTGAGCGTTATGTTTAACTAAACACAAAAGAATATCAATACATTAGAAATTTAGTCCTGAAAAATTAAAATATTGTCAATGATGAAACTTAATCAAAAGAGAATACTCTTACCTCTAGCCATTGTTTCTAAGAATTCTAAATAAATTTTATAATTCAGCAAAAATGATGCCTCATAGTCCCACAAACTTTTTGTCTCTTTCTTTACCTGAAAGTTAAGGATAAATAAATGTTGCTAACATAATAAATTGCCATAAATAATGTGGCGAACTGAATACATTGCCAGACAGCTGCTAAATTCTTCTACTGGTAAGTAAGTGCCATGAGAGAGAATAAAATTGAAATAGGCACAAATATAAATATCATGCAGGGGCGAGAGCAAAGCTGGAAAAACTTAAATAAAAGTAAAAATGAACTGTTAGTTGTCATGTCTCTGATGAAGGCATGTGGCAGAAATATAATATTTTGTTATGTTTCTATATTAGTTTAGCTGCCCAATACAATTTTACGTTTATTTTATTGCTATATTATTATTTATATGTAGGGAGGCATACATCCCACAAGTATTTGTAGGTAATTGAGTTAAACTGTCCCAATATTTTTTAGCTACATTCTTCAGTTGTTCAACATCTCTTAGTTCACTCATTTTAGTTGTAGTCTACTGATTTTCTGTTTGAGTGTTGCCCAAATGATTTCAATTTGGTTTGGGTTGGAACTATTGCTGGGCCACTTCAGCACCATCACATTCTCCTCTTGCAGCCATGCGTTGGTGGTATTAGCTGTACTCTTTGGATCAAATCGGCTCAGCCTGAACAATTCGAGTGATATGTTAACGATCCTTTGTGCCCAAAATTCTAAACTTCCCACTACCTTTTTTACACATGATTCCATTACCTGTTTTTAATTTACTCACAGCTCCATGGACACTCCACTCAGTTCAAGGTTTTATAAATATTGGAACATGTTTGATTTCCTCCATTCTAAAGCTATGGTATTAATATACTCTTTGATTTTCTATTCATTTTCTGCCACTAGCAATAGAAATTGCTGTCTGCCCTACTATTAAAGGACTTCACATTCTTTTCTTTACTTTTAGCAGTATTTGTCAACTTTAGTGAAATGCAAATGTGGGACAGAACATACATATTTAGATTTCAGCATATTTAACTCAGCTGTAAAAAATACTGTTTCTAGATAGTAACGCAGACAAATGATGGGAAAATAAGAACAATAACAAAATGGGGATATAATTAGCATGGTCAGCTTTCACTGCACTAGAAAACATGTACATTTTTTTTAATAGGTTAACACAAATTTTAACCACAATGTTAAGTCAGTTATATTGTATGGCTGTGAATTATGGAGAAGAATAAAATGACAGCTATGAAGGTACAGATGGTACCTCATTAATTGATCCCTGTGCAAAATTAAAGGATGGAATATCACGGCAAAGTTACTACCAAAGAACTATGGGAAAGTACTAAACAAATATCAGTGGACAAAGAGATATAACAAAGACAATTACACTGGATTACACACGGAAAATAAACTGGGAATATATTAAATGACAGGTCCTCCTCAAGGGAGAAGACAAAAGGGGAGGCCTTAATAGAAGACAGGTGGAATCAAAGATGAAGAAGATTCGTAAGACATTTTAATCTTGATCCTTCCGGTGCCATTAGATGTTGCATAGGGCTTGTAGTGTTTTTCATTCCCAAAAAAGAGCCTGTTTTTTTAATTCCTTTGTCTCTTCTCAGCACATGTCCATCTTCTCTTCCTAATTGTAGATGAGATCGTTGGTTGTATGGACATTTCTCTTACCTCAATATTAATCTTCATTTCATTCCATTGTACACAGAATATTCTCCTTAGGCATTTGTCTTCAAAAGCATTTAGTTTTCTCTCAATCTCTTTTGTTGTTTTCCAGCTTTAAAATGCATAGGTAAGGATTGATAATATGTTTGAGTTGAATATTCTAAGTTTAGTTTTCTTGCTTAGCATTTTTTTATTTCCATATTTTGTCCAGGTTTTTAAAATTAACTGCTGCTTTCGCTATCCTGCTTCTGATCTCTCTCTTTGTTTTACTTTCTTGATCAATATTACTTTTTCTTCTTCTTTCCTTCCTCATTTGCTTTTCAGCATTGAGCATAATCTATATTACTACCAAAAGATGAATAGTGGTCTACTCTTTCTGGCGTGAGATATATATTGTCCTCTGGAGTATTGTTATTTTTAATTATTTTTGTTTTATCCCTGTTGATTTCAGGTCCTATTATTTTGCCCATGGATGATAAGGTATCTAATATCTTGCATCTTGATATTATCACTTAGGAGAACTATATATTCTGCAAAATCTAGATCTTCCAAGTAATTCTTGTCATACCATTTAATGCCATTATTGTCTTTGTAGCATTTACTCATTATGTACTCATGTAAATATTGGTAAGACATGGAGTGATCTTAAGGAAATGGCACCAAACAGGGTCCCTTAGAAATTGTTTGTTAACAATTTATGCTCCCCAGATAGTTTAAAATAAGACTACTTTACAGTCTGTGGACTGCCCCATCTTGGTCTCTAAAGTTTACTACCAAAGTATTCCATGACAGGTCTCTTCCCATGTAGGTCAGAAGTTCCTATGACTGTATGATTTCTTCAACAAGATGAGCCACTTCTGATAACTTGCTCCCATGTAGGGACTTTTTCTACTTAATTATCTAAAGTAGTCAGTTTGTGGTTACTATTTTATTTGGATAGAACATATCTATTTTTTTCTGATAGGGAAAATGGGAAACAATTCTGATTACAGATTGCATTACATTTGTTACACTATGTAATAAATGCACTGTGTGCACAAAAATACAAGCTGAAAGCTAAACAGCTGTAACAATACCCTCTGTGCTTTCTCCTTCTCTGTTGGTATCCTCAGACGATAGCCAGGAACAATATCTTTAAACACCTCCATCAATGACACCATAGCATACTTTCGCACAGTCAGAGAAACACCTGTGTCTGTGTCTCCTAGCATGAGACGAAGCTCCTTCAGCTTTTTCATCTAAAGAAACATAATTTTGTACATTTTATGAATCAAACAATTATTAAAGTTGCAAACTTCTGAAGTCATTGATTTTCTACAAACTTACTTTTAAGCAAAGACTAAATGAACTTATGTTAGGTTTTTATTATAAATGCTGACAATGTTCTTTGTACTCTAAGACTGCTATTATAAGTTTGTAACGCTAGCACCAATTATTTTGAAGATTATTTATCTTATTTAGTTATACCTGTTGTTTTATCAAGTCTTTCCAATATTCTTTTATATTAAGCAATTAATTTTTTTATTAATGAAGCTAGTCTTTTAAGTCTATGTGAAGCAGATCAGTTTCCCCTGCAACTTTCCTCCAAGATGTGAAGTAACAATTTTGTCCCACTTAATTTATCACTCTAGCCACATTAAGACAACATTGTAAGTGTAGTACTCAAAGAGCATAGATATAAAAACGAACAATATTCAAAATGTGTACAAATCTGGTGTGCATTTTAAAAATATTGTTACAAAAATGAAAATGAATTATAAAAAAACAACAAATCAAATTTTTTTTAAAATATAATTTTGTAACTTATCTACAATGATGGAGTGCAGGTGGCTGAATCGATAACTTGTCATGCTTCAAGTTAGGAAAATACAGGTTCAAATCATAGAAAATTTTTTTTTCATATAGGAGGTGAAATACTGACCCTAACACTCCCTGGCAACTGCACTGGTCAAGTGGCTTTTATTAGCCAGTCCTATAATTCATATCCCTTTCCCCCACCCACCCACCACACCAGAAATGGAATAAATGCCACAAAGATATTTTTTTAAACCACAATCAAATACTCCATGTTAAAAACTGTAAAAATAATTTATTGATATAAGATGACTTAAGAACAACAAAATTGCTATATGAAATTTGATGGACAACAAAAGAATTAAATCAGATCAAAGACCAGGATGAATTTACAACACAAAATTGCTGTGGTTAATATTAACTGCGAAGAGTTCTTTAACGTTATATCATTGCACACAGGACCACCTAATTTTCGCTGTTATATGAGAGAACTAGACATTGGATCTCACTGCTCAGAGACCAATGAAAGGTAAAACCACAAAGAAACCACAGATTTGAAGTGAAAAATTTCCACAGCCAATGGTGGGATTCAAATCAGGAACCTTCCTGTCCAGAGGTCACCATCTTACTTCTAGACCACCCAATCCCCCAAAAAATATCCAATCTGCAATTTCAAAATTAAGATCTTACAAATGAAAACAGAGACAGAAAGTCTTGTGAAAATCGGCATGAAATTATGCTTTAGATAAGGTAAAGGTAAAGTACGAGACTTTAGATGATGGAGATGAATGGGCATCACGCTCAGAAAAAAGTGGAAGCAGAGATAAATAGGGAGTACTGCATGAAAGATGGCTACAGAGCTTGCAAAGTGAGGAGGTTTTGTTGTAACTCTCCAAGACACCACTGGCCATCTTGTCAGTTTGCGGTAGAGGACCACACACACACACACACAAAAAAAGTGTTATTACAAAAATAAATCAGCAAATTTCACATCTAAATTGGTACAACCAAAGCTGCAATATAATGGCGTAAGTGATCATTTTCTCTACAACTATCTCTACTGTTGTTTAACATTTCTGTTCTTCACTTCCTGCCAAACCATTCTATTAAGCTGTCTTGTATCTTTTCGATTTTCTATCTCATCCTCCCTTATTGAGTTATTTGCGGGTCATCATCATTGCACTCCAAACATGTCCATAGGTGCTCAGATCCCCTCCTCAGCAAGTCCTGCAGTGTCCAGCGAACGACAACTCCAATTCTGTGTTGATTGATAAGTATTCTTACACGCCCACTAAGTTTCTTGTTTCTGGCTGTGCCCATCTAACTCCCTCAATTTTTCTAGTCATCACAATATATTCCAAATGGTCCCTTCTCTTTAAATGGCCACAAAAAATTATGATTGTTTCCACCTCATGTTAACAAAAGGGAGCTTCGATAGCTCAGTGGTTAGTGAACTGGACTACAAAGGACAAGAGGCCGGGTTTGATCCTGACTGACGACTACCAGGTTCACCCAGCATTAAGTGGGTACCGGATTTTTTTCTAGGAAAGTAAAGCAGCACGGGCGTATTACCAACCACATTACCCCAAAAATCATGTGCCGAGGGTACTTACATTATTCTGTGGATCCTCTAACACAGCATTTGATAAAGAAGCAATTTTCTGTTTCTTTTCTGTCAGTTTGTTCTTGCGATAAGCAAACAGCTCTGCAGTGCTCAAAGTGGCCAGATAATCTTTCTCATTTAAAGTGTCTGTTTTGTTACTGGGTTCAGTCAATTCTGCATCCTCCACACCATTTGTTTGCATTGGCCCTTGACCATCTGACAAACTGTTGTCTACATCTGTTATGAGACATTAATAATTGTTATAACAATAAAGTCATTATAACTATGTATGTAGCTAAAAGGCTGACTCTTGACAAAGCAGTTAGTAATTTGCAAGATTCATGATAAGTAAGATGAGTGATTATTCCGTATAAGAAACATGATTTGATAATGTTATTTCTTCAGTTAAGATAGCACCCAAAAAAAATGTATGTAATTTAGTAAATGAGTGTTTGTAGATCATGTGTAGGAAGAATGTGATTCCTAGATCAGCGTTATAAGGCACAGTTTGAACAGGCAAGCAAAATAATGCACGGTTTTTAAAAAAGTGGTTTATTTACAAAGAAATACAAAGCTTGTTAGTACATTGTAATGATAATTTATCTGCATTCTATAGGAATGTTGACACTGGCTGATTTCAGCACTGATTCAGCATAGTAACACAGTTTCATATACATTTGTATCACTATACCATTATTTGGATAATTTCATTATATACATTTTTATGCCATGGTTAGACTTGACAACAAAAGCATGGTTAATTAATATAGATTTTCTGAGAAATAAATGTGTAAATCTACTAAGAAATAATTAAATTTTTTTTAGTCAAGAATATGCAAAGACCATAATATATACAGTAGTAATAATTATAGTACATAATAGTAATTATAATACAAATATTTAACCCTAGATTATGACACTGTATAAATAGCAATCTTAACATAAAAATTCTTGGAACTGAACAGCTTGCCATGCATGACAATTTTTTTCCCACTGGTGACCCCTGACAATTCATGGCTGATGGAAGGTTTTTTTTTAAAACGCTATGCATGTGTTGTTAGAAAAATATGGCGCTATCATAAAATTGCAGCTTTCTCTTATAAATTTGGCTATAAGTTCAATAATTTTTTTGTTTTACTCCTGACTGTGAAATGCTTTTCGATTGTCAGCGAGACATCAAACAAACCTTTGCAAACACAGGATAGGCAACGAATGACCACAGAGTTAAAAGTGAACTTACTGGTTGACCTAACAACCAACGTTAAATAGACAAAGCACCATGTCTATAAACATAGCGCTATGCGTCAAATTCCGGGACAGAAATCAGGCATAAGCAGAAAAAAGATTACTGCATCTGATTCCAGCGACTCTACAGAGGTAAATGCAAAGATTTGTAGCAAAAGTTCAAAGAAAACATTATTTCTCCAAATTACAACGGGTTATTTTGAGTAATGAATTTCACAAATGTATCATAAAAACTTGTCTCACAGATAGGTATTATTATATTATATTGGCATTAACTTTTTTTTTTACTAAATTTAATTCCACCATTAAGAGTTTCCAAAAATGATATCCCATTGTAAAGGTATTTAAAAATGTTTACATTTAATTCTGTGTGTACTTTATTTGAGTACAAGATAATAATGATGAATAGTACCTTCTCTACTTTCAGAAACATCTTTCTCAACCATCTGCTTTATAACCTTTCCCTTGGCTATGATAGGAAGCATCATCTTCATGTTCTGTGATTCTTTATCTGCTGCAAATGTTCTTGGCAGTTTTTCATATGCCTCCTCTTCATCTGGATCTTCTCGTTTTCTTTTCTTGCTTTGTGGTTTGCTCCTAAAATTAATATAAGAAAACATACATTTATACAACTATGGTCCTAAAATTAATATAAGAAAACACACATATACACTTATAGAATTAATATTAGAAAACACACTTATGGTTCTAAAATTATACACTTCCTACATACTATCCTACATGCACTTATGGTCCTAAAATTAATATAAGTAAACACATGTTGATATATACACTTGAAACTGTCACTTTATTGCTTACTTAACATTCCATGATTTCAGCCAATATAAAAAGCAGTGAGCAAAAGTAAAGGTAAAGTACGAGACTTGAACAGGCTTATTAGCACGCGAGTTTCCACCCATATGTATCCAATCGCCCATCCAGAAATGTTAGATTTCTGGATAGTGTCGCTTCAAGCATCGAAACTCAAATGCGAGGCAACATTCCTCACCTTCCCAGGGTAATACTCTGGTACCCATTTTTGCCAACGGCTGGGTCAACCATGAGGGTATTTTTTTTTCCAACACGAGTACAATTCACACTGCTCCCAGCGGGAATCGAACACGGGTTGTCCGAACGTCGGTAGTCCAGTCGGGTGGTATTCCCAACTAGGCTACCGAGGCCCCCTAAAAAGCAAAAGTAAACTGATTCAATTCTTATTATACTTTATTAACATCGACAAACAGCCCTGATCACCACCATCAGTATTCAACTATTTCTTGTAATGACAATCAATTTTTAAATTTTAAAATCTGTACATTTTATTTATATTTCATTTATCGCTTATAGCCATACATTTATTTGTTTCTATTCTTTTTATTGGTGTCACACATTTCAAAAAAAAAAGAAACTAGAAATTGTAAATTACAACTTTAGTTAATATATAATAAGACTTGACAAACTAATGTTTCAACACACGTTTTTAACAAGTATCAAGCACTCTCAAATGAGTATAAATTTTGGCTTCAGAAATTCATTTTTTTTTTAGTTCTTTTTAATCTTATAAGCTTTTCTCTTTTTACATGAGCAAAGTCATGGATAGTAACAACCATTTGTCTTCTTTTTTTTTTTTTTTTTTTTTAGATTTTATTGTTTTATCTTTCTTTTTAATTAATTTTTTCTATGGCTGGTTAATATCGTTTGTTGCGGTTGTGTGTAAATTTTTATGAAGAAGTATTAAATTTAATTCTTGTTGTTACTTCAAAATACTAAGCCAGGCATATTTGTTTTGCAGAATAAAATTAAGTCCAGGCATTATTGATACTCACCAGTGTTTTTATACAAATATTTCCTTGAAAAAGTCAAAAGATAAATCAAACATATCCAAAATGAATGTTTAAATCCCACCCTGTTCCAAAGTGTTCACTCTTTCATACTTACTCTTTATTCAAATCAGCTCTTAGAAAACTATCAGCATTTTTCAGGTGTTGAAAATAGTGAACATCTTCATCAGAAAGGCCATCATCTTCATCTTCTTCAACATCATCATTGATCACATCTTGTTGTTGTTGCTGCTGTTGTAATTGTTGCTGCTTTTTATTATAACTTTCTTTAATCAACCTCTTTTTCTTTAACTTTTTGTCACTTTTATTAAGCTTGCCTTGTTTAGCCAGACGGTTTGTCCGTTTGTTGGCAAGTTTTGCCAAACTGGCTTTGTGAGAACCTGATTTAGTTTTAGTCTTCTTCATCTGTGAAAAGACAGTGGCAAATATTAAAATATTACTTTATGTTTTGAATTATTAATTATAACATCTTTTTTTCTAAATTTATATTACAAATATAAGACTGGAGGGCAAATCAATTGAATCAAGGGCCATACCATACATTCATTGGTGTAACCTGTATGCACTAATAAACATTCTGAGCAAAACAATAAAAAACATGACACTAAGTGCATGAGTAGACTGACTTCACCAACTCCTACAGATATTTGCAATTAAGCCTCATTTGCAGTTTGGCTGAATGAAATTGTATCAGTACTTAAGAACATACATAAAGTTTGAAGGCATCCATCAAGAATATGCAGCAACAGTTGACTGATTTTCATTATCCATGACGTTATTTCTAGCTTAAATATATTTCGACTTTATTTTTATGACTTACAAGTATTTAAGTAGAAAAACAACAGGAAAAAAATTAAGCCACCTCAAGAGACTTCAGAAGAAAACTGATGACAGCTGGCATCAATTCACTTACTGAAGGAGACTGAAAGGTCCACCCAAAACAGGAACTTATAACAAAAAGTAAAAAAAAGTAAAGTACCCCCGTCACGCCAGGTGGCGTATAGGGAAATATGTTGTTAGTGACTCAATATTTTACAGATCTTCAGCACATGATTTTTGGGGTAATGTGGTCGGTATTATGCCCGTGCTGCTTTACTTTCCCAGAAAAAAATCCTGTACCCATTTACGGCTGGGTGAACCCGGAAGCCGTCGTTGGGATCGAACCCTACCCCTTGTCCTTTGTAGTCTAGTTCACTAACCACTGAGCTATCGCGGCTCCCTAACTTATAACAAGGTAACAAACCCTGTTTGATATCTGACAATACTCGATGACCATGATGATGTTTCGTTAACTATTTTTCTTGGTTCACTATTTTTTTATGAAAATTATATGTAACATTTAATTCTTATTAGCAATTGTCAGGTTTGTTCATTGCTTTTTTTTTTTGTTGTGTGCTCATAAAAATTGGGTTTGAGATCAATCATCAAAAGACTAAAGTCATGAAAAGTTTAATTCCAACAGACAACAAAATATACATGGAAAACAAACCAGTGGAAGATATCGATCACTTTATCTATCTTGGAAGTCACATTGATCGAGAAGGGGATACAAGCAAAGAAATTAGAATCAGAATAGCTAAAGCAGCAATGTCTTTCAGAAGCCTTGAAAAGTTGTTGAAATCAAAACTCATCAGCACAAACACAAAACTTAGACTATTCAAATCAAATGTACTATCAACCCTTATGTATGCATGTGAAAGCTGGAAAACAACAAGAGATATAGAAACAAAGTTGAACGCATTCGAAAATAAATGTCTAAGGAAAATACTTGGTATAGCGTGGAACGAATTCAAAACAAACGAGGAAATTAGAGAAATTGCCAATCAACTACTAATATCTTCAGTAATAAAGAAAAGATGATGGTCATATGTAGGACATGTGATGAGAAGAGATAATAACCGAATAGCAAAGCAAGCCCTCATGTGGGAAATAACAAGTAAGAGAAAAAGAGGAAGACCCAGAGAGACACTGAGAAGAACAATACTGGGAGATGCAAAAGCAGCAGGACTCGGCTCCTTCAATGAGATAGAGCTGCTTGCACAGAACAGAGACAAATCGCGAGATATGATAAAATATCTTTAAAAGAATTGAAAACTGCTAGAACAAAAATTCAGATAAGAGAAGGAGTATCTTGGTCTACGCCCTATGGGCCGGCTACGGCTCGAAAGGTCAAGCGAAATATCTGCCACCTTAAACATTTTACATTCCACCTTCAAAACTGGAAAGATAGTACTGCACGTTTGATTTAAGAACAGTCTCAACCTAGAAAATGGCCAAGATCTCATATTCCCAGTACACACACCATTGATCTACAGGAAATTATTCAGACAATTTATTCAGGTAATAAATCAACATGTTTGCACCTCAACACTCAATTTTAATATAACCCATCGCAAGCACACACAATCTATCACACACTCATCAACAAATGCATCCAAGCACCAACAATACATACAATCAATTATAAGTAACCAGCGCATAATGACACCAAAAACAAAATGTATTGAATACACAGTAGCTGAGTCAGGAGTTCATAACCATAATCATCACTATGCTGCTTGCCCAGGGTACATTGTTTTTATTCTTTAGTCTTTTGTCTGAAATCTCTTTTGTCTAGACCAGCGGTTCTCAACTTTTTTTTTTTCACAGCATACCCTTATTAAATAGGTTTTGCTGTCACAAACCCCAAGATTTTTTTCTTTTGTGCTTTCATTCATTCATTCTATTTTCTATTTACCTACAAAATATCATTACATTCTTCAAGCTTTCGCAGATCCCTTGTGACGACACAGCAGACCCCAGGGGGGCAGCAGATCAGTTTGAGAAACACTGATACAACAGGTAAACTATAGAGATTAGTGAGTCATTGATCATCTCTTCTACCTTTCAGCTCCCTGTGGAACATAGGTCTTTAACAAACACTTTCCAAGCTGTACTGTTTCTTGTTATTCTTTTAAGATCATTTGATGTCTTCCACATCATCTTCATCTCTGCTTCCATCTGTCTTCTCCAAGAATATTTTGGTCTTCCACTGTCTTTTTCCTTGGGGATTCCAAAAAAGGGCCTGTTGTGTAATACTCTCAGTTGGCTTCAGTAGTATGTGTCCTATCCAGCACTATCATCTTTGCTGTATCTCTCTATACTTAACAGTACTTAATATTATCTCTATCCACTGGTATTTGACTGGTACTTTTCCAATTTCTAATTCTTATCTATGTTAGTAATTTTGTCCTGCAATTTCCATCCTTTTATTCTGCATAAGCATCCATTATTGAAGATCTGTATCTTCATTTCATGATTGACATTTTTGTTGTTCTCCATGTTTCACAGCCATATATTATACATATAATAAGACTGACTTAACATTGGAGTTCAAATTTTTATTTTTGCATTTAACCTCATTTCTTTGGACTTCCATATGTTTACCAGTGCAATGAATGCTCCTATTGCTTTTGATATCCTTATTTTGCTTGGTATCATCCTTAGACTCTGTTCCTCCTTCTTTATTTACAGTACAGATATATCAGTGGCGTATTCTCTATGTTGCCGCAGCTACTGCTGGTAGCCTTGAATATATTAACGAATTACAAAAGGAAATGGTAATTTATTATATTTTTTTACAATTATATTACAATTTTTCGAATATTCTATTACACATTTCGTAGGTCAATATGATTTATTTGCTTTGATTTGCATTTATTAAAGCAAGGTTTTCCTATGGCCACTATAACGTTTGTGAATGAAACCAAAGCTACTCTACAATATTAAATTGAAACCGCTAGTGACTAGTAGCACATTTCTCATCTATCGGACCGAGGAAATTCACGACCTTGACGTTCAAAAAAGGGAGTCAAAATAATACAGCGGGAGCTACCTCTACAGGAATGCGGTTTCAGTTTCATGGGTTATTTTTAGCTCTAGCCAATTAGAAGCGTTACAAAGTGAAACTGTGTCTGATAACCGGAACTTCCTAACCAATTTATAACTATGTTATGTGCATCAGTATCTGTAGAAAGAACTTTTTCTGCTCTCAAGAGAATCAAATTGTATTGTCGCTCAACTCAGACATAAGTAAAAACGCTTATCTGGTTTGGCATTAATGTCCATTGAGAAATCATTACTTCAGAAACTTAGAAACCAACCCAACAGTACTTTCAATAACAAAGTCATCGATACATTTTCATCCCAAACAAGACAGATAGAATTTACATACCAATAAGTAAGTAATTTGAAATGTAGTGATGTCATTAGTTAGCAAATATTACTTCATGTTAGCCTACTGAATATAATGTATGTGTTTATTTATTATGTCAGCGGTAGCCCAGATCCCAAAACCAGTATACACCGTCGTCCACTGAGTCTGAGATATATATTATGAACTGAATCAGTGAATGATCGTACATCTAGTCTTAAGTCTAGTTAGTAGAGGTATTTCTCCAATTATTATTTGGTTATTGCCAACTATAATTTAATTCTCATCATTTTGGTAATATCTCTATTTATTTTCAATCCCAGCTGTTGTGATCTCTCATCACGTCAAGTAGTATAAGTATGCTCATTACATTTTATCTTGCATCTCATTTGTTAGTAGTTAGTGTTGATGGATAGGACATTAATAGGACTCAGGGAGGTATGATCAGCAGCAAAGTCTAGTCTGTCTAAAGCGTGTAAATTAAATCATCCTGTGTGAGTGTGTAAGTTGAAAGATTTGTGTTCGACACAAGAATCTACAATTTCTGTCTTCGGCTCGAAACTGAAAGGACAATATAAATAGAATTAAATCATGAGTTATATATAATAATAATTATTAATAATATAAGTTCTTGGCGAGGTTCACAATGAGGATCCGTTCCGTTCAATTCAACCTCACAGTCACAGTCACACTGACTTACTGAACTAACTCACTAACTTGACTAACTTACTAAGTTACTTACTTAGACTACTTAGACTTAGAAAATAGACTAGTTAGTTAGACTACTGACTACTTACTAAACTAATAAACTTAGAATACTACTAAACTAACTCTAACAACTTCAACTAACGTCTGTCTTAACTGTCTAAGTTAGTCTAACGTCTAACTACAAATACTTTGAATTTTGAAATACTAACTAAACTAAACTACTTAACTAAAGCTTGTTTCATAAGTCGTGCCCAACTTTAAAAATCAATATCTTTTAAACCGCTTTTTGTAATTTTTTTCAAAATTTGCATGTATAGTTATAATGATTAGAACCCAACAGGGAATTAATTTAATTAAAAACAAACATTTGGTTATTATTATTGCTTATTTGATTTATATAAATTTATAACGACCCATTGATGTAGTCAAAACTTAGTGTTTACAGTATTTAAGTTAAAAATAGCGATTACAAATCTATACACGCTCAAATTTACGATTTTGCACGCTTTCCGCGTGAGTTGTCTGACACAATTAGACACTTGTAGTAAACACGAGACATCGTGTGTTCCATTTCCGGTAATTCAGCGGCGTAACGTGGAACAATACATTTATCATGAGTCTTAAAATGAAATTCTGCAGTTTACAAAACATAGCAATAAAAATGTATGACTATTTTTGCAAAGAGGCTAAACGAGGAAGATTATTTCATTCTTTAGAAAACCCTGAGAATAGGACAAGACACATTTTGGATTTATCTAAACGGTCATTTAATCGCTGGATTCAAGCACGTGACCGTCAATGTTCAAAATATACAAAATCACAAGGAAGAGCAAAAATGTTGGATAATTTCGACAGTGAACTTATTAGAAGTGAAATTCGCAAAATGTTGGGTATGAATGAAACTGTTACAATAAGAAAATTAAAAGTATCGCTGAAAAAGAACAACAGTATTGAAATATCAAAGTCTACATTATGGAGGAATGTGAGAGCTGCAGGCTTTACATTCAGAAAGTATTCCAATGGACGAAACATCATCTGTGAGAAGCCACGTATAGTAGTCATGAGAAGCAAGTACTTACGTGAAGTAAAAGAGGTGCGCAAGCAAGGTTATGATATTGTGTACTTGGATGAAACATGGATCAATGCTCACCACACTAACCAAAGGGAATGGCAGTCATCAGATGGAAAGATTAAGAGATTAATACCTAGCAGCAAAGGACAGCGCTTGATAATTGTTCATGCAGGTAGTCGACAACATGGACTAATACAGAATGCAGAGCTCATTTTTCTTTCAAAATCCATAGACAATCGGGATTATCACTCTGAGATGAATGGTCACATATTTAGACATTGGATTGAAAATTCTGTTCTCCCAGCACTAGATCGACCATCTTGCCTAATAATGGACAATGCAGCGTACCACAACATTGTTGCACTTGAAGATAAAGTCCCGACGTCATCCAGTACAAAAGATGCTATTAAGATATGGCTCACAAAGGAGCACATACAATTTAATAACATGTACTTAAAACCTGAATTACTATCTCTAGTAAAGCAAAAACAGAGGACAAAGATTTTTCAAATAGATAAGATTATCCAAGAGCACGGTCATATAAGTTTGAGGCTGCCACCTTACCATGCTCATTTAAATCCAATAGAACTAATCTGGGCAAATTAAAAGGACAAGTGGCAGATGAAAATACAACATTCAAATATGCGATGTAAAGACTCTTGCTAATCTAGCTTTATTAAATATAGACAAAGATTATTGGGCTAAATGTGAAGACCACGTCTTAAAACAGGAAGAGGAATATTGGAAAAATGATGGTTGTGGAATGTTCAACCCCAAACAGTTATTAATCTTTTAGACTCGTCTGATTCAGAATGAAAGTATATAGCCCCCACAATGTTGGCCCCTATATTACCTTATTATTTCAACAAACGGTCCTTTTCAGGACCACACAACTATGAAAATTGGACATACAGTATACCTTGATATTATTATCGTCCGTCCTCGAACTGAGCAGACAATAATTCTCCTGTGTTTTGTTTTATCCAGTTATTTCCCCATTACGGCCACGCCTTTACCTAGTGAAAATTAATCGTAGACCAGCAACTACGGTAATTTCTATTCTTTAGGGCTTCACAATTTACAATTTTGACAAACATCAAGAAATATCGCCGCTTTAAGAAAACTGCAGCTGCAAGATATTTGTTAAATATACATTTAAAGGGTCTTTTGCATTCTAATAACATTTGGAAAATTTCAAAAGTATTTAACAAACGGTTAGACAGTAATAGCGTTTAATTTTGAAGTTGGGCATATGTTTTGAAACGAGCTATAGATAGACTTTAACTTAAAGCTAAGGCTAAAGTACTTAGTACTTAAAGTTAAAGTCCAGCCTTTACTTTACTCACTTTACTACTGTCTAGTCTAGTGTGATTGAGTGTCTTTGCTTTAGTCTTTAGTTTTAGACTTTACAACAGAGCCTTACTGTTTTAACTGTTTACTACTTTACTTTACTCTTTACTACTACTACTTTACTCAATTTACTGGCTTTACCACCTTTACTTTAGTCTAGTAGATTATATTAGACCGCAATTTCCATCGACAAAATAAGTGAAAATCTCGTAAAATCTGCTAAAGATAATGTTAGTAAATATATCTAATCATTTTTTTACAATATAATCCCGATTACTTACCATGGGTAATGTTCAGCGTTCAGATTGTTCCACATGTAAAATTAGGATGTCGCCATCTTAGTCAAGGGGAGTAATTATGATTAGATATGTATATCGACCTACGCACGATCTGTTCAACCTCAGACCGTCTTCTAGTTATATTAGACAAAGAATCGAAACTAAAAAAAAACTCCCATCTTTTCATCCGAAGGAGTGATGTGGACGCATGGTCGTCGAAGTCCTGTAGTGTGTCCTTTCCACATCTCAATATGCGCTATTGTTGAGGACGGTCAACTGGACCGACATCATCAATGTCCTCCGAGATGTGGGAAGGACACAGGACTTCGACGACCATGAGTCCACATCACTCCTTCGGATGAAAAAGATGGGAGTTAAAATGGGCACAGCCAGAAACGAGAAACTTAGTGGGCGTGTAAGAAGACTAATTAACAAACACAGAACTGAGTCGTCATGTCGCTGGACACTTCGAGAATTGCTGAGGAGGGATCTGGGCACCTAGGGACATGCAGGAGTACGGGAAATGAAACAGCGGACAGGTTACGTACAGATCCCGCCTCCACTTTTCTTACCATGCTCATCGAATCACTCAGTATACAGACGTGGGTGTAGTCTTGTGACTAACCAGATGGACGTGAACTTCCGGTATATGGTGGTTAGACGGCGGGAACAATTGAAGGCTATGCATGAAAAGTGTTCCTTCTTGCAGTTTCCTCATATTCCAAATCCGGCTTGTTGCAGGAGCTACTGAGTTAAGTGCTCTGCGCATACCGTGAGCTGTGTGTCTCATCCGTTTTGATCATGTTTTGATATTCCAATTGTTTACGATGATATCGTATGACAGGGAACAGTTGGCTGTGTTCACTTTCTGCACGGTTTCGCCTTATGTCTTTTGGCGTGTGATGAGACTGCTACGATGGGGACTACAGTTACCTTTCTTTGTTTGGGAGATGAGATATTCAGATGATTACGCTGGCACGGGCGGTTGAGCAATTATGGATTTTAATTCGTTTGCAGTGATACCGGGGCCTTCCTAAACAAACAAACGACTAACCAGATGAATGCCATGGTCACTGCCTTCACCTCCATCGTCATGCTATTCGTGGTCATAACGTATGCACCACTGTCTTCCTTGACTATTCTGCCTGCAGAAGGTGCTGTAAATGCCGATGCACTCCTTTGATGTAGTATTACAGATCCGTCTGTAACATCGCTGCTTAGACACTCGTATCCTTACAACCCTGCTTTCACCTCCTATTTTTTTTTTTTTTTGGGGGGGGGGGTAAAAAAACATCACTTTTCTTCTGCAGCCGTTGCTTTTGGCTGCTCAAAAAAGACACACAGCCCAGTAGAGTAGACCTATTTTACAAAACAAACAATGAGCGTTTACACTCAACCTTCTAACAGTTTTATCAAGTCGCCGTTTGATATATTTTAAAAACAATTTCATCAATTATCGCGGCATTCTTCTTCTTCTACCTTTCAGCTGCATGTGAAACATAGGTCTTCAACAGTTTCCATGCCATTTTGTTTTTTGTCATTCTTTTAAGATTATTCCATGTCTTCCTCGTCATATTCATCTATGCTTCCATCTGTTTTCTCCAAGAATATTTTGGTCTTACTTTTTGTCTTTTCCCCTGGGATTCTAAAAAAAAATGGTCAAGGCAAAGAAATGCATAAAAATGCGAAGCTGCAATAAAGCAGATTCTAGCGGAGAAATGACCCAAAAAATGGTATGGTTAAAGCTTTACATAATTAATGGACGACACAAGTGAAAGATATTTTGGCTCAAAAGGCCTTCAGCAGAAAAAAAAACAACACACACACACAGATCTTCTGCGATCATGGCTCATTCAGACTAAGACTACGGCCTCTCCTATGAAGGCAACTGTCTGTTTAAGTGATTCGGTTGCCCCATATAGTTTCTCGTCCAGGGAGGTGGCTGTGGGCCACATTGTCCTTTTCAGGTCTGTGTACTGGGGGCAATCCTGTAGAACATGTTTTGTTGTCATGTTATCCAGGGTACAGTGGCACTGGCTGGTAGTTCCTATTTTGAGTTTGTTGAACGTGTGGTTTTTCATTCTGTTGTGGCCAGTGCGTAGGCGAAGTAGGATGACTTGATCCCTCCTTGATAGTTGCAGGTATCCGTCTCTCTCGTTATACTTTGAGTGTTCTTGTTTCAATTTTTCAAGGCACTGGCCTTTGATGATGGATTTGGCTTCATCATAGCTGACCAGATAGTTCTTGTGGTAATCTCCCTCCCTCATTAGCTAATTTGTCTGAGCATTCGTTTCCCGGTATATGTATGGTATCCACTCTCTGGAAGTTATTGCACAATTGGTCAAGGGTTGTTCTCAAGTCATCTAGTTCGCTGTTCCTGGGAGTTTTTAGAGCTGTTAGGACTGACAGTGCAGCACTAAGTATCACCAATTTTTTGTGCACGTTATTTTTGTGTTGTAAAAAAGAAAGTAAAGTGTCCCTATCACGCCAAGTGGCGTATAGGGAATATGGTGTAAGTGACCATCGATTTTACTGACCTTCTGCACATGATTTTTAGGGTAATGTGGTCGGTATTACGCCCATGCCGTTTTACTTTCCCCCCAAAAAATCAGGTACCCATTAAAGGCTGGATGAAACCGGAAGCTGTCGGTTGGAATCGAACCCTACCTCTTGTCCTTCGTAGTCCAGTTCACTAACCACTGAGCTATCGCGGCTCCTATTTTTGTGTTGGATAGCCAGTTTTTCCACGTCTTTTAGGGCTTCAGTTTCTGCTTTGTAGTTGTTTGAGAATTTCCCAGTAGCTATTGACTTGGTGATCTCTTCCTGGTTATTCAGCCTCAAGAACACACCTTCTCCTCGATTTCTGGTGGCGTTTGTAGTAGCGCCATCCGTGTATAACACACACAGGTAAATAAGTAAATAAAATTAGACCTACACAGCTAACTAATAATGAAGTATCTAAAACAAAACAATTTCTAACCAGAATGAGAAATAAAATAATAATAAAAATGTCTTCCCTGCGAATAGATCTGTGGACAGAAGGAAGATGAATGAGCCCGCGCAAGTGACCCGGTGTAGTTGACCAGCTATTAGAAGGGCCGAAACTCAGGTGGAAGGGTTCTAAAAGTATGTGGGTGAATATTGTATAGGATACCTCAACACACACATATATATATATGTATATATGGCTATACCTGTACTGTACATATGTGTACACATGCATGTGAAAAGTGTGCATACAGCCCCAAAACGTCCACACCTATTTCGGCTGTTCCCTATATCTCTTGTGTTTGGGTTACTTATGTTGGTGCAAGGGTTTTACCTTTTCCACCTGACTACATGGTACCTTACCTTTTACATGTTTTTAGTGAACCCCACTCTGAGAAACCTTACTCTTTTATCCTTTCCCTATACCCTTTATATTTGAGACTGTTCTAAGACAGGACTTAGAAGAGAAGAGACTCATGAAAAAGGATGGTAAACCCTGTGGACCAGCGAGCCTGACCTGTTCATTATGTGACCGCGTGTGTTTGTCAAACATTGGTAGAATTAGCCACGAGAGAAGCTGTTCGGCAAAAACAATACCTCAAAAAAATACGCAATAGCCTCCACTAGACCGTCTGACAAGACGAAAAGGGCCATATATATATATATACCCTTTATCTGGTCTATTCTTTGTGTATGCACATGGACCTAGGTGTGGAGCTACATCTACCTCGGACATATCAGTAATGGAAAATGTAAAACTGAAATAAACAAAAGAATAGGAATGGCAAAAAATAATTTTAATGCCATGAAAAATATACTAGCATCAAAAGAAATAACACCAGGGCTAAAACTAAGAATAGTAAAATGTTATATCCTCTCAACATTCCTGTATGGTGCAGAAACACGGACATTAGACAAGAAAACAGAACAAAAAATTGAAGCCTTTGAAATGTGGATTTATAGAAGAATAGGTAGAATTGGATGGTAAAAAAAGAAAACAAATGATGAAGTCTTAAAACAACTAAAACTTAAAAGAGAAGTACTAAACACAATTCAAACAAGACATGAAATTTCTGGGGCATGTTAAAAGACATAGTAGCCTACTAAAAGTAATCTTGGAAAGGAAGATACAAGGTAAAAGAGACAGACCAAGACTAACATGGACAAGTAACATCAAAAGATGAACCAGTCAGCCTATGACAACCTGTACCATCAAAGCAAGAAACAGAGCAGAATGGTGCTACAGGGTAGCCAACCTTTGATGTGAAGATGACACTCAATGATGATAATGCAATCCCAATCTCAGCCTGATATTCTCCAGCCAACCCAGAGAGAGGGGGAAAAAATGAATACCCAGTTTGTTTTGATTTAGGGAAGTTAACTAAGATAATATAGGATAGCATAGTCAAGTAGAGTTAGAGCCCATAGTAAAAATGGAATATCAGAGAGGGTGTTATGCCCAAAGGTCGGGTGTGCTGGCACAATTCATGAGAATGCATAATGTTAATGGAACAAAGAGATTGTATTAAGATCATGTGTTAAGTATGGTAAAAGTTAGTAAGTGAAATAGTGCTTCTAATCTAGCTAAAGCTAGATTAGAAGATCCAGGCTACCATCCAAGTAAGATGAAAAAAGAGTGAGTTTTGACCTCCTAGCAGGAGGGTATCATTCCAGGGAAGAACCGTAGATTGAGTAGGAAGAGGGTATCTTATATTGAAACAAATTAGTTACCAGTGAGAATGGCTAGATGAAGTTCTTTTGTTTACACAGAACTGTTAACTCTTTCCATTCGGAAGCTTTTTATCGACGCAACAGAAGAGATTTCAGAGACATAATTTTTCATGATTTTCAGAATCAATCTACATATTTATATTTATCTAACATATAACATATTATATATGAATTTTTAGATAAATGAACAAGGTATTAGATTTCACCAATACCAAGATGATACAAGACATGTAAAAAGAATATGGTTTGATGGCGTTCACACTAATCAAATTGAGCGTGGCGCACAGTGCGGCGAAACGTACGGAAAGAGTTAAGGGGCTTAGGTAGTCCCATTACAAATTAGAGTAGAGAATGACTGCTAACGGTCAATAGATATAGCTGTTGTTTAAATCTGGAGCATGGTTTGTTTGTACTGTTGAATGTTATTTTGCCATGCATGTCATTATCAATAAATTACAGAGGCTGTGTCACAGATTTGACCAGCTCCACATTCATGTATTTTTATATTAGGAGTTGATTTCAATTATTCACTTGTCATGTTTCTTTGTAATAGCATGTCCTATACATGTGGTAACTAACTAACCGGAGATCACAAAAAGAGTCAACATCAATAGAATTTAAGGTATAAGAGGAACCAGAGTTGAACACCTGGTCTAATGACAGTTAAAATGCTCTTGGTAAGCAGTCAGTTTGACTCAGATTTCTCTAGGATGCAAGTGTACTCTTTAAGGGAGTGCAGAAGCCATTCCTTGGCATCATTGTTATGGTGAAATGACACCATTCAATTGACACCATTTTTTTTTCAAACTCGGGGCCATGAGCACCTCATAAACCCCTGGAGCAGACACCTTTAGTACTAGATGTGTGCAATGCCCCATCATTTTTGTGCCAGAGTACTCTTCATTTGAGTACTGCAGACGTACGTCGGATTTAATTACTCATTCAGATTTACTATGATGGGAAGGATAGTAATAACATTGGAGAGCACTGGACCCTTTGCCTTCAAATGCTGTGAATAATAGGTGAACACTTCACTATCCTAAAACTGTATATGTTATAGAGCATCATTTTCCTTTATGTAGAGGATATTACTGGTTAACTTATATCACTAAATTATGGGAAAACCCATTGTTATTAGTTTCTTCTTCACATGGAGATAAGCATAATGAAAGGAAACTCTTTATATAGAGCTTTGTGTAGGAGGCAACCAAATCATGAGAAGTAGATCTGTCAAGCAAGTGTTTTGCCCCTTTAGTGTTATGGCATTCTTGCTTTCTTGAGTTCACACGATGACTAAAGGAATACATTTCGTCATCAACTATCTTTAAGAGGACGTTAAGTGAACGTGATTGTGTTATGTTGTGGTTTACAGTAGGACTATGATATTCGCGTCTTTTGGCCCAACACATCCAATGTCAGCATTTTATTTTTGAATAACAGGTTGCCTTCCCTCTCAATCCCTAATCACTTTGCCAGACAAGACTGGTTAGTATGTTACTAGAGGCACAAGGAAGAGGTGTAGTAGAGTCTGGATGGTTCTGGTTCCCTGATTCTAGTGCAAGCCAATGATTTGCTAGCAACTTCAGCCCTGCTGCTGTCAGGCACCTTTGCCTTCTCATGGCATTCTAAGGAGGACAGACCAACTGCTGCATTTTGAGCCTGAAAGTTTACAAAGCAATGTGCCAGTAAACTTGTTGCCAGACTATATTACCAGCATATATTGGTTGGAACTGTTGCCAGTAAGAAGCTTCCTGATCAAATCTACTATCCACATGTAGTTGCTACTCTTTTTCTTCTTTCTTTCTTCATTTGCCTTTCAGCGTCAAGGGGAGATATAATTTGTGGTCTTTTGCTTTTCTGCTCACCTCTGCTGCTGTTATGTTTCCTAGTGCTTCTAATACTCCATCAGGAGGCGAAGGCGCGCCTCCCAGCACCAGAGCTGGAAGTTGTCAGCGATCCACAGCTGATGGCTTGCGCCAGGATCGGTGAACCAGAACCATCCAGACCCTGCACCACCTCTTCATGGTGCCTCTAGTAACAGACTAACCTGTCTAGTCTGGCCAAGCGAGTAGGGATCGAAGAGGGAAGACAACCTGGTACTAAAAAATGTCATGCTGAAGTCAGATGTGTTGGGCAAATATCACAGTTATACTGTAAACCACAACACAACGCAGACACCCCTACTTAACGTCCTTTTAAGGGCGGATGATGATGAGGTACACTCCTTAAGTCATTGGGTGAATGCAAGCAAGCAAGCATATTCCATCAATCCATCTTTTTCGTGGTCGACCCTTGGGTCTGGTATTCTCGCAACATTTACTTAGGGCTCATTGTGTTGTGTTTTGATCACTCTGCCTTGTCACATGGCCAAACCATTTTATCTGTTGTTTCTTTAAATATTATATCCTGGGGATTATTTTTTAGCTTTTTTCTCAGTTCTTCATTTCTGATCTTGTCTGTCATGCTGTTTCCTGTTATTCATCTGACGCATTTCATCTCAGTAAAGGTTATTTTTCTTATTGTTTTTGCATCTAGGGTCCAGGACTGGCATTGGTAGTACAACATTGGGATGAAGATTGTTTTGTAAAGCACCTGTTTTGCCTCTAGAGTTATTTCCATGTTGGACAATAGTGGTGATAGCTGTCCAATGATTTGACAAGTTTTGACGCATCTTGAGTCTATCTCTGCTGTTTATGAATTGATGTTTGTCACCAAACTTCCTAGGTATTTGAGTTCCTCTACTTGTTTTAAGTTTCTACTAGTTCTCATAATTCTATCTTACTCAACTGTACTGGTTGTTATTTTCATTGTGGTATCAGAAGACCTATATGATTTGATAATTCCAGATCTTGTTTAAATGGTGTGTGGGTCTGATTAGCGTAGTCTTAGAGGACTCACTTTTCAAGCTGAACACCAAGGTTAGAAGCTCGCTCGTCTTCACCAGTCAACCCAGCTTGAAAAAAAGTGGGCACCTGGTCATTAGTCAGGGAAAGTCAGGCATCCAGGGAGAGAGCACTGGCCCACAGTCCCTCAAAAGATGTGCCCATGTATAATGAATGCTGTGCACTCCACTTTCCTATGGCAGTAAAAATCATGATATGGGACACATTTACCTTTACCATTTTTTAAATGATGGTTCATAAGTTTTTTTTTCCTTCTCCTGATAGATAATTAACAAACCTATATGAAAATTGTTAAAATATAGTTTACCAATGTTTCAAATCCAAACAAGTAATGGTTACAGTGACATTTATGCTGAATAATTCCTATAATTATTCATCTCTCCTATACACTTGTCTTGTTAATGAAATGCAAAATAACTTCTAAATGGTACATGAATGAGATATATATTATCCTGAGGGAAAGAACACTTGTGCTCTACTTATGATCATTCACATACCAGCCAAAGGTAACCAGTTTTATTCATATTTTCATATTCTCCCAACATCTACACCTCGAAGACAGACAAAATCCAAAAGTCAGGCACATGATGATGATGAGCCTTTTTCTTATATGATATCCTCAGGGACAAGAATGATTTTGATGCACAAGAAATAGTCAAAGGTAGACAAGAGGCCTTACAAGAAATATCTAAATGGTGTGAGGATTTAGCTCATGATAATCAGCAAAGCAAAACAAGTGTTCAAGCATTTAAAAAAAAACATCACTCATAAAAGATTAACAATTTTAAGATATATTTTTTAAATAACAGCCAGTCTTTTTTTTCTCAATTAATGTTAAATACGAAATAATTTTACTCGTGCATATCTGAGTATATGGATCATGGCAAATTAGTGTCATAATCAACACAAATATTTTACACACCCACACTACAGTGACTTCAACCTCATTCAAACATTTCACATATGCACACAAATTAAGTAAACAAAGCAATTATACAAGACTTAAACAAAGAAATAAACGTCATTGTAGAACCAATCATTATCCACAAACACCAAAAATGGCTCAACTCACTAGCTATGTAAAACATGCAGATCACAAAACTTGGTATTTGCAGTGGAAGAGCAATGAGCAACAACCTGAGCATATACAACACCACTGAAAAATTATGCTTCAGATATGGAGGCCAAGGCGCTTCTACACCACCAGACAAACACCCAATTTTTCTTTGTGATTATGGGGAAGCAGAAGCACCTGCGACCTGCGGTCGCAATAGCAGGGTCAGTGCACCATCAGCTGACCAAGACCTAGCAGTTCTACCTCCTCAAGGTCTCCCCTGGTAACAGTCTGCGTCAAAACAGACTGGCTAACATAAGCTGGGATCGCAGTGTTTCCTGTAGTGGTGGCTGTTACTGATATAGAGGACCCAGTATTGCAGTACCTCTGGGCTGGACTAGTAGTTTCCCAGCATAGCCTGGGATAGATGAACTCCAACTTCTCCAGTAAGAGCCGGGAATGTCAAGAAAGCCATTATGACCCGCCACATCAAATGAGTCAAAGGGCAACCTGATCGCATCAACTCGTGGCAATCCGTCAACAACAACAACCTCGTGATTATAGATGATTGTGTTGAATATATGGCCATATCTTTTATTTTTGCATAAGTCTTGAATCCATTCCAAGGTATACAAAGCATTTTCCTCAGGCATGTTTTTTCAAGTGCATCTAGTTTATATACATTTTTTTAGCTGTTTTCCTTATATATCTTACATGTACATCATCTTGCACATTTACATGTACTACCTTCAACACATGTATGGAGATTGAGGCTGTGACAGAAGACATGGCTGGTTAACTCTTTCAGTACGGAACCAATTACGCTGTACCAATTTTACCAATTTAGCGGTAGAGATTTCAGAGACAAAATTTGTCATATACTTAAATATTAAACTACATGTTTATATTTATCTAACACATAGCATATTATATATGAATTTTTGGATACTTGAACAAGGAACTAGATTTCATCAATACCAAGATGATACAAGACATGTAAAAAGAATATGGTTTGATGACAACACTAATCAAATTGAGAGTGACGCACTGTGCGGCGCTACGTACATGAATGAAATTGGCATGGCGTATGGTGCGGCGAACCGTACGGAAAGAGTTAAGAGACCAACAACACATGTGGCCATCTTGACTGACTCACAAAGCATGCTTTGCCTGATTGACAAGAATACACTCCGCAGGGATTGGGTGCACCTGCTCGACATGTTAGCAGCCTAACTTGGATATCTTGCCCTGGACACATGGGTGTTTGTGGCAATGAGATAGCTGTCAGGTTGGCATGGTCTGCCATTGGACAAGCAACCTTAAAAATGGACATGCATGACATTGTGAGGGCATTAAAAGAATACCTCTCACAGGATGATGACAAGGAAACTGAGGATAATCCACATGTAAAAAAATGCCGGAACATTGCACCACGAAGGGCGAAAGCAGGAAAAGCATTCACGGCAGAAAAGAACACAACACGGTCAATCATTGCACGACAGGAACAATCAATAGGCGAGCATTTTGATGGTTGCTGGAATGGGCAGAAGAGCAGATATGGGAATGCCACAACTGTGGTGATGTCAATTCGAACTAACCACACGTTATGAAAACATTTGAGCAATAAAAATGTAGTTTTCACTACAGTTTTTTTAATAACAAATATAGTATAGCCTAGAAGATATATTGTGAGATTGAATGGATTGTGCTTCATCAAGAAGACAGCAAAAGAAGGTGACATATAAGGTTTCTTTTTCCAATTGTAACTTTTCTGGTGTAGTATACAGGCAAGCCTTTATAGAACAATTGGAAGGTATGTTAGTAAGTTACTTACTGGAGGAGATCAATTTGAGAAATAGTGCAACTAACTGAATAGATAAAACATCTGGTGCATATAGCATGGAGATAAAGTCAACAAAACAAAACTGATGACCAACAAGTCTAAATATATTGTTGCACACCAAAAAAAATGGACAAGAACTAGAAATAATTAACAAATTCAAATATTGAGGATCAATTGTCAGCATTGAAGGCTTGAAATTTGAAATAATGGCTAGAAAAGAGCCAAATTCAGCCCTTGCAGGGCTAAAATCTATTTGGAAAAATAAGAACATCACACTAGGCTTTAAAATCAGTCTGATGCACATCTTTTTTATATCACTTTTTTCTATAAGTTTAATGAAGTATGGATCCTTATAGGAGAGCTGCAGAATAAAATACAAACCATGGTGATGAAATGTTATTTAAGTTTTTGGGCAGTTCTTATTTAGATCATATTACAAAATAAAAAAGTTCACAAAAGGATACAGCAAGCAATCAGAGTATATGAAGATCTTTTGACCATTGACAAGAAATGCAAAATGTAGTGGTCTGGCCATATATCTCGACCACCTGGCCAGGCAAAGATATTCTGCAGGAAATTGTGAAAAATGGAAGAAATAGAGGTAGACAGAAAGAGATGGGAACATCAAAGAATGGAAAGAACTTGGTTTCACAGATTCTCAAAGAACAACTATAGATAGAGATCAATGGAGTCTGTCAGTAGTGCCACAACAACCCTCAAGGTTATGTGAAGAACGAGGAAGCAATTAATTGTATATATGCCACCAAAAGTAAAATTGAGTATGCCTACACCATTTAATGAACCAGAAGCTACAGTAGGAAACATATTCACATACTTGAAAAGCATAGGAACACCATTGAATATCAATAGAAATATGTTTAGTTTGTTTAATTATTGATCTATACGCCTATGAATGCCTACCCTTTGGCTCAGTGCCATTAGTGGCAACTGCAAGTGTTCATAAGTTGTTTTCTTCATTAACGATGAACCTGTTCTGAACACATTTCTCCTATTTAGGAAGCTGATATCTTTAGGATTAGGGTTGATCATCAGTTGTATATTTCTCTCCCATTATTTTCTATGGTCAATTTATTGAAGTTTCTTTGTTGGCTACATACTGTGGCTGTTTGAGAGTCTGAGGATTGTTATTCTGCATTTCTTTTGTATGATTCCCCCTTCGGTAGTTTATCTACTTTGTCACCATCATAGGTATTTGAAAAGAACAGATACAACTGGAATAACTTTTGTTATCTAGACATTGGGTGATCCAGAAAGTACAAAACAAAAAAAAAGTAAACAATGTATGACTATTTATATTTTCAGTACTTTACTGATATGAATGTTGGAGGACAACAGAAAATGAAGCATTAAAAATGTCATTATTTCATACAGCCTCTCTGAGGAATATTCTCAGAATATTGTGGCCAAACAAAATAGGCAAACTAGTGTAGATAAGGATGTGCAACCAAGAGGAAGTGTACATGATGATACCAGGCAGATGCTGAAGCTTAATAGGTTATGTGCTGAGAAGAGATCCAGAAACAATCACAAGTGTCATGCAGTGGATTCAGAAGGGAAGGCAGAAGAGGGACAGGTCAAAGACAGTCTGGCAGTAGGCAATGGAAACAGATGAACAGTGAGGCCAAGATTTACTGTGATGGTCACAGAAGATCATTTCAAGATGGCACAAGGAATGCAGGTCACTATGTGCTTTGCAATCTATGGCCAAGGAAATGAAGATGCCTCAAAAAAATATGAAACCAAAAAAGTCGCTCAGAATTTAATACTATTTAACCCCTCAATGTCAAATCATATAACCTCAATTTATCTTTCTCTGTCATCAAAGTCAATGTGTTTTATTTATGTTTTCTGTATACTTTACTTCCATTTTTTTCCATTGATGTCTACATATCAGAATTCATCTTCCAACATTTTAAAATTTCTCTTAAGTGTAATACATTTATATACTATACTACATACGAGTCGTATATATTTAGGCACACAAATATATATATATACATACAGCGCACAAAAGTATATATACTGTACTAAAAGTAACTAATAGTAATTCCAGTGAGATGATTCCATTGTTGGAGTGTTTGTGTTCTAAGTATGCTAGTTCTCATTTTATTTGCTCCAACAAAATCCTGGTGATAAAAGCATAAAATAACAGCAAACATTACAGTATTTATCAAGCAATACAATCAACAATTGTAAATAATTACATTTTATATTTGTTTAATTCTTTGTTGTCTATGAAAATGTATTTGATATCAATACTATGGATACAGGTACTCTTAACTGAGGAAGTTAAGTTCTTTAGTTCATAAAGACGGCCACTCATTTTCGTAAGTTAGTGATAGTTTTCATGATGAAATTTCTTCAATTAAAAAAAAAAAACTGTAGTATATTAAGAAGACACAATCAGACAGATTGACCTTTATTGTCACATTTGTTAAAATAAAAGGAACTAACTGCAATGTTGTATACAAACTATTATTGTATTAAAACTAGGTAAATTATAATTTTACAGGACCAACCTAAAACTGCTAGTTTCAGCCCATCATCATCGAGTGCCGTTTCCACATTGAAGGTTGGCTACCATGGGTCACCATTCTGCTCTGTCTCTTGTTTTGATGGTGCAGGTTGTCATAGGCTGACTTGTCCATCTTTTGATGTTACACGTCCATTTTAGTCTTGGTCTGGCTCTACCTCTTTTACCTTGTATTTCCCTCCCAAAATTACTTTTATTAGGCTGCTGTGTCTTTTAGCCAGTGCCAAAAATCTTATTTGTCTTGATTGAATTGTATTTAGTAGTTTTCTTTTCATTTATAGCTACATTAAGACTTCATTGTTTGGTTTTCTTTTCTTTCCATCCAATTCTACCTATAAATTCTTCTATAAATCCACATTTCAAAGGCTTCAATTTTCAACACTCATTTCAGCCCACACAAATGAATTTTAGAAGTTTTTTAAATTGGAAATTTATGTTTAGTAAACTGTCATGCTAAGATTGACCATGGGCTTATAACATCAAAAGATGGGCAAGTGAACTTATGACAGCATGCACCATCAAGACAAGAGACAGAGTAAAATGGCACACAATGGTAGCCAACCTTTGATGTGGAGACTGCACCCAATGATGATGAAACTGTCATGAATATGCCCCACTTTATCTTCACTAATAAAAGTTATATTTTCTGGGTTTATTTCAGTTTGTGGCACTTAATAAAACTTTAAATATTCCTGTCTAATTAATTTTTGTGTTTGTGACATTTTAGTAAATAGAGATTTGGAATCTTGTGGCAACAAACACATTCACGTATCTGTGATTCATTTAAACACAAACAGTTGGGGCGGCTATATATCAATAGAAGGATGAAAAAGTTGGAAGAACCTTTTGCCATTTTAAACAACATATGAAGAGTTTCCCAGTACAATGAAAAAACTAACCTAAGTTTATATGAGAGATCTCTACTTTGAGTGCTGGGCATCTCTTACTTGCATCTAATCACTAATAAAAAAGAATGCAACAAGCAATTGAATTACACAATAATCTTTTGACTATTGTGAAGAAACTGAAATGAAATGCTTTGAAAAGACTATTCTGCAAGGAACTGTAAAGACGGAGTTATGGGCAGAGAAAGAGATGGGAAGATAACATAAAAAAATGGACAGACCTCAACTTCACAAAGTCTCAAAGATTGATTGATCATTGATAGAGATCAATGGGTAAGGTTGGTGAAGTCTGTCAGTTGTGCCCCAACATCCCCCAGGGCTATGGGATGAGGAAGAAATAAGCACTCCAACTGCTTATATAAAGATATAAATGTTGAAAAATAACAGAAATGGAAATATTACAAATGTCTCAATTTCATAAATCAGCCTAAGAAAATTTCTCAGAATATTACAGTGAAACAAAACAAAACAAGCAACCAAGAACTGCCTCACAGATGTGACCAACAGAAAATGTGCACCATGAAACTAAGAAGATGCAAGAACTTCATTAGACGCATACTTAAAAGTGATAAAGAAATCATACCAACTAACTCACAGTGGACTCTGGAGGAGGGTAAAAAGATGACAGAAAAAAAACAATCTGGCAGTGACAGAGAGGCATAATGTGGGTCAGATGTTTCAGGAATTGTAAAGGATGGCCATGGGCCAAGCAAGATGGAAAGATTTGGTTGTTATTTTATGAGAAAACAAAGTATGTCAGCCAAAGAGTGGAAAGAGAAAAACTTTAAGTAGAATGGTGCATACAGGAAAAAAATATTTCTAGAAATATTTCTCCATCACTCCCTGCAGGTATCATTTGGCATGACATTAGAAACAACCTGTTTAATCAGAAGAGTATTATACTATTATGTAAAGCAATGGCTTGGCCCTTAAATCAAATTTGCTTTTTGAGTGACTCGATGAGTATGCTCAATAAAATCAAAGGAGGCTGGGCAAGAAGGCAGTGGTTAGAGTCACTAAAGAACTCAGGACTAATTGGGATATGTTTCATCTTCACTCCTGGACACCTCCGGTGTGAGAGGAAACAAATGAGTTGACAGCCTGGCTGGACCAGCTGACATGGATTGTGGACATGCAAAGAACTGGGCACCAATTCTGAATGCCCTCAGAGAGGCAGGGCATGCTGATGGCTCAACTAATGATCATGAAACTACAACCATGTTCAAACTGCATGAACATCAGGTCAAACCAGGGGATGCCAGAAAGAACGCTGTGTGGGGAAACACAGATGAATAACAAATCAACACAGAACTGGAGTCATCAGTTTTCACACACACTGAGGGAGGAGATCTGTGCACTTATGGACATATCCCATGTACAATGAGGATGATCCGTTGACTAAACTAAACTAAACTAAACTAAACTAAACTAAACTAAACTAAACTAAACTAAACTAAACTAAACTAAACTAACTAAACTAAAACTAAAACTAAACTAATGTGTAAGTATTTACATACCATCAGATCTTTAAAATTTAAATATGTCTACATTCTATACAAAGCATGCTATATAATAAATGATATTAAAAACAAATATATTACATTATGTTAATTATGCACATGGTGCCCACAATTTCATATCAACTCAATGTTTCATTTTCTGTCTTTTACATGAAAAAGTTCTCTGTGACCTACCAAGCAGAACGTGTCTCAGCAGCTTGCTTTCTAACCAGCCTTTTCTTGTCATCCAAACTGCTGGCTAGTTCCCTGACTACTTGTGTCTGATGAGGAACTATAGTGTAGCTAGGCAAATAGGCCAAATGTTCCAAGCACTTCAGAGAAGACATACGCACTTTCTGCAAAGAAAAAAAAACCCAGCCACTAAGGTCTATTAATAATGAAGCAATTTTACTACAAAACAAGATTTGGCATGAAAGATAAGACTTAAAATCCCTAAATTTTGGAAGCAGATAAACATATATAAATACAACAACACAATACTACTTTCACAAAAACTGCAAGAAAACAAATCCTTTTATTCAAATGAAAAGTATTAAAATTTGTAAAGCTCTTAAAGGGTGAGAAAAATGTGTGGACAAGGTAAAAACTTAATGTACCATACCACAGGGCAGTAAGGTATGAAACTTCACCACACAAGGCTACAACATTTGGTGGTGAGGAAGGCCAGTGCTTTTATCTTTGTTAATACCATTCAGTGAGTAAGGAACTTATTTCATTATATCTGATGAATTGGAAAATGTCAGGACAGGACTGAACCCAATAATTTAATGACTAAGCCTTGTGCTTACACTAATAATATTCTCGATGTTGATTAATATATCCAGTCTTAACATCTGGATGTGAATCATGAACAATAGGACAACAGACAAGAAAATCACTGGAGGCTGTAGAAATGTGGTTTTATAGAAGAATGTTGAGAATACCATGGACAGCTAAGAGGAGTAATGAAAACATTCTGAAAGAGGTGAATGCAAAAAAAGAGCTAAATTTCCAATATTAGGAAGAAACAATAATTTTTGGCCATGTAATGAGAAAGGAAGAACTGGAATATTTTCTGACAACTGGGAAAATTAAAAGATGAAGAGATAGAGGGAAGCAAAGAGAAAAGACACCACACAGCTTAAGAGAATGGCTTGGCAGAAGGTCAACAACAGAAATGATAAATAACTGTCAAAATAAAAAGTTGTGGAGAGACATGATCGCCTATGCCAGCAGGTATGGTACTTGATGATGATGATATTGATAAAGGGTCTTCATCTTCTGTGTTCACCAGATGACTGCTCCTCTACATCATACTTCCTTAAAACCATGTTAACTGGGTGTGTTGATGCAATGTGTTGCTAGTTTATGGCTTAGCCATGATATCTGCACCTTTCAATCCAAAACATCCATCTTTGTCATAGCATTTAAGAGTATCATGTTGTCTATTGTCTTTGAGCCACACTCACATGGCCACACTGATTATTCTGCTTCAGAGTTACCACTGGGAGGTGAAGAAGGGTCCTAATGAGCTGTTGTTATCCTGATGCAAGCAGTCAACTATGTACTGCAGACCACATATAACCTGGTGCTGTAGAGGCATCTTGGCTTTTAACAGAAAGTTTAAACCTCGATGTTAAATTTATAACACTGAGCAACAAATAGGAAAATGTATGTGAAAAAAAGGGCATAATTTATGTATATGAAATTATAATGAGTGTGAGCAAATTTAGAACGTAATCATTATAAAACCTTTAAGAAACGAGGAAGTAATGAACAAATTGATAGTGGATGAATCTGCAAAGATTCGGAGAAAGTGGTAGAAAAAGTCATAAATAGAAAGCAACTTGTAATTGGTCATTATATACTATAGAACTAAAGGCCCTGACTCGACTGATTTATTGAACTAGCAAAATACACCAAGTAAGAGAAATGATCATGCAGCCAACAATATCATCTAGTAGTAGTAGTAGTAGTAGTAGTAGCCTCCGTCAGTCATAGTTGACTATGGATTTTCAGCGCCCCTAGAAATGTTATTTTTTCCTTTCTTTTCTTTCGCCGCGTATTCTCTTTCTCTATGAATCTGTCTGCTTCTTCTTTGAGGTTAACCTTTAGAGTGTGTTTCCAGAGATTGCGGTCTGCAGCTATGTCTTCCCATGCTGCAGGGTTTATGTTCAGATTCTTCATGTCATGTTTACACACATCTACAAATCGAAGTTTTGGGCGCCCCCTAGTTCTTTTACCATATGCCAGTTGTCCGTAGAGTATATCTTTTGGTACGCGGCCATCTTTCATACGGTGTACATGGCCAAGCCAGCGTAACCTACGTTGTTTGAGCAGCGTGTAGATATTTGGTAGGCCTGTGCAAGTCAGGACCACCACGCCTGTCACCCCATCCCTCCAGGTGATACCAAGAATACGACGTAGACATCACATATGGAATGCATTTAGCCTCCTCTCCTGCTGTACATAGGTTGTCCAAGATTTGCTGCCATACAGGAGGATACTAATTATGCAGGCATTGTACACTGCAGATTTTGTTTTAATTGTCAGTTTGTTGTTTTGCCAGACACGCTTAGAAAGACGGGCAAAGGTGGTAGCGGCTTTACCAATATGAGTGTCAATTTCTGTATCTAAAGATAGTCTGTCGCTGATGATGGACCCCAGGTAGTTATACTGCCACACGATATCAAGTTTATAGTTGTCAATAGAGATATCAGGTGTTGCTTCGGTGTCCTGACCGAGTATGTTAGTTTTCTGCAAACTTATTGTTAGACCGAAGTCTCGGCAGGCATGTGCAAAGCGATGTACCATGCTCTGGAGTTCTTCCTGACTTTGCGTGACAAGTGCAGCGTCGTCAGCAAATAACAGATTGCTAATATAGATGTGTCTGACCTTAGATCTTGCCTTTAGTCTTGAGATGTTGAACAATCGGCCATGGGATCTAGTATGCAGATAGACACCTTCATTTGCATGTGAGAATGCACGTTTTAACAGAACAGCGAAGAAGATTCCAAATAGAGTTGGAGCAAGAACGCATCCTTGCTTGACACCGCTGCGTATGCCGAAGGGTTGTGATGTGCTGCCGTCATATTGGATGGTGCCCTTCATGTCCTCATGAAACGATTTGACTAGCGACAGTAGAGTATGTGGGCAGCCTATTTTGGAAAGTATTTTGAAAAGACCTTCTCTGCTGACAAGGTCAAATGCCTTTGTAAGGTCGATAAAGGCTATGAAGAGAGGCTTTTTCTGCTCTCTAGATTTTTCTTGAAGTAGACGTAAGGAGAAAAACATGTCTGCAGTTGATCTTCCGGATCTGAAGCCGCATTGCGATTCAGGATATACGCGTTCTGCGAGTTTTTGTAGCCTTCCTAAGATGACTCTGGCGAAGGTCTTGCCGACTATGCTGAGTAAGGAGATGCCTCTGTAGTTGTTGCAGTCGCTTCTATCTCCTTTATTTTTGTAGAGAGTTACAATCACGGAGTCTCTCATATCTTGAGGAATGGCTTTCTCTTTCCAGCATAGATGTAGCACTTCAAGCAGGAGATGTAACAATGCACTTTTGCAGGATTTAATCAGATTGGGAGGGATCCCATCTTGTCCTGGAGCCTTGCCTGTGGCCAAGCTATCTATGGCCTTGCTAAGTTCCTCTACGGTTGGTTCAATGTCCAACTCTTCCATAGGTGGGAGACATTGTATGGCGTTTGATGTAACAGTGTTTTCTATTGAATAAAGTGAAGAATAATGTTCCACCCATCTTTCCATCTGTTTGCCTCTATCTGTTATTTTCTCCCCAGTGGATGACTTTAGTGGGGCAATAGTGCATTTTGTTGGCCCAATGGCTTTCTTTATACCATCATACATTACTTTTAGGTTTCCAGTTTGAGATGCAATCTGGATGCTGTCACTAAGCTGGAGCCAGTACTCATTAGCACAGCGTCGAGCTGTTTGCTGGACTTTGTTTCTGGTCATTTTAATAGCCTGCAGAGTATTTGCATTAGGTGCGCGCTTGTGATCTAAGAAGGCTGTGCGTTTAGCTTCAATTACGGGTGTCATAACATGGGAGTTGGCTTCAAACCAATCATGAGACTTAAATGTCAGTTTTCCAAAGATGCTAACCGCGTTGTTGTAGATGATGTTGCGGAGATGCTCCCATTTTTCCACAGCGCTGTTGTAGTGTTCATGAGCGCTTTGCGACTCCTTGAGGGTCTTGTTGAACTGCTCGACCAATACAGAATGTGTTAGCTTGCTAGTGTCTATGCTAGGTCTCTTCTTTGGCTGCCTGGCATAGTGGAACCTCCTGGGCAGTAACTTGAGATTACAGCAGACTAGAGAATGATCCGAGTCACAGTCTGCACTGTGGTATGACCGCGTGTGAATTACAGATTTGAGGAAAGGGCGTCTGACAAGTATCAGGTCCAGCTGGTGCCAGTGTTTCGATCGTGGGTGTCTGACAAGTATCAAGTCCAGCTGGTGCCAGTGTTTTGATCATGAGTGTCTGACAAGTATCAAGTCCAGCTGGTGCCAGTGTTTTGATCATGAGTGTCTGACAAGTATCAAGTCCAGCTGGTGCCAGTGTTTCGATCGTGAGTGTCTGACAAGTATCAAGTCCAGCTGGTGCCAGTGTTTTGATCGTGGGTGTCTGACAAGTATCAGGTCCAGCTGGTGCCAGTGTTTAGATCGTGAGTGTCTGACAAGTATCAAGTCCAGCTGGTGCCAGTGTTTCGATCGTGAGTGTCTGACAAGTATCAGGTCCAGCTGGTGCCAGTGTTTTGATCGTGGGTGTCTGACAAGTATCAGGTCCAGCTGGTGCCAGTGTTTTGATCATGAGTGTCTGACAAGTATCAGGTCCAGCTGGTGCCAGTGTTTCGATCGTGAGTGTCTGACAAGTATCAAGTCCAGCTGGTGCCAGTGTTTTGATCGTGGGTGTCTCCAAGATACTTTATGCTGAGGCTTGGTTTTGAAAAAAGTATTTGTGACGCACAGGTTATGATAGGCGCAAAACTCTAGAAGTCGTTGGCCGTTTTCATTTAATTTACCAACTCCAAAGTGACCGATGCAGGTTGCCATGAACTGTGGTCTGCGCCAATTCTAGCATTGAAATCCCCCAGTAGAATAATGTGATCTTGTCCTGGTATACTTTTCATGACTTCTGTCAAATTTTCGTAGAAATTGTCCTTGGTTTCTGATGACGAGCACAATGTCGCAGCATACACACTTATAAGTGTAACTGGTCCTGATGTTGTATTAAGGCGAAGTGTTAGTATCCGCTCTGATGCATTCTGACCAAGTGTAACCAGACCTTTTAGAGATTTTTTCACACCGTGTTCTCTGATATCGTCGCTGCTCTTTCATTGCCAATAGAACACGTAGTCTGCCTCGTTCAGCATGCCTGATCCTGCCACACGTAGTCTGCCTCGTTCAGCATGCCTGATCCTGCCAAACGTGTCTCTTGAAGTGCGGCTATATCCACCTGAAGCCTTTTCAGTTCATTATTGATTATGGCTGTCTTTCTAACGTCGTTTATATCGCGCAAATTGTCAGATAGGCCAGTTTGCATTGTGCGGACGTTCCAGCAACCCAAACGTAGGTTGAGTTTCTTAATTGTTGGTTTCACTTGTGTGGCAGGTGTGGATGGTATCCTGTCGACACCAAAATGGCGATTCTGGAGTGTCCTCTCCAGTGCGCGAGCTTGGGCAGAAAAAGAAAGAGACAAGTTGTTGCCCATGCAACATGTTTCTTCACTCCACGCAGCCGAGCGATCCAAAGGTCTAGCAGGGCAAGAACAGTTTGGTGCCAACTGCGCCACAGGAGTTGCCAGAGCAATGTTGAAATCAACACTGAACTGCGCTCGCTCGCTTTCGTCAGCTTTGACCTCTGACGAAGTCCCACCCACTCAATTTTGTGGGACTGAATTTTGCGTGTAAAGTCTGTTTTATCCCATTACAGGATGCCCCTCGCCATGCAGGCAGATTTACTCCGACTTCAGAGGTACTAATTTTTAGGGAATTAATAAAACCCAGGTGTCCTCGCCAGGGTACGAACCCCGGCTGTTGCCGTGGTAAGCCAACCGCCTATCGATTGCGCTAACCGGACACCCGACACTGAACTGCCTTAGGGACTCCATCTCCGGATTTTTCCTCAGGGTTTACTCCCGAAGTCTATTCCATGAACGGGTACCCGCTAGACAGCCTGGGTTTATAATCAGAGTTGACCTTCTCCTAGATGCGTTGCCATCTTTAGGCTGACGGGTCGCACCTACCCGGGGAGGAGGTTAGAGGGCGCCTCCGATTCGCCGACGAAAACGTCATTGGGCATTTGGGGCATTTTATAGAATTAGCTACCCCACGCAACTAATTCACCCCACCCTCTGTATTGCCACTTGACTTCATTTTGCGGAATGCGGCTGGTTATTCTATATTCTCAGCACGCCTCTATATCTAGAGGCCGGCCACTGTGTTCCACTAGTGGACACGTTTAGAAGTAGGTCAAGCCGCCTACTCCTAGGCGACAGGTAGGATAGTGCCTAAGCCCTCTCCACGCATGAATCCGCTGTTCATATTATCGAAAATGGGTCCACTTACATTGAGTCTACAATGAATGAAAATACCATCCAATACTTATCAATGAAATTGCACAATCATCATCGAAAAAATAAAACAGCCACAGGAATCATGCAGGATAACTGCTACGGGCAAAAGGTCCTTCTGCTATCATCTTTAATCGGAATACACACGGCATAACGACAAACACGTCTAGCTAGGACGCTATCTTAACCTGATTTTTATATCATCTATAATCAAGAAAAGAAGGTAGACACATGTTAGGCATGTGATGAAAAGAGTTAACAAGAGAATGGAAAAGCAAGTCCCCAAATGGGAAATAGCAGACAAAAGAAAGAGGTCAACTAGAAGCAGGGTACAAATAATAATACATAAATATTATTATATGGGGAACTTCCGAGGCGATAATAGGGAATAATAGAACAAAGAAGTATGTGTTAGCACTCGGAAAAATTGACAGACAAACAACAATAGAAAAAAACGAAGAACAATATATGGTCCGAAGTGGGATCGAACCCGTACTCAGTGGCACCGCGCCTTGCCACGAGAAGCCGAACGCTTGGCACACTACCACGCAGCCAACTAAAAAATTGGCTATTGCAGTAGTGTCTTACACGATGACGTTCTCAATGACTATAGCATAGGGTAACGATCACAGACCGGAAATAAATTGTATATTTGTACTTTCCTATTAATGCAAGTATCTCCCAGTAGGGCTGAATACTTGTGTTGTAGACAAACATTTATTGGACGAAACAGCACGAATAGTAGTTCCCAGTGATTATATACTGGGTACAAATAATAATACATAAATATTATTATATGGGGAACTTCCGAGGCGATAATAGGGAATAATAGAACAAAGAAGTATGTGTTAGCACTCGGAAAAATTGACAGACAAACAACAATAGAAAAAAACGAAGAACAATATATGGTCCGAAGTGGGATCGAACCCGTACTCAGTGGCACCGCGCCTTGCCACGAGAAGCCGAACGCTTGGCACACTACCACGCAGCCAACTAAAAAATTGGCTATTGCAGTAGTGTCTTACACGATGACGTTCTCAATGACTATAGCATAGGGTAACGATCACAGACCGGAAATAAATTGTATATTTGTACTTTCCTATTAATGCAAGTATCTCCCAGTAGGGCTGAATACTTGTGTTGTAGACAAACATTTATTGGACGAAACAGCACGAATAGTAGTTCCCAGTGATTATATACTGGGTACAAATAATAATACATAAATATTATTATATGGGGAACTTCCGAGGCGATAATAGGGAATAATAGAACAAAGAAGTATGTGTTAGCACTCGGAAAAATTGACAGACAAACAACAATAGAAAAAAACGAAGAACAATATATGGTCCGAAGTGGGATCGAACCCGTACTCAGTGGCACCGCGCCTTGCCACGAGAAGCCGAACGCTTGGCACACTACCACGCAGCCAACTAAAAAATTGGCTATTGCAGTAGTGTCTTACACGATGACGTTCTCAATGACTATAGCATAGGGTAACGATCACAGACCGGAAATAAATTGTATATTTGTACTTTCCTATTAATGCAAGTATCTCCCAGTAGGGCTGAATACTTGTGTTGTAGACAAACATTTATTGGACGAAACAGCACGAATAGTAGTTCCCAGTGATTATATACTGGGTACAAATAATAATACATAAATATTATTATATGGGGAACTTCCGAGGCGATAATAGGGAATAATAGAACAAAGAAGTATGTGTTAGCACTCGGAAAAATTGACAGACAAACAACAATAGAAAAAAACGAAGAACAATATATGGTCCGAAGTGGGATCGAACCCGTACTCAGTGGCACCGCGCCTTGCCACGAGAAGCCGAACGCTTGGCACACTACCACGCAGCCAACTAAAAAATTGGCTATTGCAGTAGTGTCTTACACGATGACGTTCTCAATGACTATAGCATAGGGTAACGATCACAGACCGGAAATAAATTGTATATTTGTACTTTCCTATTAATGCAAGTATCTCCCAGTAGGGCTGAATACTTGTGTTGTAGACAAACATTTATTGGACGAAACAGCACGAATAGTAGTTCCCAGTGATTATATACTGGGTACAAATAATAGTACATAAATATTATTATATGGGGAACTTCCGAGGCGATAATAGGGAATAATAGAACAAAGAAGTATGTGTTAGCACTCGGAAAAATTGACAGACAAACAACAATAGAAAAAAACGAAGAACAATATATGGTCCGAAGTGGGATCGAACCCGTACTCAGTGGCACCGCGCCTTGCCACGAGAAGCCGAACGCTTGGCACACTACCTCGCAGCCAACTAAAAAATTGGCTATTGCAGTAGTGTCTTACACGATGACGTTCTCAATGACTATAGCATAGGGTAACGATCACAGACCGGAAATAAATTGTATATTTGTACTTTCCTATTAATGCAAGTATCTCCCAGTAGGGCTGAATACTTGTGTTGTAGACAAACATTTATTGGACGAAACAGCACGAATAGTAGTTCCCAGTGATTATATACTGGGTACAAATAATAATACATAAATATTATTATATGGGGAACTTCCGAGGCGATAATAGGGAATAATAGAACAAAGAAGTATGTGTTAGCACTCGGAAAAATTGACAGACAAACAACAATAGAAAAAAACGAAGAACAATATATGGTCCGAAGTGGGATCGAACCCGTACTCAGTGGCACCGCGCCTTGCCACGAGAAGCCGAACGCTTGGCACACTACCACGCAGCCAACTAAAAAATTGGCTATTGCAGTAGTGTCTTACACGATGACGTTCTCAATGACTATAGCATAGGGTAACGATCACAGACCAATAATTCGTCCAATATATGTTTGTCTACAACACAAGTATTCAGCCCTACTGGGAGATACTTGCATTAATAGGAAAGTACAAATATACAATTTATTTCCGGTCTGTGATCGTTACCCTATGCTATAGTCATTGAGAACGTCATCGTGTAAGACACTACTGCAATAGCCAATTTTTTAGTTGGCTGCGTGGTAGTGTGCCAAGCGTTCGGCTTCTCGTGGCAAGGCGCGGTGCCACTGAGTACGGGTTCGATCCCACTTCGGACCATATATTGTTCTTCGTTTTTTTCTATTGTTGTTTGTCTGTCAATTTTTCCGAGTGCTAACACATACTTCTTTGTTCTATTATTCTCAACTAGAAGCACTAAGTTAAGAAAAGCAACGGCAATGGGCATCTGTTTTCTTACTGAGTTTGAGAGAGAGAGTGACCACACACTGTGGGTCAACACAAAATTTGACATTATTGGAAGGATAACAGCACAGAATAGTCAGATACAGGGAATTTTGTTTAAATTTCTGCCCTGTTTGCCATCTTTAGCTCAAAAGGACAACATATATAGTTAGACAGAAAATATACCAAAGGAATATCATTTTGTTTGATCACTGTAGTCTACTAAGAACATCACAAAATTATTCTTCATTATTATTTAATTGAGAAAATGTGCAAGGACTGAGTTTTGAAAAGAAATTAAATCACAAAAATTTTGACCTATAATGAATGCTTCTTACCATTACAGGATTATTTTTTGTCAAATAAATAAGACGTTGAATGAGAGAATCAACGCTTGAAATAATCACATCGGGGGTGTTTATCACAGCGCTACAAAGTGTTGTCAATGTCTGACTGTGACTAGTGTTGCCAGACTGATCCAAGCACAAAAGGAGGAGTGGAACTAGCTGTCAACCAAAATAAAGAGGTTTATTAATTATAATTAAAATAATTATTATGAATCTTGTATAAATATATACCATTTTATGTTCATTATTAGTGTGAAAAATGTCCAGTGGTTGTCTCTCCCCAAAGACTGGTCAGTCTGATACAATAGCAAAGTATAAATGAGTCGTGTTACTAATAACACAAGGTTTCTTCATAAAACCTTACAATAAATCATTTACATAATTATTATAAGAGCTTTATATGTGAGAGCAAATAAAAAAAAGTGATGACATTTCAACATCACATATGGCCTTCTTAGGAAATAAAAACAGGACATAGTACATTTCTCTTATTCATATTCTGTTTCTGAGGAAGGCTGTCTATGAGGCCAAATCATCAATTTCTGTTTTATTTTCTCATGTAAAGCTGTCATATGTGTTCACTTTGTTCCTTGTTTACCAGGTATAATACAGTACTGCATTTCTTTGCATATATCCATACATAATCATTATCCTTGTAGTAGAGAGATTCTTCATTTGTTGCTATTACAAACGCAACAATAAATAATTATATTGTTTATACTTGTGTGGTGACATTAATTTGTTATGGTTATGGAAGGCCCCGGTCTCACTGCAAATGAATTAAAATCCATAATTGCTAAACCACCCGTGTCAGTGGAATCATCCAAATTACTATCTCATCTCCCAAACAAAGAAAGGTAGCTGCAGCTCCCATCATAGCAGTCTCAGCACATGACAAAAGACATAAGGTGAAACCACACAAAAGTGAACACAACCATCTGTTCTCCATTATAAAAAAAAAAAGTAAAGTAGCCCCGTCTCGCCAAGTGGCATATAGGGAAATATGGTGTTAGTGACCCTATATTTTACAGACCTTCAGCACATGATTTTTGGGGTAATGTGTTCTCCATTATACAATATCATAATTCATCGTAAATAATCGGAATATCGAAACACGATCAAAACAGATGAAACGCACAGCTCACAGTGTGCACAGAGCACTTAACTCAGTAGCTCCTGCAACAAGCTGGACTTGGAATATGAGGAAACTGCATCAAGAAACACTTTCAGACATAGCCTTTAATGGTTTCTGCCGCCTATCCACCATATGTTAAAACTACTAATAACCTATCTTATTTCAAACAGAGGGGAAAAGAACATTACTTGCTACAGTGCAAAATTATGGAAATTATCATCATTGTGTGCCGTCTCCACATCAAAGGTTGGCTACCATGGAGCACCATTCCGCTCTGTCTCTTGCTTTGATGGTGCAGGTTTCATAGGCTGACTTATCCATCTTTTGACGTTACTTGTCCATTTTAGTCTCTCTCTCTGCGATCAGGACTCAATCAGAGTAAGGATTCCAGACTCTCACATGAAGTCAGCTGTCAGGCTATGTGTGTTGATCGCCCCACAGACAGAACATCACAAGTAGAGTTCGCCAGATCCACTCTGATTGAACACCCGTTAAAACGTTGCACTGTGTTCTGCGCCAGTGGATCCGATTTCAGCCAGCATTTTATTCGGGTTTGCTTTCCCTAGCCTTTGATTGTCCCCAATCTTCCTGCAAGGCAGCAGATTGTCTTTTCTGTAGGGGGATTCTGCCCTTAGATGGTCGGCCCTCCCAGGTTTACGAGCACCATCTGCCCGAGTAAATAGAGGTGACTAACACAGACATGCACACACATTTTAGTCTTGGTCTGGCTTTGCCTCTTTTACCTTGTATTTTCCTTTCAAGATTACTTTTAGTAGGCTGTTGTGTGGTGTCTTTTAACATGCCCCAAAAATATCATTTGTCTTGTTTGAAATGTGTTTAGTATTTATCTTTTCATTTTTAGTTGTTTTAAGACTTCATCATTTGTTTTCTTTTCTTTCCATCCAATTCTTCCTATTTTTCTATACATCCACATTTCAAAGGCTTCAATTTTCTGTACTGTTCTCTTGTCTAATGTCCATATTTCTGCACCATACAGGAATGTTGAGGAATGGAAACTATAATCATGACAATTAATAAGCAGAGATGTTCAATATATAACATACAGTTCAACATACTCCAGTCTGTGTAATATGATTTCAAATGTATCTACAAATTTTTCATAGAAGATAATTTTCTATACCTTAATGAGTATTTCCACTATGAAAAGCATCTATTAAAATATATTTTTGTCTTCCAAATGTGTTTGATTTATCTAAATAAAATGGTGTTTGTAAACATTAGCGAGAAATAAAATGAAAATGGTAAATGAAATGTTACTTTAAACAATTTTTCTTATGGGTGGACAAAAGTTTGACCAGAATTTTATTTTTAAAATATTTAAGACATAGTCTGTCTGATATAATCCTAATTTTTTGCTAGTGTATATATTAAGGATTTTTTTTTTATTTCAACCCTCACAGAAAACCCCTAGACCCTATTGGGAAGTGAAGTGACTTCCACCTACTCAGCAAACCCCCAAATTAATCTTTTTGATCATTCACTCTCCTAACACTTATCTTACATCTAATATTCTTCCAGTGCTGTCAGACGTCACACAGGACTTTCAGTGTACAAGTCCCTATTCTAGACAAGCTTCTCAATATCATTAAGGGAGCCTAGGCTTGCTTTCTTTGCCTCTCTCATCAGTGTTAATTTCAGTGTCTCTGAGGGTCAGCCTCTCTTTTTCCCTCCATTTTTTTTCCCATTTGAGAACTTGCGTTGTGATTGTCTGGTTATGTTTCTTCATGACATGGCTAATAGAGACCATCTTCTTTTCCTGATTATAGATGGGGCTTTTGGTTCCATAGCTATGACTTTTATTCTCAGGGGCCTGGGAGGTCTAGTGGTAAGATGCAAGTCTTTGGACAAGAAACTGAATGCTCACCATAGGCAGTGAGAAATTTGTTTTTTTAAATTCATGGTCTCTTCACGGCTTAGTGAGATTCAATGTCTAGCCCTCTCAGTTAATGAATAAAAAAAAAAAACAGGAGGTCTTGTGAACACTCTGTGCATATTAAAATCAATTCTAAAAAGAAAAAGAAAAAAGTGGTATGGTGACAGCTTTACGTAGCACCTATTATCATCAGCTTTACAGCAGCTTCGCATGTTGGTGCATCTTGATGTCTTTACTTCTTTGCGCATATTAAAGGACACCTGACAATTAATAGTTGAAAACTGTTGGTCAAACGGCCACTGACTCAAAAAAATTTGTTAGGAATCTCAAAAAAAAAAAAAAAAAAAAAAAAAAAGCGGTGCCTACATGTGGGTCATCAGTCAACATGGTAGTTTGGTAGTTTTCAGTATTTCAAGAAGATCAGAGCACCTGTAGATGAGTCCAGAGTGCAGTGATGATAATCCTAATATAAAATAATGTCTCTTATTCCTGCACTAGTCACTTCATTTCATTCTATACAAAGTAATTTCCTGACAGACTAACCTTGTTAAAATGTGGTTTCATCACTTGAAGTGGGAGGTTGGATGTTATCTGTGATATCGCCACAAGATGATTCTGTTTTACTTCTGCCAAATAATAGAAAAAACACAAAAAATTGATAACAAGACTATAGAGCATTAACTTAGTGTTGTATTTTTAAATGTACAAGATGGATCTCAGGATGAGACTGAACTTTCAGACCAGGTATTGACAATTTTGAGTATAGAAATTATCTTTCATAACTCAAGGTGAATCCATAGGTACTCACTTCTTCCAATGGGCAGAACAAAGTGTGAATGGTGACAGTTACTGTAGCTGGTTTACACACTACTAATTTGCCTCATCCTATTTGTACCTAGAGTGACTTCTACTTCTCAAGGCCTTGTGTTTGCATCCTGATCAATCAATGAGTCACACTCAATAAGAAAACCAGAGAACAATTAATCGTCCAAATATCTTTCATGCCAAGTTTCAAGGTTCTCAAAGTGTGTCCCCTTGAAGCAAGACTGTCAGTTCCCTGATTTAATTACTACCGATAGACCTAACACTAAATACACACAAATATCTTTCATGCCAAGTTTCAAGGTTCTCAAAGTGTGTGTCCTTGAAGCAAGACTGTCAGTTCCCTGATTTAATTACTACCGATAGACCTAACACTAAATACACACAAATATCTTTCATGCCAAGTTTCAAGGTTCTCAAAGTGTGTGTCCTTGAAGCAAGACTGTCAGTTCCCTGATTTAATTACTACCGATAGACCTAACACTAAACACACACAAATATCTTGAAAGTCTCAGACCTCCAGATATCTCAACTTAGTTCTATCTTATCTCTATAAACATCATATCATTATACCTACTGCTGCTGAATTATCTCAGCTCTGTTTGCTCTCATGATCTAAGCATATTTTGACCAGTTTGTTGTTTGTTTTGTGCTGACCAGTTTTTCACCCCTGGCAAAGCTCCTGCAGACTTTTTTTAGAGGCTGAATTTTGTGTAATAATGAATATTATTGAAGTTGTATGTTTATTGCAGTTTTAAATTGAAACAAACTGTCAGCATTACAGTTTCTGAGACAATTTATGAAATAAATTGTTTTTAAACAATGTAAGAGTTCTTCAATATAAACGTTTATGGAAATCCACAAAAATTTTATATATAATATCATTTTTTAAAATATTGATAAAGCAATCTTTAGGACCCTGAATTTGGTCAAATGCTATATTGTAATATCTGTGATTATTTGTTAATTTGTCAAACAAAGAGTGTTCAGTTTATCAGGTTTAGGAAGATGTGTGCTCCTAACATCATCAAGTGCCAGATATCCAACAAGATGATACTCAACAGTTTCACAAGAATGTGTGCACATATGGCATTCTGTAGTGTTTTGACAGTATTCTGTTGAAGTGATTGATATACTGGCATTTGAGTGACCAAGAACTCATTATTAAAAAATATTTTATACCAGTAAAAATCTCTATAAATATACTTGTTTTTTTTTAAAACAAATTTAACATTTTTAGTAATGTATTAAATGAATAAGATATAAAGTTATTAGAATAAACAAATATTGTCTACATTTATTTTACTGCTACTATTTTTACATTTTTTTTTTTTTCAAAATTATTTTTGGTCTTTTATTTGAAAGAAAAGAATTACATTCTCGCTTGTATTGCAATGTTACCAGCCTTAAACTGAATACTGTTTTCTTTGACTTTACTGAATTTATTTAATAAGAAAACACATTTAAAGGTGCACAAAGAAGTCACAACAAAAATAGTAGAGACAGGAAGGGATTAACTAATACATACTTTGTTCTGACTCATTTAGGTTATGGTGGTAAAAGAAACCAATGCTTGATTAATGCTATATATTACCCAAATCAAAAATATTTAGCAACAGATATCAGAGATGAGATTACCTTTGGACTGAGCATTGTGATACCCATTCAACAATGACTTCAAATTTTGTACAAAGAATCTCTGCTTGTAAAGAGGAGTAATGTTGCTCTTAAGTCTGGCTGAGAACATGTCTTCAATGTCTTCAACAACTAGACCCACTCTTTGTGCAACCACGGAACCAAGAAATGGGTCACTGAGTAATGTAATGAGCTGGAAGTGATTGAAACAAAAATATAACTTGTAAACTGATATTATTATACAAAACAAGAGAAATGGGAAACACATTTTTAAAAAAGTTAAAAACAGACTGTAAATATAGTATTAGAAAGATAAGTCCAAGACAGAAAGCAGAATGAATTTTGTTCCAAATAAAGAATATATATCAGATATCAAGCAATTACAGTAAAAAAAAAATGCTTTACAGTTCTATTCATGCACCTGGCTATTGCAGATGTGAGTTCTAACAATCTTTAGTGTACAATAAAGTTCTGACATATCATCTTTCTTACCAATCATTACCACACACATACACAGAGACAAAATACAAAAGTGTATATGAAGTGTATATGTATGTAATCAACACTCTTCTGGTTTTAACTTTCTCTACCCCTCTCTTTAAAATTCTTAACCAAACTTTCTTTCCCTTTGAACATCTTTCTTCAGTCTTGGTTCATAAGTAGCATTCCGTCCACTTTTTTACCTAGCTGTTCATAGACACCATGAAACAGAACAAGATTCTCGTTCTAATGTCTCTCCTCCAATTTATTTGGTAGAGGAGTCTGTATCAATACAATTACAATAATGACAGCAGTACTAACAAAAGAATCACCATATTCAGGCAGATCAGAGAGTAAGAGCTGAAATAAATGAAACCAATCTTCCTGCATTGCAGAAATGCAGAAGACAAATTCTATGGAATGTATAACTAAGAAAAATGTCTAAGTAGATGAAATTCACAACTCTCTTGTAAAGTAGTCTATAATGGTAAAGTACGAGACTTGAACCTGCGTCTTAGCACGTGAGTTTCCTCCCATATGTGCTCGGCCGCCTGTCCAGAAATGTTCTGACATTTCTGGATAGTGTCACCTCAAGCATCAAAACTCACGATGCGAGGCGACACTCCTCACCTTCCCAGGGTAATACACTGGTACCCATTTCTGCCAACAGCTGGGTTGACCATTTTTTTCCCAACCACGAGTACAATTCACACTGCTCCCAGCGGGAATTGAACACAGGTTGTCCGGTGGTTTTCCAACTAGGTTACCGAGGCCCCCAAAGTAGTCTATAAGGACAACTAATCATGTACTGCGCTGCAAGAAAAATGAACTTTCAAAATCATTGAGAAGTAGAATAAACATTTAACATGTATATTCTGGACTGAAAGGTACATCATCACAGTCAAACTAAACAGCAACATAATTTAGGTTCATAATCAAGAGAATTAAATGTATCAGAAATAGATTTTATCTAAGGAATTCTACCATGCTGTGCAAATGCTGAACTCTAAACCTCAAAGAAATTCCCTCACAGCTACTAACTGTTATCCTGTTTTTCGAGTATGCCCTGGCTATTCTTACTGTCAGTACGACTCAAATTGATAGGCTGGAGAAAATACAAAATGAAGCCATGCGCATTATCCTGGGATGTACGAGGGACACTCCCTGTGTGGCAATGAGTATCTTCTTGACTTTCCAACCATGGATGACAGAATCAAGATCTGGAGAGCACGAGCATACCTGAAGATTAGTACAGATACAGAGCATCCATTGCACCACGTGCTCAACACAGAGAAAGGTACCAGGCTAAAAAGAGGCAAATCATGGGTGGGCCGAGCAGAAGATGTCATCAAACAGGTCTGTGGGCTTACCAATATCAGCGTTGGTGAGGAGTGGATACCGGTGCCTACGTCATTCAAGGGGACTTTCTCATGTATTGTCACACTCGACAGGAAAAGTAGGGAACAGAACCCAGTCGTGGTTAATGCTGAGGTCAACGGTCTCATCTGCGATAACACCGATGAGAAAGATGCAGTCATCTATACAGATGGATCTGTAAGATGACACGAAAAAAGTGCATGGGCATTTACAGCACGTTTGGCAGGCAGAATAGCCAAGGAAGACAGTGGTGCATACGCCATGACCACGAGTAGCATGACAATGGAGGTGATGGCAGTGACCAAGGCATTCAAATGGTTAGAGTCACAAGACTACATCCACGCATGTATACTGAGTGATTCGATGAGCATGATAAAAAAGTGGAGGCGGGCTTTGTACGCATGCAATGGGTAGAGTCGTTGCAGAAATCCAAAATACGTAAGGTCACCTTTGTCTATGTCCCTGGACATGCGGGAGTAAGGGGAAATGAGAGAGCGGACAGGTTGGCTAGCTGCGCTGTCGTTGAGGACGGGCAACCGATGGATCCGGCGGACGTCATCAATGCACTCCGAGATGTGGGAAGAGCACAGGACTTCGACAAACACAGATCAACGTCGCTTCTTTGGATGATGGAAATGGGAGTTAAGATGGGCACAGCCAGAAATGAGAAACTTGGTGGCCGTGTAAGAAGACTTATCAACCAACATAGAACTGGAGTCGTCAGTCGCTGGACACTGAGGGAATTGCTGAGGAGGGGATCTGAGCACCTATGGACATGTTCGGAGTGCAATGATGATGACCCGCAAATAACTCAATAACTCAATCCTGTTTTTCCTTCTGTCAAGCCATCAGTCAGAAATAAGTGACCATCAAAATACTGAGAAGACAAAAACCTTATACAACCTGCAGTGAAATGTAGATAGCTATTGCAAAAAATAGAGTCTAAGAGATAAGATTAACCAATTAATCTATATTCACTGTCTTCTGTAGCATTTCCATTTTTAAGTCCCATTTTTCTTTTCCTTAGCCTTGGACAGAGATAAAGCAAACAATGGATTACACACTTTGTGTCTTTGTAGGATCACAGTGAAGTTTCTCCATTCTTTTGTTTCTACTGTCCTTAACCAAATCATTCTTGGTCTGCCTTTCTTTTGATTTCCCTCTTGAGACCACTTACAAGCTGACAGCTCTTATGATTGTTTCTAAATCTCTTCTGTGCACTAGGCCTCCAACATTTCCCTATGTGCATCTCCTTTTTGTTGAATCTCTGGAGAAGTTCTTGGTTTTCTGATCTAATTATAATTTTTTAAAAACATGTTTGTGCCTACTGAAAATGTGTAATGTTTTAGATATGATACAGTTTTAGCTTTAATTTGTCAGTGCTATCATTAAAAAGTTAAATGAATCATACATGTGAGGACAGAATGCCTGTAGCTGAGTGGGCCCTGCACTCCAAGGCTTTCGTCAACCATACCCACAGAGTAGCCGCTCTTTGTCCTTGAGTTACAGATTCATGATTTGCCATAACAGTCCTTAATCTTTCAACAATGGGTTCAAGTAGCCAATGGATGCTAGAACCTGACCAAAATAAATGTAGTTTGCCAAATAGGTATAAAGCAAGTATTTCAGTTACTTATTATATTATCATATAAATTGTTGATCAATCTTTTTGCATTTGTCTACTTCCAAAAATATTTCAGGCTTAGGATTCAAGTACTGTATTGCATCTATGCAAAATATGATTAATCAAGTCACTTAAGAAAACCTATTGCCCGTGTAAGTTACATCATTTAGTAAATATACTGCTTGAGTACATTAAGTCACTTCATAAACACAATGTTTATGCAAATCAAGCTAACAAAGTATAAACATTGTCTATGTTTTGTTTGCATTCACCAACTTTTAACCTCTGGTGTAGCCTCTTTTGCAGCGACATTTTGTATTGATGCCTGTTCTGTTAAAGGTATACACTCAAAATGAACAGGTGTCCCTCGCCATGCAAGCGGCAGATATCTTCTGACTTCAGAGGTTCTCTTATTTTTATCATTGAGAATCAGGTGTCATATTTCATGTGTCAATCAAATCATAAAGAAAATAAATTACTTATGTAAATAATTTAAACTAAGTAAACATATACTGTATAGATAAAGTCATATAGCTAACCTAGAGGGCATAAGTAGAATCGTTATAAAGTGAATGTAGGTTCTTCTTCTCCAATCAAGGCTCATACAGACTAGGACTCCGGACTCTCTTATGAAGGCAGCTGTCTGTTCCAGTGATTTGGTTGCCCATAGAGTTTCTTTTCCAGGGAGGTGGGTGTTTGGCCACATTGTCCTCCTCAGGTCTGTGTACTGGAGGCAATTTTGTAGAACGTTTTTGTTGTCATGTTATCCAGGGTAAAGTGGCATTGACTTGTAGTTGCTATTTTGAGTTTGGTGAACATATGGTTTTTCATTCTGTTGTGGGCAGTGCGAAGTATGATGACTTAATCCCTCCTTGACAGCTGGAGATATCCGTCCTTCTCATTATACTTTGACTGTTCTTGTGTCCATGATGCTGATCTTTGATGATGGATTTGGCTTCATCATAGCTGACCAGATAGTTCTCTTGTGGTAATCTTCCTCCCTGTAAAAGTATATGGAGGGGCAGATGTGGCTTCTGACCATCATCTTCTGTTGGCCAAACTTGGAATTAAATTAAAAAGGTGTACTATGGTGGGTAGGGGTAGAGGGTGCTTCAATGTGGGGTTTCTTAGGGAACAAGGAGTTGGAGATAAATTCGCAGTCGCGGTGTCACACAAATGCCGGGTCCTCCGGCAACTGGAGAATACAGTGGATATAGAAGATCATTGGAGGCGGGTGGAAAATATATGGAGAGAGACGTGCGGGGAAACACTGGGGAGGAGAGAGCGCCGGGATGGGGCATGGATGACAGCAGAGACCCTGGATGAAGTTAAAGAAAGAGAGAACAGGAGGGCAGACATTGATAAAAGCAAAACAGGAAGTAGTGAGGCCGGGACACGGGGGGCTTGCACAGAGGTGAACGGAGAAGTGGGGGGATGCGTTGAAAGGGATGAGAGGAGATATGTGGATGGACTGGCTGGAGAGGCAAGGGAGGCGGCGGATAAAGGGAATGTGAAAGAACTGTGCAGCAGCGCAAAGAAATTGGGTGGAAGGTGCAGACAGATCAACGCCTTTGTCGGGGATAGGAGGGGAAATCTGCTTGGCAATGTGAGGGAGCAGGTGGAGAGATGGAGGGAGCACTTTGGGGAACTTTTGAACAGACCCGGCTCAAGTGGTCCTCCAGGTGTACTGCCGGCGGAGGAGGAGTTGCACGTTGGCTGCGGAAAACCAGGCGGGGAAGAAATAATGAAAGCTATCAAACTGTTAAAAGATGGTGGGGCCACAGGGCCGGATGAGGTTCCTTCGGAGAAACCGAAGACCTATGGTCTTCCCATCGGAGCAGATATTGGCACCTCTGCCAGGATGTTACATGATCTATTGGATAAAGTTTGGAAGAGGGAGGAGATACCTGGGGACTGGAGAGAGGGTTGTGTGGTCAGACTGCCAGGGAGGGGGAGTTTGCGGGAGTGCGCAGGTTATAGGGGAATTGTGCTGCTATCAATGCCAGGAAAAGTGTTAGGCAGAGTCATTCTGGAGAGACTAAAAGAGGCTATGGGGAGACACTTGAGAGATGAACGGGCAGGTTTTGGGAGGAGCGGATCATGTGCTGATCAAATAACTACTCTACGTATAATAGTTGAACAAAGTTTGGAACTAAAGTCCCCACTTTATATTGGATTCATAGATTACGAAAAGGCATTTGGTGGTTTGGACAGGGTGGTGCTTTGGAGGTTGCTGAGTCATTGCGGAATCCCCATAGGGTTTATTAACCTGATAAAAACGATGTATGAAGGAACAGGGTGTAGTGTGGTGCATGGGGGACGGCTTGCAGAGGCATTTGAAGTAAGAACAGGAGTAAGGCAAGGATGCCTCCTGTCTCCATTTCTCTTTCTACTGGCCATAGATTGGATTATGAAAATAACTCAAAGCAACAGAAATGGGATCCAGTGGTCACTGACCAAGCAACTTGATGATTTGGACTTTGCTGGTGACATGGCTCTTCTGTCGCACGGCCATCGGCAGATGCAGGATAGGATGAGTATGTTGGATAAGAGATCGCAACAGCTGGGACTAAAGATTAATAGAGATAGGACCAGCATTGTGAGAATTGGTGCAGTTGGCAGTGGCCAAATAAAACTAGGAGAGATGCCTCTACTGGACGTACAATCTTACATATATCTGGGCAGTGATGTGGATAAAGAGGGAGGAACAGAGGGTGATACCAAAATGGGGATATCAGGGGCAAGAGGGGCTTTCATTGCACTGGGAAACATATGGAAATCCAAAGAGATTAGGCTAAGTACAAAAATAAAAATGTTCAACTCAAATGTTAAGTCAGTCCTATTATATGGCTGTGAAACATGGAGAACCACAAAATTGTCAATCATGATGATACAGACTTTCATTAATGGATGCTTGCACGGAGTGGGGGGAAGGAGGTGGCAGGACAAAGTCGCTAGCGTGGAATTGTGGAAATGTGCCGGTCAAATGCCAGTGGATAAAGAGATACAGCGAAGACGATGGCGATGGATGGGACACGCGCGCGGAAGCCGGCTGAGAGTGTTACACAGCAGGCCCTTTTTTGGAGTCCCCGGGGGAGAGGACGGGGAGGAGGACCAGGGAGTTCTTGGAGAGGACGGGTCGAGGCAGAGATGAAGATGATGGGGAGGACATGGAATGATCTTAAAAGAATTGCAAAAAACAGAACGACTTGGAAAGTGTTTGTTGAAGACCTATGCTCCACTGGGAGCTAAAAGGTAGAAGAATCTTCCTCCCTCCTTTGATAGTTTTCCTGCTCATTCAAATGTGGGCTCAAATGCAGCTTGATGTTCATCATTTGACTCAGCAGACAAAGGAATGAGTACCTGACTCACTGAGGTGGGGAAAAGTAATGATGAGTTAAAGCACTGCCCCCCACCACCTCCTACTAAATGCTGTGGCTTAGAATGATATAATTGTATAATTTTATATTTCACTCCCCTACAACATGACATGGGTCATTAAAATTTTTTTCACTCAAACATATTGTCTGTGATTAAATCAAGGAATGAAAACTACAGGTTCTTGCTGTGCTTCACAGCAAACCAGGACTAGCCAAAACTAAACAAGAAGCAACAAATTACCTATTGGTGCTTTGTTCAACATTACTGCTAGGCATCTAGAGGCTGACAGGTGGCTGTATTCATCTTCACATTCCACAGCTAGTTTAAAGACTCTTTCAAACACAACTTCATGATTCTCCTTCATGGCCTGTAACAAATAATGTGAAACATAACACCATATACATTTAGATATCTAAAAACTAAAGATAAAACATAATATGGGAGCTGCAAAAAAAAAAAAACTTCACCAAGGCTGTCATAATTAACCTACAGTCCATCTGAAGAAATATTTTATATTTTTAGCAGAAAAAAAAAATCACAGCCAAACCAAAAATTGTTCAACTGGTGCAACAAAAGAGATAAAGACAGTGATAAAAGGAGAGACTAAAGTCTTACATTCACTACCATGAGCAGTCTGAAGAAAAGATATGTAAAACAGGGCAGACCATACATGTATATATCAGCGGCTGAGTGGTTATTGTGCTCACTTCCTGACCAGAAGGTTCCAGGCTTGATTCCCAGAAGTGGCACATTTTTTCAGACCAACATGGCTCTCAGGTTCAACGAGTATCTATAAATGGGTACCTTGAGATTTTTCTGGGAAGTAAAGGTAGCCTTGAGTGATACTGACCACATCACCCAAACATGTGCTGTGGTCTGGCAAAATATGGTCACTAACATCATATTCCCTATTTGCCTAGCAAGCATGGAGGGGAACCTTTACTTGTATATATATATATATATATATATATATATATATATATATATATATATATATATATATATATATATATAAATAATATTGAGTATTGTATATATAATCTTCTTCTTCTTCTACCTTTTTAGCTCCCTGTAAAGCATAGGTCTTCAACAAACACTTTCCAAGTCTTTGTTTTTTGCCATTCTTTTAAGATCATTCCATGTCTTCCCCATCATCTTCATCTCTGCTTCTGTCTGTCTTCTCCAAGAACTCCTTGGTCTTCCTCTTTGTTTTTTCCCCTGGGAATTCCAAAAAAGGGCCTGTTGTGTAATACTCTCAGTTGGCTTCCATAGTTTGTGTCCTATCCAGCGCCATCATCTTCGCTGTATCTTTTTATCCATTGGTGTTTGACTGGTACATTTCCATAATTCTATGTTAGTGATTTTGTCCTGCCATTTCCATCCTTTTATTGGATTGCGTAAGCATCCATTAATGAAAGTCTGTATCTTTGTGATTGTCAATTTTGTTGTTCTCCATGTTTCACAGCCATATAATAGGACCGCCTTAACATTTGAGTTGAAAATTTTTATTTTTGTATTTTGTATTTAGTATTGTATATATAATATTAAGTACTGTTAATTATGTATGTTTTGCTCCAAAATTAAATATTTATTTGAGAGCCATTAAAGCCCAAGACAACCTGCAGAGAATAGTGGAGAATGAGGTTACATAGTATGGGTCAGACTTGGAGAACCCTAATAAGTATGGCATATAGATTGACATGTTAATTAACATTTTTAATATATTCAGAGTATAAAATAATAATTTTCAATATTCAAAATACAAAAACATTAATTTTCTACATTTAAAAGTCATTTACATTTATGAAGATATAGAAACTTAATTAAATTCAGAAATTCTAAGTACTTTTTAAAAATAAATCTTAATAGACACAAGTACTCTTTAAAATAAAAAAGAAATTTTAAATAAACTATCTATCTATCTATTGTCCTTTCGAGCTGAAGACGGCACATAGGGCAGAACCACAATCTCAAAAAACAGAAACCTTGCGTGCCAAAGTGGCACATATTGCATAGATCACTGCTCTAAAATATATGGTGCTGTTTCCATAACAATACTTTTTACAATGACAGCTTGTCAAGCCATCGATCAATCTCCTTAGTCGTCTCTTACGACATGCCTGGAAGGTCAGTGTCACTATTCTTTACCTCCCTCATAATGAGGCCCCAGTAACACACGGGGTCACTATTCTTTACTTTCCTCATAATGAGACCCCGGTAACACACAGGAAACTACATACCTGAATATCTCCTGCAACAGCAAGACCTTCTAGTAAAGCTACCAACCTTGTTTGTTGAAAAGATGATTCAGGCTACAAATTGACACAAACACAAAAATATATAAATGAAAGGAAACATCATTTCACTGTATTTGCTGTATCAAAATTACATTTGTTATGACATAATGCAGTTGATAAACTATGATATTATGTACCTCTTGGTCCAATGCATTTGATATGTCACAAAATGTGCTATGACACAGAAGGGAGGTACCACTCTTGAGTTGGAGTATAGGTGGTATCCTGTTCTGTTGTGACCAGTGCAGCGATAGAGTAAGATAACTTGATCTCTCCTGAACAGTTGATAACATCCATCTTCCAAATTTGTTTGGGATGACCTTGTATCCACTTTGCATGGTACTTCCTTTTGATGATAGATCTGACTTTTTCATGGCTGACCAGATGATACTTTTGTGGTAGTTTCCTCCACCACTGGCTAGTCTGTTTCTAAGTTTGTTTCTTTGTATACAGCCAGGTGATGTTATTCACTGGATCACTACTCCCTGGAAGTTATGGGGTAGCTGCAATATGGCTGTTCTCAGCTTATTCTTAGTGGATTTCAATGCTATTACCACAGATAGCACATCATCATGTGCCCTCTCCACATCGAATGTCGGGTACCATTGGTACTCTTTTATTTGTCTCTTGCCTTAATGGTAGACATTTTATATCACCAGTTCATCTCTTGATGCTGCCACCCACTTTCTTGACTGCCTCCATATTACTTATTTTTGTATGTTCCCCTCCAAGATGACTTTCAGTAGCTATTTTGTCTCTCTATGTGCAAAAAAAAACACTAATTTGACTTGCTTTAATTCTGTTAAATATTTCTTTCTTCATTTTCAGCTGTTTCAAAATATCATTATCTGCTTTCTTCTCTGTTCACCCAACTCTAAATATCCTACTATATATCCACATTAAATTTGTTTTTCCTGTTTTAACTTCGTCAGTCAATAACTTAACAGAAATTGGATGCACTGAGACGCAATGTACAAAACATGGTACAACAAACTTGCAGATACTTAAGTAGAGAGGACAAGCAAGATAAAATGATATCACTCAATGACCATATGAATGGACTCAAGAAACTACATTCAAGATATGGTAGAAATTTGGAATCAGATGTTGTTGTTGTTGCGTTCGACAGCTTTCAACTCTGACGAAGTCCCTAGAGACTAGGAATTGAATTTTGCATGTTAATCCATTTTTCCCTGGCAGCCTTGTGCACAGGGGTCCCTCGCCGCACAGGCAGATAACTCAGACTTCGGAGGTACTCATGTTTTTTCCATCGATGAGTAACTGATGTTTCAAACCGGGCCTCGCTGCTGAGACCAGGGGTGGTTGCCACAGAGAGAAATCATAAATAAAAATCCCAAACGGTGTAGCCGAGATTTGAACCCACAACCTCTCTGTCCTGAGGCCGGCGTCTTGCCTCGAGACCAACCAGTCCCCCATGGACTTGGAATATGAGGAAACTGCAACAAGGAACACTTTTCATGCATAGCCTTCAATGGTTCCTGCTGCCTATCCACCATATACCGGAAGTTCACGTTCTCCTGAAAATGATGATCGTCATATTTTTTTTAATGTAAAGCGCTTGATGATGTTAGGCTATCGTTGTTGACACCAATTCAGAACATATAAACACACAGTTAGTTGTCAGATTATCCCCGTCGCACATCAAACAACAGACCGTAAGATTAGTGTATAACCGTTCTAGGGATTTACGATGAGCTATTACGGTGACATAGCACACATAAAAATGTTGCATGCACAGCAATGACATGCCCTTTAGAATCCTGATTACTCTAGTGAATGCAGCCTACGACGAACAAAACACAGTGCAAATTCCCTAGAGAGATAAAACTGCGGCTGACGAAACATTTCACATTAATGAGTGACATGTAAATAAATTACTTCAAGCAATTCCAACAACGGTCATGAACAGCACCAATGTGACGTAAAGCGCACATCACGTCTAGACGGTGGAAGGTCGCATTCACAACACTTGATTTGTTGAAAATGGAATATTGCCAACATACGACACCGCTTTATCGGCGCAGATGTAATAAGTAGATCATCATTTTGACTTTAACGCAGAGAAGTGTAATGGAGAACTGAAATTAATCAGACCCTGAATGTACTTTCTGCAGCGATCGAGGGAACGTGAACTAGTTCGGCCATCTTGGAAACCTTCCAATCAGATGTGATGCTAGATGAAAGTAATGATATTAGAAGATATAAGAACTTCATTAAAAGTTCTTTTAACTGGAAACATTGGTGTATGTGCATGGGTTTTGCCATTTAATTATGGGGACTGAAAACTTTTGAGGATGCCTTGAATATAAAAAACATCAAATCTACTAATAAATGAAATTTATTTCATATTAATTTTTAACAAAAGCATATTGTCATTAAATTACTTATAATTCTATTTTTCAGCTAAGATAATATTAAAGATAAATGTTTCAAACTAAATTTACATATATTGTTACATCAATTATTTTCTTTTATTCTCTTGTTAACCTGATAACTACTAAAGTGAAGAACAGTCCTTTTTGTCATCTGCACATAAAAGGACATTAAGTTTAAGATGAGTAGTGCTGTATTTATACAGTAGAATTGTGATGTTTATGTCTTTCATCCCAACACATTTGACTTCAGTATGGCATTTTTTAATACTGGGTTTGCCTTTCCTCTTCTCTCTCCTCTACTTGCTTGACCAGACAGGATAGTCTGTTTCTAGGTGCACCAATTGGAGTGCAGTAGGGTCTTGATCAGCCCTATCGTTCACCATTACTCATGTAAACAGTCAGCTGTGAGTCACACCTGCTCTCAACTGAGTTGCTTGTAGACATCTTGGCACTATTACATTAATAAATTTTATCGGTTTTTTTTTCATTCTCCTTTACTTTTCTCTTGTTGTTGTTATGGATCCAGTGACCTTTGAGCTGATGCCCTTCGGCCCAATGCCATGTAGTAGTATCTGCAGGTATTTTTAAGTTCTGCTGTTGTTCTGTACAGAGTGTTCCATTTGGAGGGTCTTAGAGGAAATAGTGTAATTATTTTTCTCTTAAAATGGTTAAAACAACAGCCACTTAATCTAAGTTCATCACTATCAGTGGTTTACCAGATAATACATAATTTATGCTATGTTAAAGAAAAGCTAAAATAAGATGTGAAGTGTTAACAAGTCAGTTTTACAATAATTGTGAAAACACGGTTAAAATCAAATGTACCTTCAAAATCTCCAAAGACTTAAAATCTCCTGACAAACCAATACAATGAGCATCACCCTCCAGCAACAGCTTCTGTAACTTGTCCCATAAAATTGTCACTCCACTTCAAAAGAAAATATGAAGAAAGAAAAAATACAGAAATAATTCTTCATTTTAATAAACCATAAGATAATGCAATTAAAACTAGGCAATTATCAATTTTTAAAAGTGCAATTTAAAATGAAAGTAATTGCAATTATATTAGGTTAAAGGTTTATGAAGTGATAATGCTATTACAATACAACTGTAGAAATATGATAATGACGCACCTCAATGTACTGTTGCAAACACTGTATGTAAATGAGTTAACTGCCGAGCCTACTCATCATCATCAAGTACAATGCATGCAAATATAGGTGATTTTGTCTCTCCGTAACTTTCAATCTCTATAGCTGTTTATAAATTATATTATGGGAGACTGGTTGGTCTTGAGGCAAAAAGCCTGCCTTGAGACAGAGAGGTTGTAGGTTCAAGTCCCGGCCTCACCATTTGGGATTTTTATTTATGATTTCTCTCTGTGGCAACCCCCTTAGTCTCAGCAGCGAGGCCCAGCTTGAAACGTCAATTACTCATGGCCGGTAAAAATATGAGCAACTCCAAAGACGGAGTTATCTGCCTGTGCGGTGAGGAACCCCTGTACACACAACTGGCAGGGACAATTGGATTGACAGGCAAAATTCAGTTCCTAGTCTTTATGGACTTCGTCAGAGGTCAAAGCTGGCGAATGCAAAAAAAATGTATATTATTGACTTCTTACCACCAAGTCATTCACTTAAGCTGTCTTAAATTGTTTCAATACTTCTCTATCTCTTTTTCCCTCAAATTTTCCAGTTGTCACATCATGTTACAGCGGCTCCCTTTTATAACATGGCTACATAATTATGACTGTTTCCTTCTGGTTTTGGTGAAGAGCCTTTTGTTTCACTCATCCTTTCTGCAAAATCACATTTCTGTGACGCCCAAGAATTTTCCTGTCTGCTGTCCAATTGTCCAGGGTCACTTCCATATGTCAGAACTGGTTCTAGATAACAATGAAGAACTCTTTCTCACCTCTATTTTCAAAGATAGTTTTATAATTTCTTATCACATCACTTTAGATAGAATATAGCAAAATCAAAATAATGTAGTCATATTCACTCTTCAACAAGCATAAACTACCTACAGAAATTATAAAAAAACAGTCATGTATACAATGTCTCACCTTTGTTCTAGAGAAATGCCAAATGTTCTAAAAATATCCCTGAAACAAGACATGAATGATGCACACTTATCCTTGGTGTCTTCAGTCCAGTGTGACGTCATAGAGACAGCAATTCTCAGAAGAGGCATGGCTGTCTCATTTACTACAAGGTCCATGCATGTTTTTTCAGTAGTTAAGTGGGTCAACAGCTGTGATAGGGCTTGAGTGCAGCTGATTATGTGTGTCACATTGTCTGCTGTAATAATTGTAATGTTTTATACTGTTATAGATTAATAATCAAGCTACAAGAGTCTAGTCACAAAAATTATAGCCAAAAAATATGATAGGAAATTCTTTACACAGAGTTATGTTAAAGGTCTTCGATCATTGAGATAAGTAACACCCTCCCCCCAAGTGAGTGGTTTCGGTTTCTGACATTCTATAGCAGTCACAATTCACAGGTGCTTTATTCATGCTGCAATCTAAGCATGAAAATTTTCAACATCTTATACTAGTTAAGGATACAATAACTTTTAACTGGACCCAGTAATTTCCACATCTAGCCACAACTATAAAGTCATTACTTTCTACAAATAAAAGGAAACTATTTAGAGATAAAGGTAAATATGAACAATAAGCATGGTCTGAATGCAGCTCTCAATTATAAAGACAATTTTAAAAATACAGCCAAGATTGTCCCAATGACCACCAAGGTTACAGGACTATTGTTGAATGAAATGAAGAAATGTTTGTTGAAACTATCTTTGTATTTTTTTAACTTGTTGTCTAGAATGACTCATCAAATTTTAGCAGACATCCTCTATCTTGCTCTGTGGTGCCAGACAGAAGATATGGCCCACATGCAGTAGATAAATGTGAAAAATATAGCCTTAACATATGTTTTTCTTGATAAGCTGTAAACGAGCGCAACATGCCATTTCATATTTTATTGCCGGCCATATACATCAAATTTAGAATGAATAATAAAGAACATGTACTGGCAACAAACAGCGGCCATAAGAACTGGAAACCAATTGGGAATGTTTCAAGAAATAAAACAGGGTGTTAGACAAGGTTGTGTGCTGTCACCAGATTTGTTAATATTTATAGTGAGATTATTTTAAGATCCATAAGGGACATGCCTGGAATAACAATTGGAGGTCATAATATAAATAATCTAAGGTATGCTGATGATACAGTATTAATCGCTAAGAGTGAAAATGAGTTACAGGAAATGTTGGACATTATAGTGAAAGAAAGCAAAAATAAAGGACTCAGTCTTAATAGCAAAAAGACAGAAGTAATGGTAACAACAAAGAAAAAGACATCACCTCAGTGCAGAATAAAGACAAGTGGAACAATATTAAAACAGGTAAATGAATTTAAATATTTGGGAACTTTGTTAACCTCAGACGGAAGATGTACAAAAGAGGTGAGATGCAGCATGGCTCAGGCAAAAGCAGCTTTCCAGAAAATGAGGAAGATACTATGCAATCCATTTTTGACAATAGAAACAAGAAAAAGAGTTCTTAAATGTTATGTAGAGCCAGTCTTAACATATGGATGTGAATCATGGACAATAGGACAACAGACAAGAAAATCACTGGAATCTGTAGAAATGTGGTTTTACAGAAGAATGTTGAGAATACTAAGGACAGCTAAGAAGAGTAATGAAAATGTTCTGAAAGAGGTCAAAGCAAAAAGAGAGCTAATTTCCAATATTAGGAAGAAACAATCATCATTTTTTGGCCATGTAATGAGAAGAGAACAACTGGAATATATTGTAACAACTGGAAAAATTGAGGGACGAAGAGATAGAGGGAAGAAAAGAGAAAAAATAACAGACAGCTTAAGAGAATGGCTTGGCAGAAGGTCAACAACAGAAATGATAAAGAATTGTCGAGATCGAAAGTTGTGGAGAGACATGATCACCTACGCCAGTAGGCCTGGTACTTGATAATGACATCAAATTTATGAATATGACATTAAAAAGAAAAGTGAATAAGGAAGAAAGAGACAAACTTGTTTTGAACATATTTTTCAGCAGCAGGCATTTAAATATTTGTTACAAATACTGAACACAACTAGTACACTTAAATATTAAAACTGGATGCACACTCTGACAAATTAAAATGCTATACTTTGTATTTTAAATAAAGTACATTTACTTTATGTAATCTTCTTACCCTTGGCAACAGACTAACAGAGCAGTCATTAACATATATGTCTTTGTGACATCCTGTAAGAGAGCAACAAATTACTTTAATTTTACTTTGTCTATGGCCATAATGCTGAATGCAAAAACTATGGCCCAGTGTACATTTCTGCCTCTCTTTCTCCTTCCCTAAAGCTGGATGTTGAAGTGATGGTTTCAAAATTTCTTCTGAATATGAAAAACACAGTTCTCCACCACCAATATCTATCCATTATCATTGTCTACATTAGCAGCTATCAGGTGCTGTTTGGAGAGTGAGTGACCAAAAGGATTAAAAACCTCTCAGTCTCCAAATGAAGTAAATGTGGCTTGAATTGAATCAAAAAAGTTTTTTTATTTTTTCTACTGGAATGAAGATTAAAAACTCAGACACTACCACCTAATGGTGACAGCACCTGGCATACAGCCTTTAATCTCCAGCCTCACGGGAAACACCATACACAGCACAGAAATTATAAAAGCCATGATGATAGCTGCTGAATTAATTTTATAATTATCTTAATTAACTTAAAAGCTATTTTCCCTTTCTATCAAATGAATACAACTTACATGTTAAATCTTGATAAATCAGGTCAAGTAGAAATTTATTGACTTTGATGAAGGAATCCTCACTAGTTACTACATGTACTAGTGCCACTGCTGCAAGATGTGAATTGCCTGTATGAATTTATAAAAGTATTTTAATCACAAACATATAAAGGTATGCTGATGATACAGTATTATTGTTCTTTCTACCCACTTTCACTTTTAACGTGGCCATATAACCATATTTAAAATTCCTCTGTAGAGCTTCCTGTGACGTTTATGAACCTGTTCTTTTTAATGTTTAAACCTTTTATTATGTCTTCACTGCCCTTTTTCATTATCAAGGTATCTTAAGGATTTTTCTGTAGCATTTTGTTTCAAATTAATCAATTTTCTTCCTTGCTGTTTTTGAGATTGTCCATGATACACAACTGTATGTTGCTGTCGGGAAGATATATGACTTCAGTAATTTCAATTTTACTGTCCTGCTGGTATTGTGCAACATGTTCTTCATGGCATTTAACTGTTGTGTTGGTATTGCTAATCGTCCGTTTATCTCTCTCTGACAGTCTCCATTGTTAGTTACTACAGATCCCGGATATTCATAGTTTGTTTGTCAATTTCCAGTTCTTCACTGATGATGATTTTGGGTTAGAACTTTGTTTTATTGATGAACATTATCTGATTTTTATCTATGTTTAGACTGAGGTTTTGCATTTCACTGTGTTTTTTAACACACTCTGTTGTCTTTTTTAATCCTTCTGTACTGTGGAATATCATTGCTTCCTGGTGACTTCCCTCTCTTTAGATTTGTTCTTGCAAAACAAACTTCATATAGCACAGGCTCTGGTTCTTTTTTTTCACTTTCTATTAATATATTATGCTAAGACATCACCTCAGTGCAAAATAAAGACAAGTGGAACAATATTAAAACAGGTAAATGAATTTAAATATTTGGGAACTTTGTTAACCTCAGACCGAAGATGTACAAAAGAGGTGAGATGCAGAATGGCTCAGGCAAAAGCAGCTTTCCAGAAAATGAGGAAGATACTATGCAATCCATTTTTGACAATAGAAACAAGAAAAAGAGTTCTTAAATGTTATGTAGAGCCAGTCTTAACATATGGATGTGAATCATGGACAATAGGACAACAGACAAGAAAATCACTGGAATCTGTAGAAATGTGGTTTTACAGAAGAATGTTGAGAGTACCATGGACAGCTAAGAAGAGTAATGAAGATGTTCTGAGAGAGGTCAAAGCAAAAAGAGAGCTAATTTTCAATATTAGGAAGAAACAATCATCATTTTTTGGCCATGTAATGAGAAGAGAACAACTGGAATATATTGTAACAACTGGAAAAATTGAGGGACGAAGAGACAGAGGGAAGAAAAGAGAAAAAATAACAGACAGCTTAAGAGAATGGCTTGGCAGAAGGTCAACAACAGAAATGATAAATAGCTGCCGAGATCGAAAGTTGTAGAGAGACATGATCACCTATGACAGCAGGTCCAGTACTTGATGATGATGATGATTAATATATTTGAATTTCTATAAGTATCGCCATACATTGATGTGCAGTAATCGCTCCACTTTTGCCATATATCTTTTTGTTCAGTTAGTGTGTTGCCACTTTGGTCGTTTATTACTTGAACTGATGGTCTAAAATTTCCTGTTATTCAATTTATCTAAAACTCATTCCACATTTCTGATAAATTATTTCTGGTGAAACAGCTTGTCTTATTAATAATCTGAAGAGCAATGTGCTCTAAGTTAATCCAAATAAACTTTAAAAAATTAAAAACATACCATAGACTACATCTGTCCTCCAAAATGTTAGACTTTTGTTAGGACTAACAATGTAAATTTAAATCCACATCATTATATACAAACATTGTGATATATATATGCATAGTGCCATATATATATATATATATATATATATATATATATATATATATATATATATATATATATATATATATATATATATATATATATATACTTTCTAAATATGAAATTAGAAAAGACACATGTATTCAATGTAGTATTTTATTTTGCATTTTTATAAATCTGTGGTATTCTTTTGAAACATAACATTATGGTGGAAAGCATCACAAGAATACATACAAAATTTCATGAAATAAAAGTTAATTAACCATAAAATGTGACTAATTTATTTGTTCCTGTACAAAATTTTGGAAGAGATCAGTAATGTAACGGTTGACATGCTGGCTTGGTGATAAAAGATAAAATGATTGTTGTGCAATGTCAGTGTAATATTCTCCAGTTGTCCTAGCTGATAAAGGAAAGGGTACCCAGCTAGCTGAATCAGGGAAGATTCAACAATATGAGCACTGGCTTCTTCACCTTCAAATGCTGTAGTCTAGTAAAGTAAAATGAAGTACTTCACTTCCTTACAATTTTATATGTTAATGAGCTTTGCAAATAACTTTACTAACTATCTTTGTTGTCATCATGTCATCCCACAAAGTATAAATAGTGGTAACCAATATCCTGAGATCTGATCTGGCAAATGTACTATATGAAAATTAGCATGTGCTTCCCTTACATGATTTTATTGTAATCTTGAAACAAACATGCTTCTTTTTGTCTTCATTTGATTTCTCTTCATTGATCACCTTTAAAAGGATATTAAATGGGTGTAGATGATTTATTTTGTCATTTAGAGGTAACCGAATCATTCAGCCCCACACATTTGACATGAACAGTGCAATTTTGTGTACTGGGTTGCCTTCCCTCTTCAATCCCTATTTGCAGTGCCAGTCTGTTTCCAGAGGCATTGCAAGGAAGTGAGGTAGTATCTTAACCAGCTGCTGTGATTGATTCTGTCACAAGCAGTCAATTATGAGTCACTGACCCCTGGTGCTGGTGAACATCCTGGTCCCCTGCAAATATACAATTTTCGAACCAACAAACAAAAAGAGTGCTAGAACTCACTGGTTTTTACAAGTTCCATAAGAGACTCCATTGCTCTGCTACTTAAACTTGGGTTTTGCATCACAAGTGCATGAAGAGATGACAGCAACTGATTTCTGCATTACAAAAATTGAATAGTTTAGTGATATATTCAAATTGATATGATGAATAAGTAGATGGTCTAACACCACAACTAGGCAATTAAAGATTTTAGAAAGTCTAACACCGCAACTAGACAATTAAAGATTTCAGAAAGTCTAACACCACAACTAGACAATTAAAGATTTCAGAAAGTCTAACACCACATCCAGACAATTAAAGATTTTAGAAAGTTTAACACCACAACTAGACAATTAAAGATTTCAGAAAGTCTAACACCACAACTAGGCAATTAAAGATTTCAGAAAGTCTAACACCACAACTAAGCAATTAAAGATTTCAGAAAGTCTAACACCACAACTAGGCAATTAAAGATTTAAGAAAGTTTAACACCACAACCAGGCAATTAAAGATTTCAGAAAGTCTAACACCACAACTAGGCAATTAAAGATTTTAGAAAGTCTAACACCGCAACTAGACAATTAAAGATTTCAGAAAGTCTAACACCGCAACTAGACAAGTAAAGATAATAGAAAGTTTAACACCGCAACTAGGCAATTAAAGATTTTAGAAAGTCTAACACCGCAACTAGGCAATTAAAGATTTTAGAATGTCTAACACGGCAACTAGACAATTAAAGATTTTAGAAAGAACCAAACAAATTACAACTTACTTTCTTAATCATAATACAACTTTATATACAGTACAGAGACATGTATCTTCTCACATAACGCTCCTTTCTAGTATCTCCATTTTTGACTTTATGTTCACAGTCTGGACATGGTTGTAAATTCATGACCATTGACTGAATCATTAGCTCGCACTACCTCTCTCAGGGCATTCAGAATGTAAGCCCGGTCCATTGCACTTCCGCCAACCAGGGCAGCCATGGTGTATAATAGGCGGCAGGAAACATTGAAGGCTATGTCTGAAAAGAGTTCCTTGTTACAGTTTCCTCATATTCCAAGTCCAGCTTGTTGCAGGAGCTACTGAGTTAAGTGCTCTGTGCACACTGTGAGCTTTGTGTTTCATCTGTTTTTATTGTGTTTCGATATTCTGATTGTTTACGGTGAATGATATCGTATGACAGGGAACAGTTGGCTGTGTTCACTTTCTGTGTGGTTTCGCCTTATGTCTTTTGGCGTGCGCTGAGACTGCTATGATGGGGTCCACAGCTACCTTTCTTTGCTTGAGTTATAGAGTTATTTGCGGGTCATCATCATTGCACCTCGAAACATGTCCATAGGTGCTCAGATCCCTTCTTCAGCAAGTCCCGCAGTGTCCAGCGACTGACGACTCCAGTTCTATGTTGGTTGATAACGGCCACAAAGTTTCTCATTTCTGGATGTACCCATCTTAACTCCCATTTCCATCATCCGAAGAAGTGACGTGTATCTGTGTTTGTTGAAGTCCTGTGCTCTTCCCACATCTCAGAGGGCATTGATGATGTCCGCCCAATCCATTGGTTGCCCGTCCTCAACGACAGCGCAGCTAGCCAACCTGTCCGCTCTTTCATTTCCCCGTACTCCCGCATGTCCAGGGACATAGACAAAGGTGACCGTACGTATTTTGGACTTCTGCAATGACTCTACCCATTGCATGTGTACAGAGCCTACCTCCACTTTTTTTATCATGCTCATCGAATCACTCAGTATACATGCGTGGGTGTAGTCTAGTGACTCTAACCATTTGAATGCCTTGGTCACTGCCATCACCTCCATTATCATGCTACTCGTGGTCATGACGTATGCATCACTGTCTTCTTTGACTATTCTGCATGCTGAGCTTGCTGTAAATGCCATGCACTTCTTTGGTGTCGTCTTACAGATCCGTCTGTATAGATGACTGCAACTTTCTCATCGGTGTTATCGCAGATGAAACCATTTACCTCAGCATTAACCATGACCGGATTCTGTTCACTTTTCCCGTCGAGTGTGACAATACACGAGAAAGTTCCCTTGAATGACATAGACACCGGTATCCACTCCTCACCAACACTGATATTGGTAAGCCCACAAACCTATTTGATGACATCTTCTGCTCGGCCCACCCATGATTTGCCTCTTTTTAGCCTGGCACCTTTCCCTGTGTTGAGCACATGGTGCAATGGATGCTCTTTATTTGTACTAATCTTCAGGTATGCTCGTGCTCTCCAGAATCTTGATTCTGTCATCCATGGTTGAAAAGTCAAGAAGATACCTCATTGCTACACAGGGAGTGTCTCTCGTACATCCCAAGATAATGCGCATGGCATCATTTTGTATTTTCTCAAGCCTATCAATTTGAGTCGTACTGACAGTAAGAATTGCCAGGGCATACTCGATTGGTGCGAGGACTAATCCCTGGAACAGAAGAGTAAGTAGCCTCTGCTCGATGTTGGCAGCTGCCATGACCTTCAAGGCGGCTAATCCTTTGCGGAATTTTGTTATCATATGGTTGACGTGGTCCCGAAAACACAGGCTGCGATCAAACTTAACTCCGAGGTATGTCATCAACTTGTCCCTGGTCACCTCATCAACTACCCATTCGTACTACCAGTGTGGTCATATTAACGATATGATTGTTAAGGGAGAACCATGAAACTGATGCTTTATTAGGATTAACCAAGGCACCTGAAACCCCACACCAGGAAGAAATGCGATCGAGTTCATCTTGCATTGTGGAGGCGATTCCCCGTCTGTCTCTTCCCTGTCGATATACCAGAATATCATCAGCAAAAGTCATAGTTCTTTCCCTACCATCCAGTTGTTTTTTCCGTGATCGTTATTGTGTACACGTTAAATAGAACTGGTAACAATGGTGAGCTTGTGGCACCCCTGAGCAAATGGATCTTTGCTTGAGAGATGAGATAGTAATTCGGATGATTTCACTGGCATGGGTGATTGAGCAATTATGGATTTTAATTCGTTTGCAATGATACTGGGGCATTCTATAACCATAATAGAGACATGATGGTGTCAAATATCTAACAGGAATATAAAAAAGTCATAAGATAAAAAAAAAAAGAAAAATTACAGTGTGCAGATGACACAGCATTAATTCTGGAAAATGAACACAATCTACATAATATGGTTGACATTATAAATAGATACATGTAAAAAGTTACTAATTTCTAAAATAAAAACTATTGCTAGAGCAAAATGCTCAGGGAAGGAGGCAGCTCTCTGCACATAATGGATTTGATGAAGAATATTATCTCGAAGGCAAAAATAAGTTTTCAGATAATAGAAAAAACCATTTTGGCAAACCAATGCCTGATCTTTCCAATGAGAAGTCTTTCAAAATGGCAGACCAATATGGATTTTTGGGATCTGAGTCACATACAATGGACAGCAAATCTTGAAGTTCTCATTGAGGCAAAAGAAATGTTTCTGAGATGAAAGTGGTCTGAATGTCATGAACACCTAAAATATAAAACCAATTATTATTACCGGTAAAATAAAATGGAAAAGTAAATTTATAACAGATTAAATCAAGTAATATTACCAGCAAATTAAAATAAAAAAGTATATTCATAACAAAAATAAAATCAAGACTGCCAAAATTCTCTGGACATTTACTTAATGGGGAAAGGGTTTAAAAATCTAGTTATAGCAAGAAAGGTTAAAGGTAGAAGAAACCAAAGAAGGCAGAAATGAAGAATTTTGGACAGAATGGCAAGAAGGTTTGGAAGTAAAAGAACCAAGTAAAATGTAGATGGTTATGGATGAAACTGATTATCAATGTCACAAAACATGACTCATGATGATGCTGAACAATAATAACACATCAACTCTTTCTGTCATTTGAACTTGTCTGTCTGTGAACACAATTATACACATAAATCACCAACACAAATTGTATCTCTCCTCGACGCCAACGGCAATAGAGGAAGGATAGAAGTAGAAGAACCACCAACATAAAAAGTGTGCTACTTACCTAGTATTGTGATCATAATTTATCACAGATTTCTTCACAAGGGAATCAAGAAATTGTTCACATTTGTCCTGGAATGGATGAAGTCCAGAACTAGTCAACACAGTCAAAGCCTTCATCGCCTCAAATTGTGACTCATTGCTTTCAGTATTAAAGAGACCCTCATAGAGAATGAATAAGGATGGAAGATGTTCCTTAAAAGCTTTAATCACATCTGATGAAAATACAATAGCATTATTTTATTTTATTCAGAAATGATGGGGAAAAGTCAAGTATTGAAAAAATTTTAACTGTATTCATAGTCATATCTATCTATCTAGTGACCTTTCGAGTCGTAGCCAGCCCATAGGGCATAGTCCCAGATACTCTTTCTCTTATCTAAATTTTTATTCTAACAGTTTTCAATCCTTCTAAAGAAATTTTATCAAAACTCACCATTTGTCTCTGTTCTGTGCAAGCAACTCTATCTCATTGAGGGAGCCGATTCCTGCTGCTCTTGCCTTTCTGATCAATGTTCTTCTCAGTGTCTCTCTGGGTCTGCCTCTTTTCCTCTTACCTGTTGTTTCCCATATGAGGGCTTGCTTTGTTATTCGGTTGTTATCTCTCCCCATCACATGTCCAACATATGACCATCATATTTTCTTGATTACTAAAGATATTAGTGGTTGATTGGCGATTTCTCTAATTTCCTCGCTTGTTTTGAATTCGTTCCACGCTATACCAAATATTTTCCTTAGACATTTATTTTCAAATGCGTTCAACTTTGTTTCTAATCTCTCGTTGTTGTCCAACTCTCACATGCACACGTAAGGGTAGACGGTACGTTTGATTTGAATAGTATAAGTTTTGTGTTTGTGCTGATGAGTTTTGATTTCCAGATCTTTTCAAGGCTTCTGAAAGGCATTGATGCTTTAGCTATTCTGATTCTAATTTCTTTACTTGTATCCCCTTCCCGATCAATGTGACTTCCAAGATAGATAAAGTGGTTGATCTCTTCCACTGGTTTATTTTCCATGTATATTTTTATAGTCATATGGTCCTTCAGAATTAAATTATATCCAATGAAAATACAATGTTTTAATTTGCAAGAGAAAATATTGTGTTATTTGTGGGTTATCATAGCTGCACTCCAAACATGTCCATAGATGCTCAGATCCAGTCCTCAGCATGTCCCACAGCATCCAGGGACTCCATTTCTGTGATGGTTGATAAGTCCTCTTATTAAAAAAAAAAAGAAATAAAGTACCCCCGTCACACCAAGTGGCATATAGGGAATATGGTGTTAGTGTTCATGGTGGTAGTGAAATTTTACAGACCCTCTGCACATGATTTTTGGGGTAATGTGGTTGGTATTACACCCGTGCCGCTTTACTTTCCCAGAAAAAAATCTGGTACCCATTAAAGGCTGGGTGAACCAGAAGCCGTCAGTTGGGATCGAACCCTACCTCTTGTCCTTTGTAGTCCAGTTCATTAACAACTGAGCAATGGTGGCTCCCAAGTCCTCTTATGCATGCCCACTAAGCCTCTAGTTTCTGGATGTAATCATCTTTACTCATTCACCTTTAGGAGTGACATGGACTCATAGTTGTCAAAGTCCTCTGCCCTTCCAGTATCTTGGAGGACATTAATGTCTGCCGAAAATAAAAATTACATTGGTTGAATGTCTTCAATGACAACACAGCCAGCCAACTTGTTCACTCTTTCATTGCCCAATACTCCTACATGTCCAGGGATGCAAACAAAAGAGAAAATATTTAATGAATTACGATAGTTGTACTTTGCATCTAATTTTTTTCATCATCGTCAAGTATCATGCCTGCTGGTCAGGGGATCCTGTCTCTCCACTACTGTCTCTGCAGTTGTTTATCAATTCTGTTATTTACTTCCTTACCAAACCATTATCTTTGGCTATCAGATATTTTTTATCATCTCCTCTCCTCCTTCAACTTTTCAGTTGACACCATATATTCCAGCAGTTCTCATTACACAGCCAGACAATTATGAACAGTTGTTTCTTTTATCCATCTGCTGCTGCCTTGAAACATAGGATGGTCATAAGAGAAATAAGGAATGCATATTATATTTTGGTGTTTGTAGATGTAATATTTATCCTTTTTGGTCACTTTCCTTTTAGATATAGTGTTTTCTTGTACATATCTGGATGCTGTTAAGATAGAATTGTTTTGGTTCTTGCACTTGTCTTTTATTCTGTCTATCCATATTTTCCTTGGTCCTCCACCTGTTCTCTGTCTTGATGATTTGAGACAGAAAGCTTTTGATATTGTTTGGTTTGGTTTATATTCTTACCAAGAGTCCAAATCATTTCCTTGTCTATAAATATATTCAATCACATTGGGCATTTAACCTATCTTTGTACTGTTTGTTTGTCAAATGTCAAAGACTAAGATGGCTGGGATATCCAGCGAATGGAAGAAAAACGCATCCCCAGGCAAATATACGATATGGTGAACTAACACACAGAAAAAGACAAATCGGGAGACCTAAACTACGATATAGAGATATCTGTAAATCATCTCTCAATGACGTCTTCATCTGTGAAAATGATTGGGAACATCTGGCAAGTGATCGCACATCATGGATAGCATGTATAAGGAATGGTATAATATCTTTTGAGACTGTGCTAAGGCAAAACTTAGAAGAGAAAAGACTCATAAAAAGGATGAAAAACCCTGTGTCAGTTGGCCTGACTTGTTCATTCTGTGGCCGTGTGTGTTTGTCAAACATTGGCAGAATTAGCCACGAGAGAAGCTGTTCGACAAAAACAAAACCTCAAAAACAAAAAAATACACAATATCTTCCACTAGACCGTCTATCAAGATGAAAAGGGCTATATATATATGTACTGTTTGTTAACGCTCTCAGGCACCTTATTCAGCAGGTTGTGATATTCTGTGTCTGGAGTTCATTCAATGGCCATGATTGGCATTGGTTACATATGGTTGGTATGAAAATGATATTTATCATTTGTTCCATAGCAGTTGATATTCTTAGATGTTTCTAAGATGCACTCCTTTTTAATAGCTAATAATGTTTGCACTCTGCTCTCTATCGCTCTGTTTATGCTTCCATCTTCTGTATATATACTGCCCAGTATCTGAATTCTCTGATTTGCTTCATATCTCTGATTTGCTTCATATATGGAGCACTGATCGTCAGCAAATAGTAACTCATTTATGTTCATTAAATCTTCATAATGGTTTTTTAATTGTGTCCCTTTAGTGATCTTACGATGGTGCTGGATAGGACACACACTGTGGAAGCCGACTGAGAGTATTATACAACAGGCCCTTTTTTGTAATCCCCAGGGAAAAAGACAAAGAGGAAGACCAGGAATTCTTGGAGAAGACAGATGGAAGCAGAGATGAAGATGATGAGGAAGACATGGAATGATCTTAAAAGAATGGCAAGAAACAGAATGGCTTGGAAAGTGTTTGTTGAAGACCTATGCTCCACAGGGAGCTGAAAGGTAGAAGAAGAAGAAGCGATCTTACCCATAAAGTTAGTAAAATAATTAACTAACAGTAGTGTGAAAGAAAAGTTTCAACATAAGAAATCGATGTTGAATTTAAACAAATAAAATAAACAATTTAAATAGGTTGCTCACTTTCATTAGTCTGGTATTGTTGAAAGATATCCAGAAATCCCTTTAGTTCTTTAAGAAAAGCCTGCTGCTCTGATGGCTGTTCAATAAGAAGAGTTTTGTTAATGCATTTATAGACACATCATGATAACTTGTTGTCACACAATTTTAGAAAGGTTAAAATGCAAAAGTCTAGACAAGAATTGCGGTTTGGTCTTGTAATTTCAGACAAGAAAAAAAAGGGATATTTCACTAAGACTATAAAGAGACAATTTACAACATACAAACATAGCAAAATATTATCATGTGCCATACCGGTTGGCGTAGGTGATCATGTCCCTCCACAATCTGCTATCTACAGTGCATCGTATCAGTTCTGTTGTTGACTGTTTTCCATGCCATGACACCAAGCTATCCAGTATTTTCTCTCTCTGTCGTATGTGATCTCTCTTTCCTTCTATTTTGCCAGTTGTAACCAAGTATTCCAACTTTCCTCTTCTCATGATGTGCCCGAAAAATGTTGATTGCTTCTTTCTGATGTTTTTTAAGAGCTCCCTTTTTGTGTTGGCCTCTTTGAGAACTTCCTCATTGGTCTTTTTAGCTGTCCAGGGAACTTTCAACATTCTTCTGAGAAATCCCATCTCTGTGGCCTCTAATCGTCTTTTCATTTGTTTGTCTACTGTCCATGATTCGCTTCCATAGGTCAGAATTGGTTCTATATAGCACCTATGTACTCTCTTTCTCATTTTTATTGACATAGATTTGTTGCATAAGATATTTTTCATTTTCTGAAATGCTATTTTGGCCTGAGCTATTCTACTTTTTATTTCTGTGGTGCATCTCCCATCTGATGTTATGATTGTGCCCAAGTATTTGAAACGTTGCACTTGTTTCAGATTTGTCTCGTTTATTTTTATGCTGCATGATGGTGATGATTGTTTCTTCGATACAACCATTACTTCTGTTTTCTTACTATTCAGACTGAGACCTTTCTTGTTGCTTTCTTTTACTATTATGTCTATCATTTCTTGTAGTTCGTTCTCTGTCTCTGTTATTAAGACTGTGTCATCCGCATATCGCAAATTATTTATGTTGTGACCGTTGACTTCAATTCCTTTTTTGTCTACTATTGATCTCATAATATATTCGCTGTAAAGTGAAAACAAATCCGGTGACAGAACACAGCCTTGTCTGACTCCTTGTTTTATATACTGGAATTGTCCTGTTTGGTTGTTAATTCGTATAGCTGCTGTTTGTTGCCAGTACATGTTTTTTATGATTCGCAGATCCTTGCCATCAATGTTTAATTTCTCCAGCATATTGATTATTTCCACATGCTTTACTTTGTCAAATGCTTTCGTGTAGTCTATAAAGCACATATATAGATCTTTCTTTACCTCTATAGATCTTTCTATCAAGGTTTATTGCATTATTGGTGCCCTTTCCTTCCACAAATCCACATTGTTCCTCACTTATTTCTGGTTTTATTTTGTTCCTTACACGTCTCATGATTATTCTTAGTAATATTTTAGTCATATGGCTCATGAGACTAATAGTGTGATGGTCTTCACAATCAGTGGCTCCTGACTTCTTCGGTATGGCTACAAAGATAGATTTTAGTAGATCTTTGGGTATGTGTCCAGTGTTATATATGTCATTGAGCAAAATGTAAAGTTCAAAATTCAAAATGAAATGTGTAAATTATGCACAACAACAATGCCAAACTACAAATGATCATCTAAATTTATTTGCCGATTTCTAGTGCACATAGAAGGATGTAATTTTTTTTTTTGTAAACAATGTTTACCTGTGTTTCCTTACTGCAGTGACTGATCAGAGAAGGTAAGACAAATGGGATGACTGTGCACATTGCAGAAGGGCTAGCTGAAGCTACAGACTGCAAGAGTGAATAGGCCAAACAGCTCTTCTTCAAGTCAGAAGTATTTAGGTACTTGCTGATATCTGAATGGTTAATGACAGGTTAGCATGAGAACAAATCATCAGTGAGTTAGTTGATACAACCCCCTGATTAACTGATGTAGCATCCTGGGTTTTTAGACTAGGAGATGTTGGCTTAAGTCTTAGTCAATGTAACTTTCTTGGTGTCCAAGTTCCTGGTGGAGATGTTATATTTCATCTATTTTAGCAAGGGAGATCAATGTTAAATCTTTGATATCAGTTAGATCCTAGCACTAGTAATCTTAACCTTGCTAACCAGTCAACTACTCCATCCTCACAAAGAGGTGATACTAGGTCTCAGTCAACTGTGGGATGCTGACCCCTTTGGGACAATAAGCCAGCTAAAGATTGGCTAGTTTGTGCTCACCTAGTTAATGTGATAACAAATGTTACCAAATAGCTCATCCTATTCGTATATGTCATGAAATATTTTGAGGAGCATCACTTTTCTATCCTGAGCTAAATAAGTTTCACTAGCCTGTACTGCTGCAGGACTTCTGTGATATAGATCTTTTTCTTTCATTTGTTAAAGTCTATAGCTACAAAGCTGCCTCATCAATTAATTTTGTAGTCTTTAACAGATTCCTTAAAGTCCCTAGTGTTTCATATCTATACAGCCAATATTTTAAAGCTGGCATACCTCAATGCATCATTCTGGATGCAATTTTGATGGAAGTGATTTGATGTCTTTGGTGCTTGCTTGTATGTTCATATGTTCATCTTACCAATCATGAATTTTGTAAGAATATTGTCCAACAAGGAAATAACTCTAGAGGCAAAACAGGCACTCTACAATACAATCTTCATCCCAATGTTGTGATACCAATGCCAGTCCTGGACTCTAGGAGCAAGAACAATAAGAAAAATAACCTCTACTGAGATGAAATGTGTCGATGAATGACAAGAAACAGCCTGAGAGATATATCAGAAATGAAGAGCCGAGAAAAAAGCTAGGAATAACACCTACCATAGAATATATAAAGAAACAACAGATAAAATGGTTTGGCCATGTGAGAAGGCAGAAAGATCAAAACACAACACAAAAAGCCTTCAATAAATGTTGCGAGCACCAGACCCATGGGTTCGACAACGAAAAAGATGGATTAATGGAATATTAGGACACTAGAAATCATAACAACTAGCAAACAGAAGTGCAAAAGATTGCAAATTATATTTCCCCTCGAAGAAGAAAGGTAAATGAGGAGGAAAGAAGAAGAGAATCATGAATTTCATGTACATATGGTTTTGAAGTAAATTGTGTCCTATTCCTTCTTAATGAGTAAGTGGAAACAAACTTTAACAAATTGTGTGCTTCTGCTCACTAATATTTTACACAACTTCTGCAGGCATGTGATCAATTGATTTAGTTGATCTAATTTGTGGCCATCCTTGGTTAGGTTTTTTTTTATTCTATGATTTGGGCTATACCTTAGGAGTTTGTTTTTTGTTCTATATTTGGAATTTTTGGTGCAGTGGGTAATCTAGTAGCCTTTTTGAACTGGATGAGGGTTTTGTTGCCATTTGTTTGTTTGTTGGTTGATGATAATGGTAAGTAATGAGTAAGGCACTGAACTAGCTTTCTCACATCTCATTTTAATTTTGTTTCACATCTTCTGTGAAAATACTTCATAGTTATTTCTCTTTCTTTCTGGTGTTCGCCTGAAGGCTACTAGAAAAATGGTCCTCTCGGCTATCCACACTTAAAAATATGGCAAGTAGGCAAAGATGCGTTGTGTTGAGGTTTATGTGCATCTTTCTGTCTAACACATATGACTTCTAAACTGCATTTTTGAGTACCAGGTTACCATTCCTATTCAATCACTACTTACTTCACCAGAATCGAGAGTCTCTTTAAGTACCTTTCCAGGACCATCATTGGGAGGTAGAGCAGGATACCAGTAACTTGAATTCTAGGATCTTTTTAAGCTTGGAACTATTAAAATAACATTAAGTGAGCCAGATAATCTATTTAGCTTCATGACTTCTGCCTGTAGCAATATTGTTTTATAAAAATTAAAATTACAAATATCATCATATGACTGGCATAGGCAATGATGAATTTTCACAGCCTTCTGTCCATTGTATTGTTCGTTAGTTTCTTTAAAGTTCTTCCATGTCATGAAATCAGATTGTCCCAAGCTTTTCTCTCACTCTGTTATCCTCTGCATCTTTTCCTGGGAATTCTACCTGATGTAATGTTATCCATACTTTCCCATGCAAATGTCAAGAAAGATAGTGTTATGCTGAAGAAACATGACATGCAAATTGACTGTCTTTAGATTGATAACTCTAATTAAATGAGGCTTGAGGTAAAAATTAAAAGAAAAAAATGTAATCGTGGCTTTATGTTTTTGAATTAGGTTTTTAAAGCAAGTGTTCTCTTTTATGTAACTGTTATCATGTCCTTTGTAATCACAACTAATATAATTGTAAAATGTCAATGTAAAATTTACTTTTTAAACTTACTTTTCCATCTGTGCCTTTCAGCCGAACACATCATCCAGCTGCCTTTTGTCTAGATTCCTACTCATTTGGCCAGTCCTTTATGTCTGTTCCCAGAGTATGGAGTATGATCTAGATCAGCTGTTCCTGCTGATCCATGAATTTATCAGCTTTGAGTCCATCACTTTAAGCTCAGGCGCTGGTAAGCATCTTGGCTCAAAATACATAACTTAACTATAATATAATTATGAACATTTAAACTTATATACCTCTGTGGAAAAAAAAAACAACAGCATTTTCCTGACCTAATAGACAGCATTCCCTATATAATAAATAGCCAGAATGGAGAACAAAGAAGAACAATAACATTAAGATATGTAGATGGTAGAAAAACTTTACCAAAACTCCACCTGAATGTAAAGGTTCCCTCCACACCTTGCTAAGCGTATGGGGAATATGGTGTTAGTGACCATATTTTTCTATGACCACAGCACATTTTTGGGTGATGTGGTTGGTATCACGCCAGGCTACCTTTACTTCCCAGAAAAATCTCTGGTACCCATTTTTAAAGGCTGGGTGAACCACGGAGCCTTGTCAGTCTGAAAAAAAATCTGCCACTTCTGGGGATCAAACCTGGACCACATGAATTTCTGCCTACAAAAAAGGTTCAGCACCAATCAACAGACAATGGAGGTGCAGGAATCTTAATATGCCTTAAAACCAAAACACAGAAAAGATTATGTTAAAGATTTGCACCAGGAAAGCACTTCTAGTAGCTTTAAGACACATGTAGCAGCTCTAAAAACTGCAGTTAGAGCTCTCTTGAAAGAGGAGAGTAAAGAAGAAAACATACTTTTCACAAATGTTCTGTCTGTAGTTACTGCACTGATAAGTCCTGGAAGTGAAGACCTTTTATGTAACACTCTACAAGGTCTTCCACAGTTGCAGAAGAACTGTGATCCATATGTTTCCCTTTCGCTGCAGTATTTCTGAAAACAATATGGCAGAGTTGGCAAAGGAAGGTGGTCAATTACACTAGACAGATACAAATACAACTTATAAGGAATCAAAGAGGATTGTCAGAAACCAATATATATTAGCAGAATGAATACAGAACACCAGAGTTTGCAGAAACATTATGCCTATCAACTCAACAGAAAAAAAATTTGAAAATTCTTAGAGTCCATAAATGCCATAACACAGACTGAAGTATCATCTTTTCAAAACTCTAAAGACAGAGACCTCTAATGAATGTGACTGTGGCACAGGAAAAATGCTTGCTGAATATCTGCTATAACCACACCCAACATATGTAAACAGAGAAGGCTCTTGTGGCTATCACCAGTTCCATACCAGAACAAGTTGTATGGAGATATCACTAAACATCAGCAGATGAGTGCTTTCTTTAAGCTTATTAATAGTGACACCTAGAGGTGTATACTGAAGAGGAAGAAATGTATAGTACAAACATGGCAACAATACTATACTTACCTTGGTAAAGATCAACCAAAGATGCTTTCATGATGTCATCATCAATCTGGAGAGGAAATTAATATATCAACAAAAGTGCTTTAACAATTCAAAAAGGACAAGTTAAACAAGAAAATGGTTTAATCATAGTGAGAAAGAATAAACTATAACAGAGTACATGGTGTATCATGTACTAACCATAGCTAGTGCCAATATTTTTTATAAAACCTTAGGCACATTTTAAGATAATGTGATCAGTAAGTCCCATTTTTCTACAAGGTTCATGCATCCGAGATAAGCCATCAGCAGTGCTTTTACTAGTGCATGGTGGGTAAATGTCATACTGGGGAAAATGCTGAGGAGGTGATCTGAGTACTACGGTGTTGTCTGTTGTGCAATGAATATGATCTGTTGACTAAACTAAACCAAACTTTCATTTAAATATTCATTTAAGGTTGGGTAAACATAGAAAATGTCAATCAGAATAAAAGCTGACCTCTTGTACCCAGTGTTAGAAGTAGACTACTTCCACATATATAGATTCACAAACAACATGAGAACGTTATGTTGAAACAAGAAAAATCAGACATACTACTTAATAAATAGCAGCATATGGAGACATTCTCAGCAAAATATTAAAGTGAATAAAAGAGCAAATGAAGAAAATACTCATTATACTGATAGAGCGTTTCTAGAGATGATCCTTGGAGGAGGAAAGGGGGGGGGGGGTGTGGAAAAGAGCATCAGCTCACAAGATCCATACATATAAACCTAAGAGAAAACATTAGCCCAAAGATATAAGATATTTACACACACACACAGACACACGCACGTATGCATGAACACACACAAATACAATATAAACAAACTTGAATGACACAACTAATTGAGCTGCATTTATAACAGAAATATGGAGTTATCAACATGAATCTAAAATTCAGAAAAAGCTGAATTTTGAAAATGTAAAAAAAAAAAAAAGGAAAAATATTTATTAGACTTTCCAGTAGAATACAAAAACCAAACTAAAGATATGCATCAGAGCTGTGCACTTTCAATATTCTAAGGAACAGCATAAACATAAAGACTGCCATCATTTCATACTCCCTGCCTGAAGGATTTTCTTAGAATATTTTTATAACATTATATTCAAACAAGAACTGTTTTCATCCATGAGATCAAATTGGGTTGTTCACAATGATAACAGTAAAAATTATTGAATAATTGTTGATTAGGTGCTCAGAAGAAATTCAGAAAACACTAAATGTATTGCCTTAGGGGAAGTGAAAAAGACACAGAAGAAACACACTTTGCTGGAGATTTACAGTAAAAATACATGTTGCACTAGACTCAGAGCATCCTACATATGATAGCCACAGACCACGTATATTGGAGGAACTTTGATGTTGCCCCACAAGATATCAGAGTATTGGTCATCAGCTGTTTTTTCAGCCAGCCCATGGATAAAAAAAACAAAAAAAAAGAAGAAAATCCTTATATTAAACAATTATTCATAAACAATAATCTTTAATTTATAGTTAGTTATAGTTATTCAAAGACTCCAATATCACAGCAAACAAATTAAAATCCATAATTGCTTAATCGCCTGTGCCTGTGGAATCATCCTAATTAATATCTCATCAAATATCCAAAGAAAGAAAGGCAGCTACAGTCTCCATCATAGCCACTACAGCACACACCAAAAGACATAAGGCCAAGCAGCACCGAAAGTAAATGCAGCTGAACTCACCATCATGCGATATCATCATTCATTGTAAGCAATCTGAATATAGAAACACCATCTGGAAGAAGAGCACAACTCACGGTGTGCACAGATCACTAAACTCAGTAAAAAAAAAAGTAAAGTACCCCCGTCACACAAGTGGCGTATAGGGAAATATGGTGTTAGTGACCCTATATTTTACAGACCTTCAGCACATGATTTTTGGGGTAATGTGGTCAGTATTACGCCCGTGCTGCTTTACTTTCCCAGAAAAAATCGGTACCCATTTAAGGCTGGGTGAACCCGGAAGCCGTCGGTTGGGATCGAACCCTACCCTTGTCCGTGGTAGTCCAGTTCACTAACCACTGAGCTATCGCGGCTCCCTACTAAACTCAGTAGCTCCAGCATAAAGCTGGCTATCCGCCATATTGACAGGAAGTCCTAACTTTAAAAATTTATCATGAGCTATAAACATATACTTATATTATAGTTTACAAGTTAAATCAGAAGAGCTAACAAAAATCTAGGAGAAAATAATATAAAATCTTATGGAAAAAAAAAACAACCCATAAAAGCCAGCCCCAAAGGCAACTATAACCGAAATTTGCAAAACTAGCAGTAGAAAAGAAAAGACAAAATAATGCAAAAACAGAATGAAGTCTAAATATACTTTAAAACATCAATTAAGTGGTAATCCAGAAGATGTCTGTAATGTATTTTTGTTTATTTGTTTCCAACTCATTAATAATAACAGGAAACTCTTTTTACAGAGCATCACAGCAGGAGACAATCTGATCATTGGGTGAGGACCCTATTGTGCAAGTGTTTCGATCCTTTATCTTCTTGATATACCAGAGGAGGTGGGCCTATCTGGGTCTTAACTTCCAGGCATCAGCCTCCTGCTGCATTTAACTTGAAGGTTCACACTTAGACCAGCATGGGTCACAAACAAGATGGTGTGTTTATATCACTAATAAAGTGGAAATATCTTGAAGCTTATCAACCAGACAGTAGGAAAAGAATGAAAGTAATGTAGAATGTTGTGAATGTTTTAACTATCTTACCTACCTCAGTGGTCACATTATTTAGTGGACCCACTGCAGCATATACTGCTATTGCAGCATTTTTAGCTGCCTTTACCAAGTCTGGAGACAAATTCATCATCACCTGAAACATGATAAACTACACATAGAATATTAAAGATATTTTTTTTCATGTATAAGTGTAAAACCAACCTTTTCATTCAATATAAATAGTTACCAGGGGGCACCAAGACACCCATCCAGCAATTGAGCTGAGTACAGTCAGTGACACACAGCTGACTGCATATGTCAGGATCAGTGAACAACATAGCTGATCAAGACCCCACTCTGCCTCCCAGTGGTGTTCCTGGGAACAGACTATCATGCCTGGCCAAACAAATAAGTGACTCAATACTCAAAAATGCCTTACTGAAGCCAGATGTATTGGACCGAAAGATGAAAATAAACCACAACACAGTGCATCTACACACATTTAACATACTCTTAAGGACAGATGACAAAGAGAATTATCCATTCATTTTGCCAGTTGTAACCAAGTATTCCAACTTTCTTCTTCTCATGATGTGCCCGAAATAAAAACTGAGAGCCATGATAGCTCAGTCATTAGTGAACTGGACTACAAAGGACAAGAGGTAGGGTTCGATCCCAACCGATGGCTTCCGGGTTCACCCAGCCTTTAATGGGTACTGGATTTTGGGGCCTCTGTAGCCTAGTTGGGAAAACCACCCGACTGGGCTGCCGACGTTCGGACAACCCGTGTAAAATTCCTGCTGGGAGCAGTGTGAATTGTACTCATGGTTGGAAAAAAAAATACCCATACATTCGACCCAGCCGTTGGTAGAAATGGGTACCAGGGTATTACCCTGGGAAGGTGAGGAATGTCGCCTCACATCGTGAGTTTCGATGCTTGAAGCGACACTACCCAGAAATCTCAGAACATTTCTGGATAGGCGGCCAAGCACATATGGATAGAAACTCGCGTGCTAAGACACTGGTTCAAGTCTTGTACTTTACTTTTATGTTGATTGTTTCTTTCTGGTGATTTTTAGGAGCTGCCTTTTTGTGTTGGCCTCTTTGAGAATTTTCTCATTGGTCTTTTTAGCTGTCCAGGGAACTTTTAACATTCTTCTGAGTAATCCCATCTCTGTGGCCTCTAATAGTCTTTTCAGGTGTTTGTCTACTGTCCATGATTCATTATTAAGTTATGTTTTGACATAATTATACAAGGCAATAGAAGAAGGTAGTTTGCCATTCCTTTCCTTCTTGGCAGTTACTGTACTAGTCGGAGATCACAGCTATTGTTTCTATACATGAAATCTCTGCCTGCCATCACGGACAGGGGACCATAACTGGCATTACTTGTTGGCTGCTCCCACAACACCATCCACCACCTGCTCCAATGGCTTCACGTAACCCTGATAGGGGGAGCTAAACGGGAGCTCCACCTTGCCCAAAGGTGCCCCAAAGACTAGTGAAGTAAAGGAGATATCTTACTCCTCCTTTTGGTAAGGCAGAACTCTACCCCGCTAACCAGAAACTACTACACTGTACAAGTCAAGAAATATAGCAGCAAAAATCAACATTAAAGACTATTCAAACAAATTGCAGCTACGTCAATATTTTTATTAACATATTCAATGATTAAATATATTTTCAGCATTATCCTTAAACCCAAAGAGAAATAGAAAATAATATCAAGAAACACATTAAAATAATAAGACTACTTTGATGAGAAATTAAGAAATTTGCAGAAATTAAAGAGAAAGCAATATAATCACAGACCATCATATCACTTAAAAAGATAACATTCAACTACATTCTTGTTAAGACTATTCTGATCAACTCTTGCATGATACCAGTGATAATGTGTGGATAAGAGCTGAAAATCCACTTAAGCTCTAGAAAAGAGATTAACTGACTTTGAAAATAATTGCCTCCATAGAATCTGAAACTTATATCGAAGAGATTTTATACTAAATGAAATTCTTTGTCTGATATAGAGTCATTTCATTTGGTTTGGATTGTCCTGTAGATTAGGAAGTGTTTGATCCTAATATAACGATTCCCATACATACCCATGTCTCTCATCTTCAACAGTCCCTTTCCGCCAGACTCGATTGTAGGCTTGCTGCAAGTCAACTAGGATGGCTAGAATATGTTTTTTTCTGGACTTGCATTGGCCTGAAGATTTGGTCTTCTGCAATATTACCTGCCAAAAATCCAACTTGCTCATGGCACAGGTTATTGGAGGCTTCCAAATACCAGTATAGTCTGCTGTTAATCATACACTCAGCTATTTTTCCTATACATAATGTTATGGATAGAGGTTGGTAGTTTCTTGGGTCATCTGGCAGTTTGTATTTTTTTAGCAGTGTTACCACATTGGCATTCCTCTATGGTTTGAGGATTTTGCTGTCTCTCCATGTTTTGTTGATAAGTCTAAGTAGTGTTTCTTTTCCTGACTTACTAAGATACTTGGTCGTCTCATTATGTACCTTGTCTGACCCTCGAGATTTTCTAGATTGTAATTTTTGTATTGTCTTTTCTAACTTCTATAAAGTAAAGTCTTCAAATATTGCAATATTTACTGTGGGCGCTCTATCAATTTATTTCAAATTACAAAGATGTAGTTTATCTGTTTCTATGGGTTTGTTTGCTCTATTAACTGAAGCAAAACAGTGGGTAAGATTTTCTACAATTTTTCTCCCAGAGCTGGAAGTTTCATTATTGAAATTAAGTTGTTTAGTTGTTTATCACCAGAGAGATGCTGCATAAGTCTCCAGGTTTTGGTTTCTTGCTGTCGCAGATCAAGTTTGCTGCATGTTTCATGCCTTCTCTTTCTTTTGTTTGCATTTAGAGACTAAATCTTCATTGGATTAAGCAAATAGTAGGATGATAAATAACCTTGACAGGACAAAACTAATGAAAGAATAATTAACAACATTAAGAGGATTAAACACAAGAAAAATTAATAATCTGGAGAGTATTAAACGGAAGTATAATGAGTAATCTTGAAAGGACTGCTGAGTGTGTGGCCAAATCAATTACTTGTTAGACTCCAAACCAGGAGAACGTGGGTTCAAATCCTGGTAGGGTCAAAAGTTTTTTCTGTTGGTGGTGAAATAATAACACAGAATCAAACACCTAACGACTGCACTGGCCAAGCAGCCTTTATTCTTCGGTCCTACAAGTCCCCCACCGGCAGACCCAGTAATAGGAAAATGCAGATAGGTTTATTTTTGGGATTAAACAAATGGCAGAATAATGAACAATCTTGAGAGGATTAAAATGAAACAAAGGAAAAGAATAACTTTATGGAATCAAAATATCGAAAACAAATGATTGCCAATTTGATGTAGCTAGAACACATTGCATACAACACATGCCAGGTGTATAATGACAGACTAAACTTACCTCTCTTTTAATGGATGACGTTATGGAGCCTAGAAACTCAATCAGACCTTTACGTCCATACACAGGGGAACACTCAATCTAAATAATTAAACACAATATATTTTTTTACCTTAGAAACTTGTTTACTGGATGAAACAAGGTTTGTTTTCTATTCTGAAAATGTCAACTTTATTTAGAATAACTTTTAATCCTACATTATGATTCCTATCTGTGAATCAATTTTCACAATACTTGTCATAAAAATTACTACCACTTAATTGTAACATTTGGACTTCCAAAAATAGCGTTCTCTTTAAACTTCTGCTACACAATAGCGTGTCAATCCAAGAAGAGACACAGGGATCAGATGCAGTAATCATTTCCTGACTTATGGTCGATTTAAAGTTTGAAATCTGACCAAGTGCCAACATGTTGGAGGCAGACCAAGAAGAAGGTGGTTTCAAGACATCAAAGAGACTTTGAACATGACAAAGGAAGAAGTGGAAGATCTGGCTGGAGATAGACATTCTTTCAGATAGGCTGTGGTGAATGTAATGTTCTATAGAGGGCATGCGACCTGAGGATGATTTTTAGTTGACCAAGCGTTTAAACTAGAAGTGTATATTTAAATGAAATACATTTTATAGAAAAATCAGTAGTGCCCTCTATACAAACAAATGAACTAAAAAATATGGTATAGAGTATACAGAAGCATTTCATGTAAAAGAAGATCTGAAAGTAGCAAAAAGATTTCTTCTTTAATTAGTTATAAGAAGAGAGAAGCTAGAATAAGTACTGACAACAGAGACAATTGTTGAAATAATAGAGAGAGACTAATGTGTTTAATGTCAAGACATGAGAAACAATCAAATGAAGTGCTTAACATAATTAAAGAAAAAAAACATAGTGACTAAAGTAGCAGTAAGAAATATTTTACTTCTAATTTTAAAATTTGCATTTTACAATTATATTATAAAAGTAATTTGCACACAAACAAGCCAACATTTGTAAAGTAAAAGTAACTAGTTCTAACCAGTGTAAGAAATGCATCTAGCCGGGCTGGTTGGAGATCAGAAGTTGATTTCTCTAACAGAAGTGGAACACAATATGGAGAAAACTCTGAAGTGGCAGCCAAGCACTTGCGCAAGGCTAATACAAGTTCCTCTTTGGTAATGCCATGTGGATCATTTGTAGGCTGCAAAAAGGAATATATATCATTATAAATAGTGAAGTATAATAATGAATGATATTTCTAAAAATGTGTTCTTTTCTGCAAGATGAAGTAAGTGATATTTCTTGTCACAAATAAAACAACCTTGGTGACTCTTATATATGCCAACATTCCCTTATATTTTACTTAGCTGATATTTCCCTGTGAATATAGAGTTGTTAAGCTGACCTTCAATAATGATTTAATTAATATTCTATGCTTACACAAATATAAATGTATGACGCACAAAAATAAACAAGTGATTTAAATATCTATAATATTAAAGAACATATATACAAATAATTAATGTAAAAACAACAGACAAAATTAATCATACACAAACAGGCAACCAACATGACATTACAAGTCAACAATATATAAAGATAAAGAAAGGCATTATACTATTTAAGGAGTACTCTGTGTAAAGCATTTATATAAGAGTTTAGGACATATAAACATTATGGAAGGTTGCACAACCATAAGATTTTCAGAGATTACATTCAGGCAAAACAAAACAGAAGCAATAATGATGTCAAGAAAATTCTTTAAAATAAACATTAGACTGCTTATATGCTTTTCCTTTCCTAGTATAAAACAATCTGTGCTTTGTAGCATTAAAAGAAATCTATCACTTACAGGAATGAAATCAACTGGGAAATAGCAGCCAAGAACTTCAAACATTTCCTCAGCAAATGGCCCTAAAGATTTAAAATATGGATAAACACAACTGTGAGTACAATTTCCATGACTATAAATACAAACATACTCAGTAGCCAAGCTATGAATGTATATGATTTCAAACAAAATATATGGAAACATTGAATACAAAAAGAAATATTTGGGATAAAATTGTTTAGACTAATACAGGACATGTTTATGTACTTAAATGTATCACTGCTGCAAAAAAAGTGAGCATACAAGTTTTTTGGTATCAAATTTAAATTAACCACCAGATATTGAAATAAAAACATTGTGATTTGTAGTGACTGGGTGGATATCAGCCCTTAAAATGAAAACATAAGAATACAGGAAACATGAGTTAAATAAACAAGTTCAAGATGCCTAACAGTGCTAAAGCTATAACAACCCATAGCTAACCACTTGCATCTCAGGTGAAACAAAACTTATCAAGATCCTACTTTAACTCCCCTTGGGCCTGGTAACAGACCAAGCAAGCAAGAACTGAGAGGGGAAGCAACCAAGTACACAAAAATATTAAGATGAAGATGACACACTCTTTATCCATCCTCTCAGCCATCCAATCCTAATTGTGCCTCCAAATCTCAGAGCCACATAATTGAACTCTCATAAATTATTGTAGTAGTAAAAAAAAAAAGTAAAGTGCCCCGTCACGCCAAGTGACATGTAGGTAATATGGTGTTAGTGACCAAAATTGTTATGGAGCGTGATAGCTCAGTGGTTAGTGAACTGGGCTACAAAGGACAAGAAGTCGGGTTCGATCCCAACCGACGGCTTTCGGTTCACCCAGCCTTTAATGGGTACCAGATTTTTTCTGGGAAAATAAAGTGGCACAGCGTAATACCGACCACATTACCCCAAAAATAATGTTCCAAAGGTTTGTAAAAATGATGGTCACTAACACCATATTCCCGATACGCTACTTGGCATGACGGGGCTCTTTACTTTTATTTACATACCATAATTTTTACAGACCTTCAGAGCATGATTTTTGGGTAATGTGATCAGTATTATCTCCATTTCACTTTACATTCCCAGAAAAAATCCGGTACCCATTTAAGGTTGGTGAACCTCTTGTCTAGTAATCCAGTTTACTAACCACTGAGCTATCATCATCATCATGTGCCATACTGGTTGGCATAGGCGATCATGTCCTTCCACAATCTTCTGTCTATAGTGCATCGTATCAGTTCTGTTGTTGACTGTTTTCCATGCCAAGATACCAAGCTATTCAGTATTTTCTCTCTTTGTCATCCTCAATCTCTTTGTTCCTTTTATTTTGCCAGCTGTAACCAAGTATTCCAACTTTCCTCTTCTCATGATGTACCTGAAAAATGTTGATTGCTTCTTTCTGATGTTTTTTAAGAGCTCCCTTTTTGTGCTGGCCTCTTTGAGAACTTCCTCATTGGTCTTTTTAGCTGTTCAGGGAACTTTCAACATTCTTCTGAGAAATCCCATCTCTGTGACCTCTAATCATCTTTTCATTTGTTTGTCTACTGTCCATGATTCGCTTCCATAGGTCAGAAGTGGTTCTATATAGCACCAATGAACTCTCTTTCTAATTTTTATTGACATAGATTTGTTACATAAGATATTTTTCATTTTCTGAAATGCTATTTTGGCCTGAGCTATTCTGCTTTTTATTTCTGTGGCGCATCTTCCATCTGATATTATTGTGCCCAAGTATTTGACGCATCGCACTTGTTTCAGATTTGTCCTGTTTATTTTTATGCTGCTTGATGGTGATGTTTCTTTGATATGACCATTACTTTTGTTTTCTTACTATTCAGACTGAGACCTTTTTTGTTACTTTCTTTTACTATTATGTCTATCATTTCTTGTAGTTCATTCTCTGTCTCTGCTATTAAGACTGTGTAATCCGTATATCGCAAATTATTTATGTTGTGACCGTTGACTTCAATTCCTTTTTCCGGTTCCCAAATTGCAGTAGTACTCTCCAATTAAATAATCATAGACAAATTCAAGATACTTTGCAAGATTTAAAACAACCCCTATTCATACCCCTAATGTAAGTCCATTAGCTCTTTCAATGTCTTTGATTTCTGAGTTAACAGATGATGCCTCCCAGCAGTAGTAGTAATAGCTAGCTGGAAGTTGTCAGTGACCCACAGCTGATGGCTTGTGCCAGGATCAGTACACCAGAACCATACAGACCCAGATCCACCTCTTTGTGGTGCCTCCAGTAACAGATTAATCTGTCCAGTCTGGCCAAGTGAGTAGGGGATCAAAGAGACCAGTACTCAAAAATGTTGTGCTGAAGCCTGATATGTTGCACCGACAGGTGCAAATATCACATTTACACAGCAAACCACAACGCAATGCAGACACACCCACTTAATGTCCTTTTAAGGGCGGATGATGAAGAGGTCCACACCTTTAGTCATCGGGTGAACACAAGCAAGCAAGCATATCCACACTAATTCTTGAAGGCCAAAGGTCTCCAAATATCTTCACCACTCAAAGCGAAGCACACATTTTGGACCCTAGGAATGAGAATCTGACACAAAAAACTTGTTTTCTGCATAAAAGGGTTCATAAAAGCCAATACAGAATAGCACCTACTGATTCAATTTTCACTTTGAAAGCAATTAACATACTGTTCCACTTTGACAATGATTTTGTCTCTTTTTCTTGTGAACCACTAAAAGAAATGTATTTATCCTCACCGGAAATAAAATCTTTCAAGGCTTCATTTCATGGCCACATGCTCTCAATGTGGACACCTGCTACCAAGCAGCACACATTGATATGATAATCAAGCTCTATTAGACGAACTGTTTTTCCCACCGGCATCGTCATTCTGCCACAACAGCAAACACAATGCATACACATTCTCATGCATTAATTATCTATCATCCACACATAATATGAATGAAATTTTGACAGTTGTTTTTTCCATTCTGGTACAATACATTACACTATATCAATTCATTACAACAATATGACAAGTTATGAAATTGTCAAGATATTTTTTTAATTACTCTTTATATATAAATATTACTTGCAGAATATTTTAACTTTAATATTCAGATCAATACATAATAATACAAAATTGTATGTAAGGGGAGAGAAACTTACCTAAATGCATATTATGGCAGATAAAATGAGCACAGTTAAAACATATTAACAGATTTCTTGGGTCCTTCTCTGCATCCATTTGCTGAATAAATCCTATTATAAAATCTCCTCCCATCTGTTCTATAGCTGAAATGAACATTTAAAACATTATAATTACGGATTGTAATATATTACTGCAACTAATTTTATCAACATAGCCATGATTAACTTCTTTTCTTTGGTAATCTTCAAAATATGTCATGAATGGTAACTGAGACTATCCTGAGATATAAGCATTAACAATAGTATTATTTAATTTCATTTGTATATGTCTATTAAATGTATAATTCTGCTTCTTATTATATCAATATTTTTAATCATCATCATCAAGTACTGGGCCTGCTGGCATAGGTGATGTCTTTCCAGAAATTTCGATCTCGATAGTTATTCATCATTTCTGTTGTTGACCTTCTGCCAAGCGATTCTCTTAAACTGTCTGGTGCATTTTCTCTTTGCTTCCCTCTATCTCTTTGTCCCTCAATTTTCACAGTGGTTACAATATATTCCAGCTGCTTTCTCTTCATTACATTTCTAAAAAATGATGATTGTTTCTTCCTAACATTTGTAATAACTAATCTTAATATGATCAGTCCTGAATTAATTTTGTTTTAATTTCCAGCATAATTTTGTCTATTAGATTCTGGTAACTATATCTAAAAGCTGTAAGTACCTCTTTACAGTATTCATATCATGTATTGTCTTTCTCTGTGTCTCTTAACACTATCCATATAATCTACTTCAAAACAACTTCTATACAAGGTTCAAGATTTGAAACACAAACGTGTGTACACGTGGACAAGCACCACAGATTGTATCACACTTACTACAAAATTGCAGCAGGTATATAGGTATAATGTGTTAAGATGCACACTGACCTAACACAACTATACACTAATCACTAAACTTTATGACCCCTTACAGGAACTTTTAAAGACAACCATATCCCATCAAAAAGACAACTTTGTTGATACAACTATGTTGTACACGTAGTGAACAAAAGAAGAAAAAGAAAGAATATACTGTATATCATCATCATCATCATGTACCCTGCCGGTTGGCGTAGGCGATCATGTCCCTCCACAATCTTCTATCTACAGTGCATCATATCAGTTCTGTTGTTGACTGTTTTCCATACTGTGTATATATATATATGTGGCCCTTTTCGTCTTGTCAGACGGTCTAGTGGAGGCTATTGCGTATTTTTTTGAGGTATTGTTTTTGTCGAACAGCTTCTCTCGTGGCTAATTCTACCAATGTTTGACAAACACACGCGGTCACATAATGAACAGGTCAGGCTCGCTGATCCACAGGGTTTTCCATCCTTTTTCATGAGTCTCTTCTCTTCTAAGTCCTGTCTTAGCACAGTCTCAAATGTTGTTATACCGTTCCTTATACATACTCTCCATGATGTGCGATCACTTGCCAGATGTTGCCAGTCGTTTTCACAGATGGAGAAGTCTTTCAGAGATGATTTGCAGATATCTCTATATCGTAGTTTAGGTCTGCCGATTTGTCTTTTTCCGTGTTTTAGCTCACCATATAGTATTTGCCTAGGAATGCGTTTTTCTTCCATCCGTTGGACATGCCCCAGCCATCTTAGCCTTCGACTTCTGAGCATCGACATGATTGTTAGGGTCTTAGCACGTTGCAGGACAGTTAAGTTGGTTATTTTGTCTTGCCATTTCATGTGCATTATTTTGCGGAGACATCGCATGTGGAAGACATTTAGTCTTTTTTCCTGGTTTGAGTATGTTGTCCAGGTTTCGGATCCATATAGTAGTGTGCTAAGCACGCATGTTTGATATATTAGGAGTTTAGTCTTTCGAGTTAGTTTCATGTTGTTCCATACCCTTTTTGTGAGTTTGCCGAAGGTCGTAGCTGCCATACCAATTCGACAGTTTATTTCTTCATCAAGAGAGATGGTTTGCGTAACTGTGGATCCAAGATATGTAAATTTCTGTACTGATTCTAGTGGGCAGTCTTTTAGAGTAATAGATAGAGGTTTGAAGTCACCTTGATTTAGTATTACTGTCTTCTGAACATTAATTGACAGTGAAAAAAGGCTGCATGCTTTATCCAGGTTGTTGATCAGCGACTGTAGGGTGGCCTCACTATGAGCGACTAGGGCTGCATCGTCAGCAAATAAAAATTCTTTAAGTAGGGCAACATTTGTTTTGGTTTTTGCTCTTAGTCGTGCTAGGTTGAACAGTGAGCCATCTGGTCTAGTGCGAATGTAAATATCTCCTGAGCTGTTTTCGAAGGCGTAATTTAGGAGGGCAGCAAAAAATATACCAAAAAGGGTGGGGGCGAGGACACATCCCTGTTTCACTCCTTTGTTGACTTTGAAATTCTCTGATGGACTCCCATCAAAATGGACTTTGCCATTCATGTCTTCATGGAAGGAAATTATCAGCCTAAGTAATTTAGGAGGGCAGCCTATGCCTTCTAACACCTTGTAGAGACCATCTCTGTTTACTGTGTCGAATGCCTTTGTGAGATCCACAAAGGCAATATAAAGCGGAATATATTATATATATACTTCATATTATATTATATAGCCTTTTAAGATATATATATATATATATATATATATATATATATATATATATATATATATATATATATATATATATATATATATATAGTCCTTTCGAGCCGAAGACGGCACATAGGGCAGAACTACAATCTTAAAAACAGAAACCTTGCGTGTCAAAATGGCACATATTGCAGAGATCACTGCTTCTAAAATCTATGGCTCTGTTTCCATAACAATGCTTTTTACAATGACAGCTTGTCAAGCCATCGATCAACCTCCTTAGTCGCCTCTTACGACATGCCTGGAAGGTCACAGTGTCACTATTCTTTACTTCCTACATAATGAGGCCCCGGTAACACACGGGATATACTTCATATACACACCTTTAAATCATCCATATATTGTAAGGTCTTTCTCTTTAACCCATTTATAGTACCCATAAAATATAGGGCCTTTCTGTTAACATTACTCATTTTCTACATTATTCATAAATTGTATGGCCATTCTCCTAAACTCTTTACAGTATCCATTTTTTGTAAGGCTTTTCTCATAAACTCTATGTGGCATCCATATGTTGTATGGCTTTAAAGCTTACTCCATATACCCTCCATAAATCCTAATTATTTTCAACTTACCTTTTGACAATACTATTAAATTGTAAGGTCTTTCTCCTTACCTCTTTCATCACTTCATTTGTATAAGTATATTTGTATATCACTATATACATTCTGTGTTGTTGTTTTTTTTTGCACAAAATTTCTTTATTCATAACAAAGTGTTTTTTTACAATAAGATTATTATCTTATAATTATTTATTATTTACATTGCATAATAACTAGTCATCATCATCATGTGCCATACCGGTTGGCGTAGGCGATCATGTCCCTCCACAATCTTCTATCTACAGTGCATCGTATCAGTTGTGTTGTTGACTGTTCTCCATGCCATGACACCAAGCTATCCAGTATTTTCTCTCTTTGTCGACCACGAACTCTCTTTCCTTTTATTTTGCCAATTGTAACCAAGTATTCCAACTTTCCTCTTCTCATGATGTGCCCGAAAAATGTTGTTTGCTTCTTTCTGATGTTTTTAAAGAGCTCCCTTTTTGTGCTGGCTTCTTTGAGAACTTCCTCATTGGTCTTTTTAGCTGTCCAGGGAACTTTCAACATTCTTCTGAGAAATCCCATCTCTGTGGCCTCTAATCGTCTTTTCATTTGTTTGTCTACTGTCCATGATTCGCTTCCATAGGTCAGAATTGGTTCTATATAGCACTGATGAACTCTCTTTCTCATTTTTATTGACATAGATTTGTTGCATAAGATATTTTTCATAACTAGTACTGTACCTTTAAATGCAGACCCCAGCAAATTCTGTAGTATTATATAAGTTGATCTCCTATCAGAATGAGACATAGTCTGGTTCTGGATCTCTCTGAAAACTGTACGGCATATCTGTTCAGGTAGTCCGTTAGGTAATGAACTGCACTGTTGAGTCTGTAAAATAATTACAAATTACATATTTTAACTTATACCTGCTTCTGTACACAAAAGACTAGATGGACAGGCTGTGATTAGGACAGTGTTTACAATCTGCTCTAAGTCAAAGTAAAAATGTCATAGATTTTATTAATTCCTTCCTGCTCCTGCTGACCAGGTCTATTGTTGTAGATCATTGTAGGTTCAGTGTTCAGTACAACCCTATATTTCCTCAGTCATAAGGTTGACAGAAGCAGCTGTTGCCTGATTGAGTCTTTCCTTGACTATGAGACTAGTTCCACATTCTTCTGATTGCTGACAGAAGCAAGGCTTTAATAAAAGATCTGTTTAGAGTGGAGTAATACTCAATTCTGATGCTCTCAGTTTTATCCTGCACCAGTACCACGGGTGACACATTCTGTTTTTGAAAAAAACTATGGTATCAGTTTCTAGGTTTGCTTTTGCTCACTTTTTCCAATAAATTATTATATACTAACAAATGAGAACATCTAGAAACATAAATGCATCTTTTACAATATCAGATATCATAACATACAATAACCTTTTAATAAAAATATTATAATTAAAAAAAGATATATATTTAGTAAAATATAATAAACATAATTACCACTTAGTCTTTAGAGCTATTTAAATATTATTATATTATAATTGTTTTAAAAATGTAAGAGAATAAAGACTCATCCACTTCAACATTAGGTGTTGAAAAAAAAAATTAAGACACACAGATAGCTGCCCATCAGCTAATATTGCTGAAATGGATTGGTACTTACCAAGACAGCAAGTGAGTGTAAGGCATGGGGCTGTACAGAGTGATGATCAGACAGCTTTGACAGCAAAAATGCTGCTACAAGCTCAACTGTAATCACAATTTATGAAATATCAAAATACAATCCTAAATATACATTGACAGATGAGATACAATGATAATTTTCACTGAAATTGAAGTAAAATGTGACATACAAAGACTGCAAAGACACAAATTAATTACAATCTTTCTGTAGGGTTAGATGTTTTCTCACCAAAGTACACACTCTGTAGAGCTATAAAAGAATGTATAGGAGGCTGGAATAAGACTTATACCAACTGTACTCTAATAATCACCATCTTTCTCCACGTCATGCAATAAAATAGCACAGGGTTACAACTGCAATTTGTCTTTGTACAAACAACTTCTACTTTTTCTGCTACATTTGTCAAATTGCCTAAATTATCTAAACTCTTCATCACTCACTCCTAAAAAGGGATATTAACAGGGTGTAGAGGCATTGTGATGTCACAGTAACCTATGACATTTTCCATCTCTCAGCCCAACATACTAAATGTCATCATTCTCATGTGCCATAATTGGCATAGATGATCATGTCCTTCCACAATTCTCTATCCACAGTGCATTGTACCCATTCTGTTGTTGATTGTTTTCCCATGCCATGACTACAAGCTATCCAATATCTCCTCTCTTTGTCATGATTTCTCTCTTTAATTTGTCAGTTGTAACCGAGTATTCCAACTTTCCTCTTCTCATGATGTGCCTGAAAAATGTTGATTATTTCTATCTGATGTTTTTTAGGAGCTCCCTTTTTGTTTTGGCCTCTGCAAATTTCCATGTTGGTATCTTAGTTGTCCAGGGAACTTTCAACATTCTCCTGAGAAGCCCCACCTCAGTGGCCTCTAATCATCTTTTCATTTGTTTGTCTACTGTCCATGATCCACTTCCACAGGTCAGAATTGGCTCTCTTGGGAATTCACTTCTGCATTAACTACAATAGGATTCTGTTCTCTGCATTTTCTGTCTACTGTAGCAATGACAGAAGAGGTGGTTCTAAGTTCAGGAGGCACAGGTATCCATTCTGTCCCAGAAATAAAATAAGACAGCTCACAGATCAATTTGACAATATCCTCAGCTCTGCCTATCCATGATTTACCTCTCCTTAATCTATTGCCCTTATCTTCAGTTATTTTCTCACAAAGTGAATGTTCCTGATCAGTGTTTATTTTTAGGTATGCACAAGCTCTTAGTACCATAATTATGTTTTCCATAGGGAAATTCAATAAAAAAATGTACTGGGTTGCTTTCCCTTTTTTATCCCTACTAGCTTAGTTAGGCTGGTTAGTCTGTGCCAGCAGCACCACTGAGAGGTAGAGTAGGATCTTGATCAGCATCTGCCACTGGTCCTCATACAGGAAGTTTAGGTCAAAGTACTCCTGCCCTCTTGTGAAGATTTCTGTGACAGTTTTATAAATAAACAGGTTTTTCTAGTCACATTTACAACATTCTTTAGTTACTATTTGTGACATGATTAATCTATTTACTGTGCATATATACAGATGTATATAATTCACATGTGTCTAAAATTATAGAAAAGTTCTAAGAAGGACAGCATTACTTTTAGATGTATGTTATTAAGAAATTAAATAAGAATATATTGTAGTATCGAAACATTACAAATTAACAGCTACAAAAATTAATAGAAAATAAGTAAATTCATTTGCCACAAATTCAGAATTAATAGCATGGGAAATATTCTGACATTTGAACAGTGGGGGTAGAAGAGAAAATGTGTGATATGATATGACAGAAAAAACAAAGTGCATAAGTAGTAATAGTAGTGTAACGACCAAATAAAAGAAAAGTTATGAAAAATGATGATGGTGACGATGATAACAAAGTAAAAGAGCTACTCGCAATAGCTCAGTGGTTAGTGAACTGGACTACTAAGGACAAGAGGTCGGGTTCGATCCTAGTCAACGACTTCCAGGTTCACCGAGCCTTAAATGGGTACCGGATTTTTCCTGGGAAAGTAAAGCGGCACAGGCGTAATACCGATCACATTACCCCTTAAAATAAGGTGCCGAAGGTATGTAAAAATTATGGTCACTAACACCATATTCCCTATACGCCAAGTGGCATGACAGGGTACTTTACTATTTTTTATATACTATAACTGAGGAAGCGACTAATGCAAGGAAGCATCTATAAAATGAACAGTCTATGGGATTCTTACTTTGCTGAGCAGTAAGGAAAGAAATAGGCAACAACTGCAACACATCTCCAAATATTTCTGTTGCTCTTCCCCTTACAACTGTGTCACTGCTGGTTAAGTATTCTCTAAAAAAAAAAAATAGAATCAATACATCACTTAAAATAGAAATTCAGTTTATTACTTATTACATTACACTACATCAGAAAAATTATAAGCTTTTCTCAAGGCTCAGGATTGTTTAATAATTTTAATAACATTTATCAGGGATATCAAAATACATTAAAAATAGTTCTTTGGATATTTAACCTCACCAAAACAATATATTACTTCACTTAAAATGTGTGTGCACTTCTATACTGCCACATTAACTCAGAGAAAACATATCTTTTTTTACCTGCTAATTTTATTGGGTAAATTTAGGTACATGACTGCTATTAATTAGTACACATTAATTAATTAATAATATTAAAATAATTATGCATATATAAAAATGTGTGTAAAGTACTGTACTATTCAACAAAAATGACTTAAAAAAACATTTAGTATAAAGAAATAATGAATGAAAAAAATTCAGGTATTTTGCAAATGACATGTAAACAAAGAGATGGTATGGAAGTAAATTCTACACTCTTTAATTAATTACAATCTACCTTGACAAGGTCAGTAATAATGAATACAAAAGTAACTCATACTGCTCTGTAATACTTTTTATTTGTGTTAAAACACAAAAATTAATACTAAAAGAGACATATACAATACAGACTTTCTGTCAATATTGTACTCTCAATATCAAACATGGACACTTATTTAAGGATTGTATGTATATTAGTTCATTGATGTTTTTCATAAAGACTCTTTTATTCGAGCCCTTTTTTACCCTCCATTGGTGAACAGCCCATCAACAAGAGCTCTGCAATCTTTTTGTCTTTGCTATCTTTTCAAATCTTCTACTGATATAGATAGTTGTGATCTCTCTCAACGTTTCATTTCCATATGTTTCTAAGCTTTCTCTGTTTCTTCTTCCTCTCGTGGGTTACAGTTGGAAGCTTGTCTAATAATGCTTGTAATTCAAAATTCACTAAAGATATTTATTATTTCAAATTATCATCCACTTTTATTTGAGCAACAAATCTATGAAGGAATCTCTGATATTTCTTTCTATGAAAGAATCTCTGATATTTCTTTTATCGGGATTTTACCAATGAGTCATGTATGTTAGGCATAAAATTGCCTGAACTACTTTCTTTTCAAATCATGCCGTATTTATTTATTTATTTTTTTTTACAACAGAACATACACCAATGCAGGCACAAAGAAGTACTTTCTTTAAGCATGAGAAATGTGTACAGATGTCAGAGCTGAGATAATGGTGCTGCACTGCATCATAAAGACACTAAACAATAAAGAAGCTCCACCATAAAAAAAAACTAATCTTCATTGTTGCAAGATCTACTATCCAAATCATATCAAGCCTCAGACAAGATAGGCTCATCCAAGGAATAAGGAGCTACATATACTTGCTGTCGGAAAATGGAACAAATCCTGTGGTGGATGGTAGTCCACTGCAGCATCCATGGAAATTAATAGGTAGACAAAACTTACAAAGGTAAGAAACCTTGAATGACTCAGTCCAGCCAAGGAGCTCCAATGAAACAGACATAACAGAAACAAGCCATAAAAATAAATTGAAGAGCACTGAATGGAGAATAAGATCTAGAACAAGACAGAACAAGCAAATTCAAAAGATGTGAGCACACAAGATCTCCACTTAAAACAACACTTTGCTGTGATCTTGGAATATAAGGGTCAGACCAAAAAATTTTGCACTTCACTAAAAAATCTTTAATGCAGTTGGGAACATTATGTATCATTGTAAAGATACACTACTGGTTAAAATTTCCTATGAGTGCATGGCATGCGTGGATGCCATGTGAAAGACGTTGGCAGGAAACTGATGTAGTTGTGTATAATGGGTTGGTCAAAAAATGCTTCACTTTAATATGAAGGAATCAAGTGAATACCCGAATTTTGGAGTAAACTTTAGTCCTTCTCTAAGCTTTCACTCCTTAAAGCAATGCAATTTTCCACCTTCCTGATTGTAGAACTCAAACCTGGGTGCTCAAACTCTGGTGTGGGTGGGTGGGAAGGAAGTTCACCTATTGTCTACACAGATTGTTTAAACTTTGCCACTTCAAAGATAACGAGAAAAGGTTGATTGACTACTTTCGATAGAATGCCCAATGCTGGAAAAAAGCTATAAAATTACTGGGAGGGGCCTACCTGAAGGTGTAGATAAGGGAGATCACCATCAAGTTTTATCTAAGAGTATGGATGATTCCATGATTCCAGAAAAAAAATGTACAAAAGCAAAATGAAATTGGAGTTATTGGAAGCAGTCTTCAAGCACGCAGTTTTTAATTTTTCAAGAATTTTTTGAGACTACAAAAAAAAATGAGTTGGTTGGATCCAGCGGATTTTGCGCGCACACAAATATGTACATAAAAACATATATATATAAATATATGATGGTCCATGACCCCTTGAAAGTCAATAAGACTGTACCACTTTCAACATCCAGAGAACAAAAGTATGCCTCACAGAAAAAACACCATACATGACAAACTAAGAAAAATAGATAAAGTAACCCTGACAGGGAAAATAAAAAGAAAATTAAAATAGAATGTGAAATGGATAGGGAACAATGAGGACAAAGATAGAATGGAAAGAGATAGCATATCTTCCATACGGAATCACACTACTCTAAGCTACAGAGATCTTCAGGACGTCAGAATATTTAAACCACCAGAACAGATTGTATTTTTCAGATAGCAAGCCACTTCTAGTTGGAATGGAATGCCCACTATTTGTACTGAATTTTTTTTTAAAAGGGGATTGGGGGTGGAGTGATATCACCAACTTTTATGAGATATAGGTAATTTATGTAACTTTCCGCATTTTAATTTTAAAATTTAAAAAAAAAACATAATACTTAACGACAAAAAATGTACACAGAGTTGTAAAAATGGCTCTTCCTATATGAGGGTTAGCCATTAAAGTCAAACCTACTAACATTTAAGCTGCTTTAAATTCTGATGTATACCATGCATTGACCAGTAATATTACTAATAATATAGTATTAATATATATTATTATTTGGTCACCTGCAGAGGGGCAATAGCCCATCAGACAACACAAAGTGGTTTTCGTTACCATATTCGAATGGCAATTGTGCTTTAATATCTATCTTTCATTCGCCCAAAGTATTGTCTATATCTGCAATGTTGTTTACTGTATAAATTTTACTGTCTTTTGTAATTCTTGCAGTGGCCCATATAGTTTTGTCTGTAGTGTTCTTTCTATGGGCCAATGGATTTTCCTCAGTCTACTATATTCAGTGCAGTCTTGAAGTATTTATTCAGCAGTCTGGGGCGCCTGTCCACATATACAAGTAGTTGTTGTGCCGATCTTGAATTTTGTATACATGTGACTATGAAGTCGATTGTGTCCTGTTCTGAGGCATATAATGATAACTTGTTCATATCTATTCATATTATGAAAGGTATCCTGATTTGGGGCTTGTCGTCCTCTGATTGATTTGATTATCTGTTTCTTATGATGGTATGTAACCGGTGCATCTAGTTGTGTGCCTGTTGAACCTTCCTTTGCCAACTGATCTGCTTTCTCATTTCCTGGTATTCCACAGTGAGCTGGGATCCAATGCAGGGCAAACCTGTGGTGCTTGCAGAATTCAGTCAATAAGGTCTGCAGATGTGATAATTTTCTGGAATGTAGTGCCTGGAGTACTGATCTTGCATCTGTCAAAAACACAACAGGCTGTAGGCTAAGATTACTGTTCAGCAGTTTTTCTATTGCCAACTTTATTGCTTGTATTTCTGCATCATAATTGTGACAATATTTCCCTGTTGCTATTTTATTCATATCCCTAGTGTTATTTGGGTACTCTATATATGCACCTGCTCCCCCATTCTTTACTGCATTCTGTGCTGATCCATCTGTGCACACACGAATCCATAGGTCTTGTGGGTATTCTTCATCCAGGAAACTGAGAGTTATTGTTTTTCGCTGTAGACTATTCTGTTCTTTGTCAACTATTCCTTTCACTCTCTGTCCGTATTTGTATTGATAATCCTGATTTCTCTGTCCAGGGAGTCTGTTCTAGTATGGGCAATAGGGGGTTAACAACTCTTGGCATGTCTGGTGTTTGTCTACTAATACGCTTGGCATGGTGGACAAAACGGCTTCTCTTAAGTCGTCCCAATGCAAGATTTTGGAATCGGTCCTTGATTGGATGTCTCGGCATGCATGCAAATTTGTCTGCCTGTATCAGCACCTTTGTGTCCCTCTGTTCTCTCAGTGTTGGTATCTTCCACAATTCCTCCATCTCCAATATTGGTGTTATTTCATTGCTCCTGTGATGACCCTAAGTGCCTGGTTTTGTACTTTATCCAGTTCTTGCAGTGTGGTGTTTGATGCAGAGCACCATGCGGATGATCCATATTCTAAATGTGGGCATATACTCTGTTGGTAAACTTTACTGAGTATTTTCCCACTCGCACCCCATGTGGTTCCACATAGCTTTCTTAAAAATAACCAATTTCCTCCTTGCTTTTTGGGTTGCCTTATTTATCTGCCCGTGTGTTACCGGGGCCTCATTACGTGGGATGTAAAGAATAGTGACACTGTGACCTTCCAGGCATGTCGTAAGAGGCGACTAAGGAGGTTGATCGATGGCTTGACAAGCTGTCATTGTAAAAAGCATTGTTATGGAAACAGACCATAGATTTTAGAAGCAGTGATCTCTGCAATATGTGCCATTTTGGCACGCAAGGTTTCTGTTCTTGAGATTGTGGTTCTGCCCTATGTGCCGTCTTCGGCTCGAAAGGACAATAGATAGATATTTATCTGCTGTTTCCAAGATAGTTTGTTATCAAATGTAACTCCGAGATATGTAGCTTGTATGTCTTCTTTCACAGGCTCATTGTTTATGTAGATGGCTCCTGCTTTTTTGTTTTGGGGAGAGAGTGAAAAGTGTAATACTGCATTTGTCTGTATTGATGCTGATACACCATCTATTTGTCCATGAATTCAGTGCATCCATAACTCTTTGTAGCAATTTGGAGGAGGCCACAGTTGCATACTCCTCTGTGCACCACATTACCAAGTCATCTCCATACATTGCCACTTTGATGCCATGTGGTAGTTCAGTAACTAGGTCATTGATGTAGATCAGAAAAAGTGTTGGAGAAAGTACCCCTCCCTGTGGAACGCCCTGGAGCAGTAAGACCTTCTTACTCTTAAGACCATCCAGTTGCATTCTGGCTCTTGTTATGCAGGTATGCTTTGACCCATTTGTAGATCCTGCCATTTACTCCATAATTTCTCAGTTTCTTCAAAAGCCCTTCCTTCCATACCTTATCAAATGCTTTCTTTAGGTCTATCCATGCTGCTATTACCAGTTTCTTTTCTTGAAACGCATCCTCAATTTCCTGGGAAAGATAGGTTGCCTGATCTTCGGTAGAGTAACACTGTCTAAAGCCTGCTTGTTGTGGGACAAGGAGATTTTCACTTTCCAGTTACCACTGCAGTCTGAGATTGATTATACACATTGTTTTACACAAACAGCTTGTAAGGCTGATTGGTCTATAGCTGGATGTCATTGAGCCATCTTTTACTGGCTTTAGTAATGGTATCATAATTGCTTCTCTCCATGCCTGTGGCACTCTACCTGTGATCCAGCTAATGTTGTAGATCAGCAGTAGTTTGCTTTAGCTGCAGTTCCCAAGTTCCTAATCATTTCATTGGACAATCCATCACTGCATGGTGACTTTTTCATTTTTAATTTGGATATTGCCAGCTCTAGTTCTCTTTGTGTAATGAGTATTTCCATGACTTCATGTGCTGTCTCTTCTTGTCTTGCATTTTGTTGTTTTAAACGGGTTTCTTGTCATTTCTGTAGGCTAATTTCAATACTACTGTCATTTGCAAAGGAGTCTGCAAAGTGATTTGCTGCATGCTTACCCATTAGGATGTTTCCATCCTTCTTCAGTGTAATTTTGATGTTCCTTTCTGTACCCTCATCATTCAGCTGTTTTACAAGATTCCACACTTTTCTTGTGTCTCGTTCAAGATTCAAGGACTCTGTTTTCTTTTTCCAGCTTCTCCATCTGGCTTGTAGTTTAGCCCGTTGAAATTTGGCTTTAGCATGCTGATAGTTGTGTTCTTGGCAAGGGTTACTTTCTGCTTTCGAGATGTATCCATGTCATTGTGCAGTTGCTCTAGTTCACTACTCCAGTATGGTTTGTAGTGTTTCCGTGCCCCTCTAGGTATTGTTTCACTGGCAGCTTGTATTATTAGTCTACTGAATTCATCAACTATTTTGTTGATGTATTCTGTCTGTATTTATATCTTTAGTCAGTACACTGGTGTAGTGTTGATACATTTTCCAGTCTGCCTTTTTGTAATTCCATCTGGAGAGAGTGCTGCTCTCCCTGACGGCCTCATTTTGCACCACTAAAAAGACTGGTCGGTGGTCGCTGCCTCCAAGTTGTTTCCCAACAATACATGTGATATTCCAATCCAGGTCTGGTGAATGGAAAGCAAGGTCTAGTGTAGATGTGGTATGCCATGGTCTGGAGTAGAATGTTGGTTGATCTGTTGTCTGGTCTAATAGTATAAGCCTTTTGTCATCCTGCCAATTTTCAAGTTCTTCACCTCTCTTGTCCATATGTTCATAGTCCCAGCACTGCGAATGGCGGTTAAAGTCTCCACATAAAATTATTCTTTCTTTTAATGTAATTGTGTCTAGTGCTAGTGGGCGGTCTTTCGGACAGTAGTAGTTAAGTAGATAAAAGTCTGTATTTCCTGTTCTGAGGTGCAGTATTTGATATTCCGCCCCATCCATATACACTTCAATTTGACATGCATTAATGTTGTTCCTTACAAGTGTCAGTATTCTGCCCTTTTGTCTGTTTTTTTTTTGTCAGATTGGTAGCACTGGTATCCCCTAATCTTCAAGGCTATGTCGTTGTTTAGATGGGTTTCCTGCAAACAGCATATGCTTACTTGTTCTTCATGCAGGATATTTTCTAATTCTATCTTTTTACTGCACCCATCTCTTTTGTTGTTAATCTCTATTCTTTCGTCCCCTGACTCCACATAGAAGGAAGTTGAGAAGGAGATCCAGTAATAGAGGTTAGTCCCTTTTATGGCTGTGGGCCAAGTGCTGCACAAGCTTGAGTGTCCATCACAGGGCGAGTGCCATATTGATTTGCGGTTATAGACATACTTCCCATTGGCGTGAGTGTGTGGCATCCTGATTGTTGTAGTGCGCCTTTTGGCTGGTTGCCTTCGACTTCAGCACTTAAACTTGCTAGAGCAGACTGTGGTCTTGCTTGGTTGTAGAAATGCCTGGCCAGTCTTGGTTTTCAGTCCCTGGTGACTGTTAAGCTCCATCCCCACGACAAGGAGCTGGCCTTGATGAGGGTAGTTTAATATAACCTAAGATATACTCAGATGTTAAATGGGTCGTGCCTCACAAAGAAGTAGGCACAAACCCCAGGAAGACAACAACTGGGGGCCAAAAAAACGTGCGATAAGGTGGTGAAATTCCAATTCAATAACTATCAACCAGGCTACATTTCACTGCTCAAGTGTTGTGGGATATTATCACTTGTTATTTTTTTACGTTTTATTTTCCTGAAAATGATACAATAATATATTCTATTACATTTTGAAATTAACTGCTGCCTATTTACAATTGTCAATCTCACATTTTCATGAAGTGAGAATTCAATTAATTGTAAACATTTACATAAAACATGATTAAAATCTTATTTTGTGAATAATATTTAAAATTAAATATATGAATTATTAAGTTTCTCATTTGCTGCGAACTTGTTATTTTTTTTTTTTTGCTATGAAAATAATTTTAATATATAATTAATTTAATTCTACAAGAATAGCTAGTCTTCTTCTTCTACCTTTTCAGCTCCCTGTGGAGCATAGGTCTTCAACAAACACTTTCTAAGCCATTCTGTTTCTTGCCATTTTTCTAAAATCATTCCATGTCTTCCCCATCATCTTCATCTCTACTTCCATCTGTCTTCTCCAAGAATATCTTGGTCTTCCTCTTTGTCTTTTTCCTTGGGGGTTCCAAAAAATGGCCTGTTGTGAAATACTCTCATTTGGTTTTCACAGCGTGTGTCCTATCCACCGCCATTGTCTTCGCTGTATCATTTATCACTTGCCTACAGGTAGCTAGCACTGCTCTTTATTAATTCAGATCTTATCCAAATAAATCACTTTTGTTTCTCCAAAAGATACTACATTGTTATTCTTCTTCTTTCCTTCCTCATCTGCCTTTCAGCGTCGAGGGGACATTGTTATTTATACACTAAATGAGCATCAATATTTTTTGGAATATTAAGTTTTTCAATTGCATTTAGATGCAGTAGTTGTTTTTTGGGTTTTTTTTTAATACCCAATTTACTGGGCACATTTTTTAAAATATAATTTTTTATTTAACACTCACTTAAACATAACCTTGTGAAATCTAAATGAATGAAATCTGCTGATCATATTGTATATAAATAAACAGTTCAAGAAACAATCTCTGCTTATGAAAGTGTGTCCCATATTTCATAGTCAAAACGATCACTTCTGTCAATAGCTCTGTATTTGTCAATATTTAATCATTAACTCACTGGATAATGTTACAAAAAAATGAGTTTTTAAATTAGCCCTCATATAAACATAAAATTAACTGCATAATTTGAAATAAATCAGATAATGCTATGTCCAACTGGAACTTGCTGGAAATTATTATGATATTATTACTTGAAAAAAATATTAACATGTATTGCTTTTTTTCCTTTTGTTTACCTTTGTTTGGTCTGGTGTACAGACTTTTCTCAAAATAGTCAATATGAAAGATATGGGACAGTGAAGCTGAAATGGTAATAATGTTATACTCACCCAAGATTTTCAACAAACTCAACAAATTTTCCATTATTTTTGTTTATTTCTGAAATATACAAAAGCAAATTGTTTAAAAAAAAAAAAACTATGTTATAAAATTTCACCAAAACGGCAAACACTATTAAAAATAACCAACAGAAATTAAATGGAAGACAGAGCCGACTTAATGTTGTTTTCTTCTGTGATCATGGCCCATTCAGACTAGAATTTCAGACTCTCTTATGAAGTCTGTTAACTGTTTCGGGGTTACAATATTATCTAAAAAAAAATTGCATTATTAGCAACGAAATCATTATTAGATATGACTTGATGCAAATTAATCACTTGCTTGCTGGCATTTACAAGTGCTGCTTTGCTCTCATCTGCCATGAGAAGGGAATAAATTGCTTAATACCATGATTTAAAGCAAGCTATAATATCTGAAACAACAATCTTGACGCTTAAATAGAATGACAGATTCGAAAGTATCTCAAAGCAAGCAAAATGGGAACCAGAGAGTAAAAGAAAAAGAAACCAGACTGGAGAAACACTGAAGAAAAGAACACAGAGGTAAGAGGCAACAACAGTGGGCATAAACTACCTTAACAAGACTGAGTGATGTGTTGAGAACATTTAATGATATGTGGTGAGATATAATTATAATTCAGATTCTGTGCAAGGTCTGCCACACTGGATAACATTAACAAAGATCATCTGACATAAAGAGTCTTGAAAATTATGCCTCAAGCAGTCTTGCCCTATGTTATATGCTGTCTTTGGTTTGAAAAAGGACAATCACAACTGAATGTCAAGCATCAAGAATTAAAAAGAAAGACAGCATGATCCCCCAAAAAATGAAAACCTTAGCTGAAGAAATGATTCACAAAGATTACAACCCAAAACTGACATTCTGGTCTACTAAAGATGAATCGGGAGCCATGATGGCTCAGTGATTAGCGATCTGGACTACAAAGGACAAGAGGTAGGGTTCAATCCCAACTGACGGCTTTCGGTTCACCCAGCCTTTAATGGGTACCAGATTTTTTTCTAGGAAAGTGAAGCAAAATGGGCGAAATACCGACCACATTACCCCAAAAATCATGTGCCGAAGGTCTGTGAAATTTATGGTCACTAACACCATATTCCCTATACAGCACTTGGCATGACAGGGGTACTTTACTTTTTTAAAGATGAATCAGCAGAAGGGATAATAAAAAATGGGCGTGGAGGCATAAACATTCAAAATCTCGATGGAAAATCTAGCAAAAAAATCCTTCCCAACTGCTAGCTTCTCATGAAATTTCAGAGCAGAATCAAACATACTATGATAAGCTACAAAGATCTTCGCAGTGTCAGAATATAAACCACAAGAATAAATTGTATTCTTCATAGACTGCATACCAATTCTAGCTGCTCATCATCATCAAGTTTCATGTAAAAAAGTAAAGTACCCCCGTCACACCAAGTGGTGTATAGGGAATATGGTGTTAGTGACCATAAATTTTACAAGTTGGCATTATCCCAGCTGTTCCTTTCTCACAACATGACCAAAAAATAATGGTTGTTTCTTCCTAATATTGGATATTAGTTCTGTTTGCTTTGGCCTCTGTGTCCGAACGTTTCATTACTCTTCTTAGCTGTCCATGGTATTCTCAATCTATGTCAATAGAAGTCATAGAGAGTTCATCGGTGCTATATAGAACCAATTCTGACCTATGGAAACAGATCATGGACAGTAGACAAACAAATGAAAAGACAATTAGAGGCCACAGAGATTGGATTTCTCATAAGAATGATGAAAGTTCCGTGGACAGCTAAAAAGACCAATGAGGAAATTCTCAAAGAGGCCACTACAAAAAGGGAACTCCTAAAAAACATCAGAAAGAAACAATAAACATTTTTCGGGCGCATCATGAGAAGAGGAAAGTTGGAATACTTGGTTACAACTGGCAAAATAAAAGGAAAAAGAGATCGCTGTTGACAAAGAGAGAAAATACTGGATAGCTTGGTGTCATAGCATGGAAAACAGTCAATAACAGAACTGATACAATGCACTGTAGATAGAAAATTGTGGAAGGATATGATCACCTACGCCAACCAGTATGGCACATGATGATGATGGTATTCTCAACATTCTTCTGTAAAACCACATTTCTACAGCCTCCAGTGATTTCCATTTCTGTTGTCCTATTGTCTATGATTCACACCTATATGTTAAGACTGGCTCTACAAAACATTTAACAACTCATTTTCTTGTTTCTGTTGTAACAATGTTTCCAGATATTTAAATTAATGTACCTGTATTAATATTGTTCCACTTGTCTTTATTGTGCATTACAGTGAATGTCTAGATGATATACAATATAAAATATCACAAGCAACCAAACACTCAAAATCATAAGAAGGAAACAAACAAAACTGCTCAAGAAAGCTATAACTGTATTCTAGAGACTGTCATTCCACTGTGGAATTGGTGGTAATGAGTATGAGGGCAGATACACAATCAAAAACAGGCAGCAAAATGGAGTAGATCTGCCACCATGCAACCTACAGAGAAACCAAAACCATCATATATTAAGGCAAGAAATTTCACTTCTTGTGGGAAAGAAGGTTGGTCATCAGTTGCAGTTAGTAAATGCAAAGGTCCAAAACACTAATTACAGAGATACGAGAGGACTATAACTATAACTATCATCTTCTGCCTGAGAACCAGTCATTGATAGGAAGTCATCTCTACCATCTCAAAGTGTCCTACACAAACGAATGTCCATACGGAACTCCGAGCCGAACTCGACTGGTAACGAGGACCCAGAGAATATCCTCCAACTTTACTACGTCCAGCCCAGAACCACAGTGCCAAATATGTTCAAAGTAACAACGTTACTCCCCTTGCATTTTGTTTTATTCGGCTGTTCTCTAATCTCAAATCGGTCGGTGTCATATAGTAGAAGACTTAAAGAAGATCACTCAAACTGGAATGAAACTTGAAAGAAAGAAATAAGAAATAATACCGGGTTAATTATACCCTCAAGTAAGTTCTAAACCCCGACCCGACTACTAAACTACTCTAATTTTTAACTCTAAACTAAATCTACCCACTAACTAACTACTAACTTACTAGTTGCTAACTAAATCTTGTAAAAATAACAATTTTAATATGTACAATAATAATAAATATTAAATTATAAAAATTAATAAATTTAAAATAATAAAAAATAAATAATATTAAAAAATGATAAAATGAAAATAAAATGCACAACAAAATTATCAAAATTAAATACAAAAAATAGAAAACAGTTGTTACATTCAAATTAATGCGGTCATTCAGGGGAAATCACTCGTTTAGCAGAAATAGTTTAGGACGCTAAAATTGTAATTTACCGTATTTTTTTTTTTTTACAAACCTGCTGCAATTTGCTTAGAAGCATCATCGGATGATCCATTGAAGTATTTGCAAACATCGTCTTTCAAGGAGGCTGCCATCTTAACGTCTATTCAATCGACTTCCGTCTGGCAGCTTCGTTGATTTCACCTTCAAACTATTTTGTTACATTTGATTGCAGTTCTTTTACTTTTTGAAACAGAATACATACCACTACGTGAATATTATTTTCAGATGCTCTGTTACTCAAGTTTTAAATTGATTATAAATTGCAGACTAATGATGACAAACATTGTCAACATTTCTTTCTCGTTTCTCCCAAAAAGGCTCTCCATGATGTGCGATCTCTTGCCAGATGTTCCCAATAATTTTCACAGATAGAGAAGTCATTCATAGATGATTTACAAATATTCCTAGATCGTAGTTTAGGTCTGCCGATTTGTCTCTTTCAGTGTATTAGTTCACGATTGCTTAGGGATGCGGTTTTCTTCCATTCGCTTTACGTGCTCCAGCTATCTGAAGCTTCGACTTTTGAGCATTGACATGATTGTTAGGGTCCCAGCCTGTTGCAGGACTGTTTGTCCCATGCCATTTGATATGCATTATTTTGCTGAGACATCGTATGTGGAAGATATTTAGTCTTTTTTCATGATTTGAATATGTTTCCAGGTTTCAGATCCACATAAAAGTGTGCTAAGCACACAGATCTGATATATTGAGAGTTTGGTCTTTAGAGTTCATTTCGTGTTGATTCAGGCCCTATCTGTGTCGTGCATGGTTTTTGAGCCTCTCCGATCTAATTTTCAGGATTTCAGAACATAAATTGTACCAGTATTCACATGCACATCTTCTTACTTCGCGTTGCATGGGTGGCTTTTGCATGTCTAAGCTGGTCATTGGTGCTTTGGTTAGAGTTGTTTTTTAAGTTCAGTAATATCTTTTTCTTATTAGCTAGGGTCTAGTCTTGTTGATTCTGTTTCATCCCAATCGCTTTTTTTCAGAATTTTTTTAATTAAATAGATAGAGCGCAATTATAGATGTCTGCTTTCAGAAAGTTCCAGTAGTCATTCACACTTGATGAATCTTCTGTTTCTTCTACGAGTTCTTCAGACTTAGATCTAAAAATGTCTTTACTTGATGAAATTTTAGTCGCTATGATGTTAATCTTGGTTCTTCCCTTGATTTATAAATGCGACTACTTCTAGCTTTGATCTTACTGATGACGAGAGCGTGGTCTTTATTGCAGTCTGCGCTGTAGTATGCTCGTGTTGTTCTGATGTTGTTTAAAGACTGCCTACGTGTAAGAATTAGGTCTATTAGTGATGGGAGAACAGAATGTTCAATCCAATGTCTAAATATGTGACCATTCATCTCAGAGTGATAATCCCGATTGTCTATGGATTTTGAAAGAAAAATGAGCTCTGCATTCTGTATTAGTCCATGTTGTCGACTACCTGCATGAGCAATTATCAAGCGCTGTCCTTTGCTGCTAGGTATTAATCTCTTAATCTTTCCATCTGATAACTGCCATTCCCTTTGGTTAGTGTGGTGAGCATTGATCCATGTTTCATCCAAGTACACAATATCATAACCTTGCTTCTTTTACTTCACGTAAGTACTTGCTTCTCATGACTACTATATGTGGCTTCTCACAGATGATGTTTCGTCCATTGGAATACTTTCTGAATGTAAAGCCTGCAGCTCTCACATTCCCCCATAATGTAGACTTTGATATTTCAATACTGTTGTTCTTTTTCAGCGAAATTTTTAATTTTCTTATTGTAACAGTTTCATTCATACCCAACATTTTGCGAATTTCACTTCTAATAAGTTCACTGTCGAAATTATCCAACATTTTTGCTCTTCCTTGTGATTTTGTATATTTTGAACATTGACGGTCACGTGCTTGAATCCAGTGATTAAATGACCGTTTAGATAAATCAAAAATGTGTCTTGTCCTATTCTCAGGGTTTTCTAAAGAATGAAATAATCTTCCTCGTTTAGCCTCTTTGCAAAAATAGTCATACATTTTTATTGCGATGTTTTGTAAACTGCAGAATTTCATTTCAAGACTCATGATAAATGTTATCGTTCCACGTCTAAACCTCTGAAAGAACGGAAATGGAACACACAATTTCTCAAATGTCTAATTGTGTCACAAAACCACGGCGAAAGCGTGCAAACACGTCAATTTTACCGTGTATGGATTTTTACTCGCTATTTTTACCTTAAAATACTGTAAACATTAAGTTTTGACTACATCAATGGGTCGTTATAAATTTATATAAATCAAATAAGCAACAATAATAACCAAATATTTTTTTTAATGAAATTAATTCCCTGTTGGGTTCTAATCATTATAACTTTACATGCACATTTTGAACAACTTACAACAAGCGGTTAAAAAGCTATGGATTTTAAAAGTTGGGCACGAGTTATGAAACAAGCTATAGTGACCACTTCTATCATGACGCCATGTTGATTTATGGCTATGGCTTCCAAATCACACCTTAGCAAAATTAACAGAACACAGAACCAAGCTGCCCGTATCATCACTGGTGCTATGAAATCTACACCTATCAAGACTCTAGAAACAGTAACAGGTTTACAACCCTTAGATGACAGACGGGTCACTAAAGTATTGCAACAAGCGAAGAAATATAGAAGGCTCTTTAGCCACCCCATGCACCAAAGAATAACTGGTTCCGGAATTGTACGACTAAAGAGGAGCAACTTCGCTGCAATTGCCAATGAACTAATTACTGGAGACCCAGTACTTTCCCAAACAATATCGAAACACTTGGGCCCATCTGATATGTCTCCTCATGGAAAACATAAAATACCAGAACTTAAAGAAAACATAACAGGAATCATGAAAAAGGCACCCAATCAGACACAGAAAGAAAACACGTAGCAGAAAAACACATACACGGTACCTACCCACGGGACTCTTGGTCCCACATATACACAGATGGCTCTGCTACAAATGTCACCAGAAATGGAGGAGGAGGTGTGTTCTTGACGCTGAATAATAAAGACGAGATCACCAAGTCAATAGCTACTGGAACATTCTCAAACAACTTTAAAGCAGAAGCTGAGGCCATCAGAGATGCTGCAACACTGGCTACTCAACACAAAAATAACATGCACAATAAATTGGTGATTCTGACTGATGCACTGTCAGTACTATCAGCTCTAAAAAGCCCAAAGAACAATGAACTAGATGACTTGAGAACTACCCTGAACGAACTATGCAATAACTTCCAGAGAGTAGTCATTCAGTGGATACCATCACACTGTAATATACACGGGAACGAACGCGCAGACAAATTAGCTAAAGAGGGAGAGAGATTACCACAAGAGAACCATCCGCCTCAGTTATGATGAAGCCAAATCCATCCTCAGGATGTCAGTTCCATGAAAAAATGGAAATATGAACACCCAAAGCATAACGAGAGTGACGGATACCACCAAGTATCAAGGAGGGATCAAGTCATCATACTTCGTCTACGCACAGGCCACAATAGAATGAGAAATCATATGTTCACCAAATTCAAAACAGGTACAGCCAGCCTATGCCACTGTACACTGGACCATATGACTACAAAACATGTTCTACAGGATTGTCCCCCAGTACACAGACCTGAGAAGAGCAATGTGGTCCACGCCCACCTCCCTGGAAGAAAAACTATATGGGGCAATCGATTCACTTAAACAGACAGCTGACTTCATGAGAGAGTCTGGAATCCTACTCTGATTGAGTCTTGATCGCAGAGAGAGAGAGAGAGAGAGAGAGAGAGAGAGAGAGATTTATGTTTTACATTAAAGTAAGTATTACTTACACACAGATAATTGTGTGAACAGAATTATATTTAAAAATTTCAAATGCCGTGATTGCCTAGGCATGTTGGTCAAGATTGTTTGTCGGATGCTGTGTGTGCGTTGAAATCACCTAGTAAATATAATATTCTTCTTTTGGCAGTGAGTCTATGATCATCTGAAGTTGTTAGTAAAAATTATTCTTTTCTTCGCCTGATGCATCCATCGTTGGTGCATATGCACTGATAGTGTGTATTAATCCACTATTCATCTGCAGCTGAAGTAGCATTGAACGTTCGGAAACTCCTTTTGGTGTGGTTATGGAGTTTATATGTTTGTTATGTACAGCGAAACCTGTACGATCGTGTCGACGCGACTTTTCAGGGCTTAGGCCTTACCAGAAAAAAAGAAATTTTTCTTCCTTTGCAGAACCACAGTCTGAAAGTCTTGTTTCCTGGAATGCTGTAATATCGACCTGTAGCCTATTTAGTTCTTTGTCAAGGAGGGCTGTTGTTCTAAATTGACATTCTTTCAGTGTGTTAACTTTAAATAGTCCAGGGTACATGGTTCTTATGTTCCATGTGCCAAGTTTACACATTGGTGTTTTTTTCCCTCATTTTACTATGTCTACTCTGCCTGGGCACAGAATATGGAGATAGTGATTTAACCAGTCGCACTATTCCCCATTTACTTCATTAAAAAAAAAAGTAAAGTGCCCCCGTCACGCCAAGTGGCGTATAGGAAATATGGTGTTAGTGACCATATATTTTACAGACCTTCGGCGCATGATTTTTGGGGTAATGTGGTCGGTATTACGCCCATGCCACTTTACTTTCCCATGAAAAAATCCGGTACCCATTAAAGGCTAGGTGAACCCGGAAGCCGTTGATTGGGATCGAACCCTACCTCTTGTCCTTTGTAGTCCAGTTCATTAACCACTGAGCTATCGCGGCTCCTACTTTTACTTCATGGTCAATAGTTTCTCTGAGAAATTCCGATCCAGTGCATAGAGTCGTAAACTACCGCGTGTACTTAACTAGTAAAAGCTAAGAAGAAGACGATATTGATTGCTGATTTCAACTAGTGATTTCACTCAGCTATTAAGCGCTAAACGCTCTCAGTCCATGTGTTGTCCAGAGCCTCAAACAAAAAAATTGCATGGAAGATTATTAAGAGTGAGAATGAGCAACGTTTAGCTGAGTGGTTTACACTCTCGATACTATTTAATCATTGTAAAATATTATTTTACAAGCCAGTGTGTGATGGATTGGTGGAACAAGTCTGAATCAGATAGGAGAAAAACCAGTTCTTCCATAGGATCTGAGTTATTTGATCCCAAGTGTGGGCGTTATATGGGCTAATATAATTTAAACGGCGACTTTAAATAAAATGGCACTTAAATGTGTGTGTGTGTGTGTGTGCGTAAAAAGGGGGTGGGGGTGTATGTGGTGGTCCCCAAAATTCAGAAATAGGAGGAGGTGTGGGGTATGTAATAGGACCTTTGGGACATCCGGTATAGAAACTGTAGGCATTAATGTTGACATTATAATTCTTCCTTTTAAGAAATAATACCTGATTTGCTGCGTTGGACAGCGAGGCAGAGCATTGCAGTCTCACACCTCTTAAACATATGGTCTAGTGAGACGAAATGTAATATTTCCCTCCTTTAGGACATTAAATGTGGCAAGACAATTTTTATATCTATAGTTCTGTTTTTACTACCCCCTCCCCATTGCTGGAACATTACACCACAATCTCCATTTTATCTTAAGTGGAACATTAATAACGCAATCATAAAACACACTGAGAGGGAGATAATACATTTTTGTGAGAGACGACTCTTAAATTTAACTTTCTCTGTGTCCTGAAACACACACTTATTTTTAAGCTCTTGCATTAATCAATAACCCAATCAATTTTTAAATCGATTCAAACCATTGTACATTATTTCTAAAAGTACTACCAGTCTAACAGAACTGGTTTCTAACGGTGATCACAAAGCGCAGATTCCTTCCTCAATCAACAACTTGGCGATTGTCGAACTTGAAGTAAACAAGTATCCTACTTATCATTCTGGACAGGAATATAACAGTTTTAGCGTTTGCAACTAGTGACAGCGATTTATTATCCAACTGGTTTAGTATTTATTTCTACAAGTTTTAGGAGATAATGTTGATAATTTACATGCAACATGTTTTTAGTAAAACGTGTGTACAGATGTGGGAACCTATAGTATTCCGTTTTAGTGTTTTCGTTATTATATATATTATTATACTCAATTAAAGAGTTCGTAAACTAAAACTTATTATGTATAATTGTGTTGTTTTGTTTTGTTAAATTATGTTAATATATTTTAGCCATGTTAATTTTTTTTTATATTTTCATTTATGTTATTTAGAGTTTTTTTTTTTCTTGAACATCTCATTTAGCAAGTAAGTATCAAAATGATTATTTGTTTTACAGTCACCAAATGGAAAATGATTTTGTCTGTGCTCGCGCAAAACTGCGAATGTCAGTCTTTGATATTCAGACGCTTGTGCAACATCAGTTTTTACTATCGACGATTCTGTGAGATGAAAAAGGTGATGTAGCTTTGTCTTTAGTGTTGGGATGGGTAACGAATTATGGTTGTCAGGGTGGATGATTAAACGTACATTTTAATAAAGAAGGTTTGTAAGTCCATGAAACCGGGAGCTGAGTCGTCTATAAGTTTCAGTTGCTGCACAAGAAGGTCCGGGGTTCGAATCCGGCCACAGACGATGGAAATATTTCTCTTAATCTGGGGTACGTTTGTGGCTCTATGGTCTCTTGGTAGTGAAATTCGACGTCTAGACCTCTCGGATAACGGCCAAAAATATGAGGTCATGTGTGCATTCTGCGTACATTAATGAACCGTTGACAGCTGGACATCGAAAAGAGAAGGTCAGAATGACCACTATTAAGGAAAATCGAAAGGAAAAATCTACTCAAAAACGTCAAAACCATCGACAACAAAAGATAAGAGTACCTCTGAAGTCGAAGAATATCTGCCTATGTGCCGATGGAAACCTGAATACATGGCTGCCGATGTCTCTCTCTCTCTTTCTCTCTCTCTCTCTCTCTCTCTGCGATCAGGACTCAGTCAGAGTAGGACTCCAGACTCTCACACGAAGACAGCTGTCCGTTTAAGCCTTTTAGATCCACCCCGCTTGAATACCTGTTAAAACGTTGCACTGTGTTCTGCGCCAGTGCATCCGATTTCAGCCAGCATTTTGTTCAGGTTTGCTTTCCTTAGCCTTTGATTGTTCCCAATCTTCCTGCAAGGCAGCAGATGATCTTTTCTTTAGGAGGATTCTGCCCTTAGATGGTCGGCCCTCCCAGGTTTACGAGCACCATCTGCCCGAGTCACTAGAGGTGACTAACACAGACATGTGACTTGGAATATGAGGAAACTGCAACAAGGAACACTTTTCATGCATATCCTTCAATTGTTCCCACCGCCTATCCCCATATACCGGTACGTCACGTCCTCTTGAAAATGATGATCGTCGTAGCACCTGATGATGTTAGGCCATCGTTGTTGACCCCAATTCCGAACATATAGACACACAGTTATTCGTCAAATTAACCCCGTCACACATCAAACAGTAGACCGTAAGATTAGCGCACGGCCGGTCTAGGGAACCATTACGATGACGTAGCACACAACAATACCGAACACAATCTCGTTCCCTTTAGATTTCTGATTACTCTAGTGTAAGCAGCCTACGACGAACAAAACACGAAGCAAATTCCCCAAAGAGACAAAACTACGGCTGACGAAATAGTTTACATTAATGAGTAACATGGAAATAACTTGCGTCAAGGAATTCCAACAACGGTCATGAACAGCACCAATGTGACGTAAAGCGCAGATCAAGTCTAGACGGTGGAAGGTCTCATTCACAACACTTGATTTGTCAAAAACGGACTGTTGTCGGCCCACAACCTCGCTTTAGCGACACATATGTATTAAGTATATCATCATTTTGACTTTAACGCAGAAAAGTGCAACGGAGATCCGAAATTAATCAGACCCTGGGTGCACTTTCTGCAGCGATCGAGAGGACGTGTACTAGATCCGCCATCTTGGAGCGAAATACATTCCAAAAATCGCTGCCGATGTGAACAATAGGAAAACAAGTTATATTCACGCAAAATTCAGTCCCACCTGCCACTTCACTAGAAATATAAAAGCTGGTGTAGGCAAACAAGCAAACAAAACAAAACAGATCATGAAACTCTTAGGCGATATAAATCATTTATATTTTTTACAATTCTGCGAGATAAATAGGATGATGCAACTTTGTCTTTACTATCGGTTTGGGTATGGGAAATATATTGTGGTACAAAAAAAGTAAAGTACCCCGTCACGCCAAGTGGCGTATAGGGAATATGGTGTTAGTGACCATAAATTTTACAGACCTTCGGCACATGATTTTTGGGGTAATGTGGTCGGTATTACGCCCGTGCCGTTTACTTTCCAAGAAAAAAAAATACGGTACCCATTTAAGGCTGGGTGAACCCGGACCCGTCGGTTGGGATCGAACCCTACCTCTTGTCCTTTGTAGTCCAGTTCACTAACCACTGAGCTATCGCGGCTCCCAATATATTGTGGTGCCAGGGATTAATTGTATGTGCATTTTAACAAGGAAGACATTGAAGTTTAGAAACCATTTGTCATAACTTAGTTACATAATGAGGGAGCCGCGAAAATATATATATATATATTTTTTTTTTTTTCATTTGTCTGCTACGTTTAAATTTTGCTTGCGTGTATGTGTACATACATATGAGCGCGCGCGTGTGTAAGAATAAGCACATATCGATGCTTGATTACGATGGAATACGAGATAAGCAAACTAAGGACAACTGTTAGATAACAGGCTGGTTAATCCGTCCACATGAGCACCATCTGAGTGTGAAGTAGCACAGAGTAGTAGCAGTATAAAGTCAGCTATGAGTCGTTGATCACTGTCAGCTCTGTTGTTTATCATTCCTAACACATAAAGCCAGCTGTGAGTCGTTGATCACTGTCAGCTCTGTTGTTTATCATTCCTAACACATAAAGTCAGCTGTGAGTCGTTGATCACTGTCAGCTCTGTTGTTTATCATTCCTAACACATAAAGTCAGCTGTGAGTCGTTGATCACTGTCAGCTCTGTTGTTTATCATTCCTAACACATAAAGCCAGCTGTGAGTCGTTGACCACTCTCAGCTCTGTTGTTTGTCATTCCTAACACATAAAGTCAGCTGTGAGTCGTTGATCACTGTCAGCTCTGTTGTTTATCATTCCTAACACATAAAGTCAGCTGTGAGTCGTTGACCACTCTCAGCTCTGTTGTTTGTCATTCCTAACACATAAAGTCAGCTGTGAGTCGTTGATCACTGTCAGCTCTGTTGTTTATCATTCCTAACACATAAAGTCAGCTGTGAGTCGTTGACCACTCTCAGCTCTGTTGTTTGTCATTCCTAACACATAAAGCCAGCTGTGAGTCGTTGATCACTGTCAGCTCTGTTGTTTATCATTCCTAACACATAAAGTCAGCTGTGAGTCGTTGACCACTCTCAGCTCTGTTGTTTGTCATTCCTAACACATAAAGTCAGCTGTGAGTCGTTGATCACTGTCAGCTCTGTTGTTTATCATTCCTAACACATAAAGCCAGCTGTGAGTCGTTGACCACTCTCAGCTCTGTTGTTTGTCATTCCTAACACATAAAGTCAGCTATGAGTCGTTGATCACTCTCAGCTCTGTTGTTTATCATTCCTAACACATAAAGCCAGCTGTGAGTCGTTGACCACTCTCAGCTCTGTTGTTTGTCATTCCTAACACATAAAGTCAGCTGTGAGTCGTTGATCACTGTCAGCTCTGTTGTTTATCATTCCTAACACATAAAGCCAGCTGTGAGTCGTTGACCACTCTCAGCTCTGTTGTTTGTCATTCCTAACACATAAAGTCAGCTATGAGTCGTTGATCACTCTCAGCTCTGTTGTTTATCATTCCTAACACATAAAGCCAGCTGTGAGTCGTTGACCACTCTCAGCTCTGTTGTTTGCTATTCCTAAAACATAAAGTCAGCTGTGAGTCGTTGACCACTCTCAGCTCTGTTGTTTGTCATTCCTAAAACATAAAGTCAGCTGTGAGTCGTTGACCACTCTCAGCTCTGTTGTTTGCTATTCCTAAAACATAAAGTCAGCTGTGAGTCGTTGACCACTCTCAGCTCTGTTGTTTGCTATTCCTAAAACATAAAGTCAGCTGTGAGTCGTTGACCACTCTCAGCTCTGTTGTTTGCCATTCCTAACACATAAAGTCAGCTGTGAGTCGTTGACCACTCTCAGCTCTGTTGTTTGCCATTCCTAAAACATAAAGTCAGCTGTGAGTCGTTGACCACTCTCAGCTCTGTTTCTGGTTGAGAGCTAAGTCGCCCGTCCAGCAACTGAGCTGAGTGCGACCAGCGACCCACATGTGATTGCATGCGTCAGGTTCGGCGAACAAAAGAGTTGATCAAGACACTAATCCACCTCCCAGTGTTGCTCCTGGAAACAGACTATCCAGTCTGGCCCAGCAAGGAGAGACCGAAGAGAGAAAGTAACCCTATTCTCAAAAATGTCGTGCTGAATTCGGATGTATTGGGCCGAAAGACGCAAATAAACCACATCACAACACACCTACGCTCACCTAACGTCATTTTAAGAGCGGGGACGTAGAGGACTTTTAATTTTTATTATCCATAAGATGAACGACAGATAGAGAGAAAACGAAATAAGTTGCTTGTTGGCGCCTTGGCACTCCAACATAGAAATGAGAGGTCAGGCCAGCAAAATGAGCATGGCAGATTTGTGTCGTCGAGCTTCATCTCTTCTCTCTTGCGTCTTTTTTATTTTCTTAATTAAATTTTCAAATACGATTGTGCTGCTTCTTATAATTCATCTCAAAGTGCAACGATCTTCTGTAAGATTTCCGCTGTCTTTTAAACTAATGAAGAATTCACTCAGAGGTGCCTTGTGGATATTTGTATGTCTCAACTTTCTTTTTACATTTAAACTTTTCCAACAGGTCGCTTCCTATCTATAAGTCCTCTATACAATATTTGTTTGGAGATACTGTTATTTTCACTTTAGTAACGTGTTCCAATCCTGAGTATTGTTATAATGAATGGAAGCCTAGAACGCTACACGACAAGTGAATTGGTTATTTTGTCCAGCCATTTGATGTTCGATATATTTTGAAGGCAGCGCCCGTGGGAACTGTTTAGTGTTTTTTTCAAAGTTTTCGATAGACCGTCCATGTTTCAGACCCATACAAAAGGGCACAAAGCAATAGGTACCAAGCAGTTACAGCCTTGTTGATTCTCATGTGAAGTAAATGGTCACAGTGACACAATGTGAGGCACGGATAAAATGGTATCAGCATATTTATTGATTTAAAGTCAATATCAAACTATGGGGCGTTACTTTCCTCCGAAAAATCTCTGGTACATATTTTCAGAGTCAGGATGAATTCAAAGATGTGTTGATCGAAGAAAAAATTGACGCTGATTAAATAGTATCATTTTGATTTATTTTTAATAAACAGTTAATCACTGCTGTCTGTACTGTATTTTATAGTCTTATAGACTTTTAGTCATCGTATTCTTAATTAGTTATCTAATTATATTGCTTTTTTTCTCCAACAGATAACTTGTTACTGTGATTCCAGACAAAACAATCATTACCTCTCATTAAATATGACATGTTGAAGCCAGGGATCTGAAAGAAAAATATTTCTTTAAATAAAAACTTGTAATGTGAAATATGTATATATAGTTATATACCTAAGCCATACGATCACCAATATACAGAGACTGTTATCTTCTACATATGAACTAGTTATGGATAACTCTTCTGCCATCTCCAAGGCTTCACAGACTGACCCAGATAAATGTAATCTTTCTCAGAGCAATAGTTCACACATGGAAATACTTCCAGAAATAAACATACAATTTAAACTTGATCGAAAAGTCATAGCAAGAGAACAACTTTTGACAACTCTGACAGATTCCTGGCATTCTTGTCAAACTGGTGTAGAACCTGGCAAAATAAACTGTAAGAAAGGGACTTGCTTCCCTGCATTCCACGGACCACTCAGCAAATCTGGGAAAACGTCACTGTCCAAAGAACTCCCTTTGGAGAAAATTCTGCATAAAAAGCCTGCAAGGGTACAACAAAATAGATTACAACACTTCATGAATCAAACTCGCGATGTTGTAGACAACTGGAATACTTTTATACTGGAGCTACATAATGGGCGACACAACAAACAATTAGAAAATTTGCATGACATTTCTTTAATTTTACCTCCATTACAAGAGTTGTCTATGAACAACTCAATCCAGTGTTTAAACAGCAAACACATTCCTCATGCCAAAACAGACAATCCTTATGAAAACAATATAAAGCATGAATTATCTGCTTCAACCAAATACAGACCATTAACACCAAATTTGCTGAAAGAATTTGACAAAAAGAAATTGTCCCCAAAGAAATACACTCAACTGTGGGTGGATCAGTTGCCTCTACAATTTAATGATCACAACACAATATTTGATGAAAAAAACTTTTGATATTGTTACACTTTTGCATCTTGTATTTAACTCAATTTCTGTACGGAAGCTTTTTCTCAATACAACGGAAGAGATTTCTGGGACAAAATTTGTCATGGTTTTAAGAATCAATCTACATATTGATATTTATGTAACCTATAACATGTTATATATGCATTTTTAGATAATTGAGCAAGGTACTAGATTTCAACAATACCAAGATAATACAAGACATGTAAGTAAAAGGAACATGGTTTGATGACGGCCACACTGATCAAATTGAGAGTATCCCACTATGTAGTGAAATGTATGCAGACAAAATCGGCATGGCGCAGTGCGGCGAAACGTATAGAAAGAGTTAAGTCAAGTTTTTTCTTACTGTATTGATCCTTTGATTATTCCTCTATGTTGTCCACCCTCTAAAGGTCCTTAAGTGTGCATTGTTTGTGTAGTGGTTTATAGCAGGCTGTAATATCTGAGTCTTTTGATATAAAACATCCAGCACAGCACTTGTGGGTATAGGAATGTCTTCCCTCTTGATCTCTACTCACTAAGCTAAACTTCTTAGTCTGTTTTTAGTGCCACAGCAGAAAAGCAGAGTAGGATCTTGATCAGCTGTAGGTTGCTTATCCTGAAAAAGTCAGCTAGGAGTCATTGACCACTTTCAGTCAAGGTGATCTTAAGCGTCTTGGCTCCAGATCACACCACCAACAATAGCACAGATACAAAACTCCAGCAAACAACTGGACGATTATTTTACTGCTGAAGAAATAGAGAGAATATGCCTACTTGCCTAATTTGTCATAGCTGATGAAAGAAATATTACTGGGAAATATGAGAGGAAGAAGGTAACACAGTTTATTTAGATGTGAGAAGATAACAGGTCATGGTTTTGCTGGCCGTCTGGTTGTTACAATCAGTAGAAAGAAAGAGCTCAGAGATTGCTGCTTGCATAAATCCTTGCCTCAACAAGCACTAGTTGTTAATATATTAAAAAAAAAAAAAAACTATCTTTACGACACATAGTACCATTGCTGCTGTATGTCGGGGGGGGGGGGGGGGGGTGGCAATGATAGAACCAGAGGTATAAAGGTCGCTTGGTCAAGCAGTCGCTACGACGTGTAATACTCAGGATTTTTATTTCACCCCCGATAGAAAAAATCCTTTCTGTATACCGCGGGCTTCGAACACTGTACGCCGGATTTTCAGCCAGCGGAACAGTGGTTTTAGCCGCATGGCCATGCGCACCTCCAGGTGTTAATATATGAGAGAATAAAACTAATGCAATATAGTAAAGTATAATATTACTTTGCTGTGAAGTGAAAATAAAAGCATTGATTTTGTGGTCATTTCATGTACAGAAAAGTACAACAATAGTTCAGAACATGACAGCACTACACAGACAAAAGAAAGTGAATCAATGAAACCTATTAGAAATAGAAAGTAAAGGAAAACCACATTTTATGGTGTATCAGGAATATCATATTATGTCCAGATTTCCCCATGATTATCAGTACATTTATGAATATGGTTAATATCATACCAGATTGACTTATCCTCCCACAGATTCCTGGCATCGCTTTTTTAAAGCTGGATGAATCCTCAATGCCAAACTTGTTTGAAAAAAAATTAGCCATGTTTGGGAATTGAACTGGGTCATCTGGTCAGTAATAAACAACCTAGCTATTTTACCTTTATGTCTCCAAACCTTTTAAAGAAGAAAAGATATTTGAACTTCCAAACTCACAGAAAATATTGAAAGGACTTCCAAAATCCAAATAAATTGTACAAAGAAATGCCTGTAAATGGAAACCATAGTTGACACCATAATTTAGTGCAAATGGAAACTGCAGCAAAAATTTTCCTGAATAAGGAAAGCACTAACAAAATATTTTTTTTTTTTCAAAGATAAACTTTCAATTGTAGAACTAATTAGACACACACACACACTTTCTTACTTATCTTTATTTAAGTGTGGCTAAATTACAAGTTATATAAGCATATACACAATTCAGACCTTTGGAGTATTAACTACAAAAAGCTTTCGTCAGAACATTCCGGTCAGACTTTGCAGTTTTTTTTTTGTTTTTTTTTAATTTGATGTCATGACTGCATACAAAAAAGAGTAGATGTTTTAAAGAGCAAATGTGGCAGTATTTGCCTATGATGTCTTCGAAGGCTTCCACAGACGAGAGGAGACATGTGCTGCTGCTATAGATCTGGAGGATGCGTACAACAGGGTACCATTTGAATATCTCATGTATATGCTCCTCAAACTGGCGGTGCACCCCTTCCTCATTAGATGGATCGCCGCGGCACTGTTTCAGAGGAAGGTGATACTCAGATGTGGAAGTTGGTCTTCCGAGCCAACATCCATTTGCCCAGGGCTGCCAAAAGGCTCACCATTGTCACCAGTTCTATTTAACGTGTACACGATAACGATCACGGCCCAACAGCTGGATGGGAGGGGAAGAACCATGACTTTTGCTGATGATATTCTGGTATATCGACAGGGAAGAGACAGACGGGGAATCGCCTCCACAATGCAAGACGAACTCGATCGCATTTCTTCCTGGTGTGGGGTATCAGGTGCCGTGGTTAATCCTAATAAAGTATCAGTTTCATGGTTCTCCCTTAACAATCATATCGTTCATACGACCACACCGGTAGTACGAATGGGAGCTGATGAGGTGACCAGGGACAAGTTGATAACATACCTTGGAGTTAAGTTTGATCGCAGCCTGTGTTTTCGGGACCACGTCGGCCATGTGATAACAAAATCCCGCAAAGGATTAGCCGCCTTGAAGGTCATGGCAGCTGCCAACATCGAGCAGAGGCTACTTACTCTTCTGTTCCAGGGATTAGTCCTCGCACCTATCGAATATGCCCTGGCAATTCTTACTGTCAGTACGACTCAAATTGATAGGCTGGAGAAAATACAAAATGAAGCCATGCGCATTATCCTGGGGGGTACGAGGGACTCTCCCTGTGTAGCAATGAGGTATCTTCTTGACTTTCCAATCATGGATGACAGAATCAAGATCTGGAGAGCATGAACATACCTGAAGATTAGTACAGATAAAGAGCATCCATTGCACCACGTGCTCAACACAGAGAAAGGTGACATGCTAAAAAGAGGCAAATCATGGGTGGGCCGAGCAGAAGATGTCATCAAACAGGTCTGTGGGCTTACCAATATTAGCATTGGTGAGGAGTGGATACCGGTGCCTACGTCGTTCAAGGTCTTTCTCGTGTATTGTCACACTCGACAGGAAAAGTAGGGAACAGATACCGGTCATGGTTAATGCTGAGGTCAACGGTCTCATCTGCGATAACACCGATGAGAAAGATGCAGTCATCTATACAGACGGATCTGTAAGACGACACCAAAGAATTGCATGGGCATTTACAGCACACTCGGCAGGCAGAATAGTCTACGAAGACAGTGGTGCATATGTCGTGACCACGAGTAGCATGACAATGGAGGTGATGGCAGTGTCCAAGGCATTCAAATGGTTAGAGTCACAGGACTACACCCACGCATGTATACTGAGTGATTCGATGAGCATGATAAAAAAAGTGGAGGCGGGCTCTGTACGCATGCAATGGGTAGAGTTGTTGCAGAAATCCAAAATACGTAAGGTCACCTTTGTCTATGTCCCTGGACATGCGGGAGTACGGGGAAATGAAAGAGCGGACAGGTTGGCTAGCTGCGCTGTCGTTGAGGACGGGCAACCAATGGATCGGGCGGACATCATCAATGCCTTCAGAGATGTGGGAAGAGCACATGACTTCGACAAACACAGATCCACGTCACTTCTTCGGATGATGGAAATGGGAGTTAAGTTGGGCACAGCCAGAAATGAGACACTTAGTGGCCGTGTAAGAAGACTTATCAACCAACATAGAACTGGAGTCGTCAGTCGCTGGACACTGAGGGAATTGCTGAGGAGGGGATCTGAGCACCTATGGAAATGTTCAGAGTGCAATGATGATGACCCGCAAATAACTCAATAAAGAGCAAGTGTTGAGATGTGTCTGGGATTCTGAAAGGATCATAGATATGTGCTAGATTGTCCCAACTAAACAAGTTCTGGGGCCAGGCTGCAACTAAAATTAAGCATTATAAAAGAGATGTAAGTGAAAGTGAAAAACAAAGCCTCAACAAAACAAAATATACATTATGTTGTATATATATTTTTAAAAAAGTATCTTTGTGGCATTATCCCATTTCTGGAGTTTGCCTGAGGGGACTTACAGGACTGGAGAATAAAAGCCACTTGTCCAGTGCAGTCACCACAAGGTGAGTTTTTATTTCATCCCACCCTGACAGAAAAACTTTTGACCACACCTTGATTAGAACCTAAGTTCTGATTTGAAGCCTGACAAGTTATCATCAGCCACACGTTCTCCATAGAAACTGACCATAATATAGATGATTATATTATAAACATATAAAAGGTTTACATATATATAAACATATAAAAGGCAAAACAGAAAAAAAAATATGTCAAATTGCAGAGTCAGTAAATGTCAATTATACAAACAACAACCTCTGATTATCAAAAAAGTTTATTTGCTGAGATGCACTATGTAAGTTATACAAAATGTGTGATTATTGTTGAGAAAAGTAGTATTATAAATAATCTCGACAAACAAGAAACTTGTTAACTAACTGAAACACAGAAATCAAATTTTTAATAAAAAGACTAGATAGATACAGGAATATTCCTCTATTGTCAAAAGTATTACAATTGTAAGACAAATGTACAGCTAACAGTTTTCTATAGTGCATAGCTATATTGTCATTGATTGTTTTATTTTGCTTCTTTAGGTTTCCACAAACCCGTAACACCTGACAAACTGTTTGCTTCCCATGAAAGACAAAGGTTCCATGATGGTTTAATAGTTACTGACACAAATAACAATTACTTATGTTGCAGCATGAAATTTCATATTTCGCTCCTCTAATGTATTAAATTGTCATGCGATGTTACATTTTTTATGTTACATTTTTTTTAAAAATGAGTTCTTGTCATATTCTGTTCCAAAGGCTGACAATTTCAGCTCATCTTTCTGGTTGTTGTAAATTACTGCATATCAAAATAAAATATAAAATTTTGAAGATAAAATTGTCAAGACTTTTATTATCACTCAATTCTTGCATTTGTGAGTGTGGGCTTCAGTTATCTGCTGTTACTTGACTCCATGTTTGTACCAACTAGAAACAAATCTTTAATACTGTAACAACATCTTACTAAGGATCTGCAGTGGATAAGTGGTTGATGTGCTTGCTTCCTGATCAGAAAAGTCTGTGTCCAATTCCCAGAAGTAATGGAATTATTTTTTTGGATTGAAAAAGCTCCAGAGTTTACCTAGTCTCTAAAAATAGGTACCAGAGATTTTTCTTGGATATAAAGGCATATTGCCAACCACATCACCCAAAAAAGTGTGCAGTGGTAATGGAAAAATATGGTCACTATTACCACATTCCACATCCACCTAGCAATGTGTGGAGGGAACCTGTACTTACTTATTACAGCTCACTGATCCTGTTTTCAGTAACACATAGTTCTCTCCTGGCCATAAGTAAATGATAATGTGATGTTCAACCTAGCCATATTTTCACTGCTCTTTCATCATGTGAACATAAAGTGCTTCCACTAATTCTTGACACAATTGAAAACTCTATTATCAGTGCCAATAAGGACACCTTATAACTTGCTATAGATTTGCACTTTTAAACTGCCATGCTAATTTTTCCTTCTTCGCTTATTTTGTTTGGAGCAAAATGTCTTTGCACCATTGCACAAAGAAAAAAAAAAATCATTAATGAAAAGTCGACATTTTAAGATAAATCAAATTTCAAACTGACTTTTGTTTCATTAAAATAATGATCTAATTTTTAATCTGTGTTCTTCTATACTTCATGTAAATTTTATATATGGTGATTAAAATAAAATTATACATTTTTTTGTACGTCATAAAGTTACCTTATTGACATTAATCAGTTGTTATTCGTTTATATATGAAGGAAATATATGAAGTATGACTTTTATGTAAGTAAATTGAGACAGAACATAGTGAAATGTCAATAAATTTGTCAAAGACAAATGACACACGCTGATAGACACTGAGCCCAATATGTGGTGGCTGAGCAGAAAGCAATGAGTTAACCTATAGTTAGCTGACTAATAGCATCAGAAACAGTAAACCAGAGATAATAAAGAACCTACTCAATCGGCATGTGATGGTTTTTTTTTTTTTTTTTTTAAAAGGACAGTATGGTCAAGAGTATTATCAACCATTACATATGCACGTTAGAGCTAGAAAACAACAAAAGACACAAAAACAAAGTTGAACACATTTAAAAATAAATGTCAAAGGAAAATACTTGGTATAGCATCGAAGGAATTAAAAACAAATGAGGAAATTAGAGAAATCACCAATCAACCACTAATATCATCAGTAATAAAAGAAAAGATGATGGACATGTGATGAGAAGATGTAATAACCGAATAACAGAGCAAGCCCTCAAGTGGGAAACAACAGGTAGGAGGAAAAAAGGCCAAATGAGAGAAATGCTGAGAAGAACATTGATCAGAGAGGCAAAGGCAGCCGGAATCGGCTCCCTCAATGAGATAGAGATGCTTGCACAGAACAGAGACAAATGGCGTGATTTGATAAAAGATCTTTGTAAGCATTGAGACTGCTATAAATAAAATTTAGAAACAGGGAAAGAGTATCTGAGTCTATGCCCTAAGGGCCGACTACAGCTTAAAAGGTCAATAGAGAGATAAGGTCAAGAGAGGAGGACAGACAAGAAGAAAAACAAATTTGGTTCCAAAAATATGCAAAAAGGAAGACATATGGTTCTAGCCAAAAAGCTTATTTTCAATGCAAATTACAACATAACACTAGAAGTACCATTTCCAGGACAAAGGAAAAAGAAGAAGCAGATCAAAGGTAATGTAATAATGTAAAAATGGAATACTGTAGTATTAGCACCAGTAAATTACGACAAGTTAAAACAAATTAGGAATAAAGTTAAATATAAATCTAAATTCTAAAAAAAAAAAAAAAAAAAAATAAAAAAAAAAAAAAGACAAAGGAAATGGAAAATAAGTGAATTAAATGATAAAAATATTGATTATTTAAGATTTTGTCATTGTTTAAAAAAAAAAAATGTTATATATTTTATTACAAATTGAGACATAAGAAGAAAAAATAGGTACTGTTGTCCATAGTTAAATATTTTACTTGATGACAAATGATGGGGTACCAATTTCACTGAACAGAAAAGATAAACAATCGTGTTTCTTAATTATGGCTGATAAACTTAACTTTTGTGCATTACAGAAGTAGTAATTAATTGTTTTATAGAAATTAATTAATCATTTCAAATAAAGCATATTTTGTATAATTAAAAGGCACTAAAAGAAAAGAGAAACTGAGCAGTAAAAAGTAGTCACTTTTATCGCATAAAAACTATAACCCTTTGCATAAAGAATGGTATACAGAACATTCATGCATATATTGTAACATGTAATAATCAATGCTCTTACAGTATATGTTTTGTAAATATAATATCAGCAAGCAACAAATTTCAGTATCAGCAAATGGCGTTTAATTCTCACACACACACACAAACACATTATATTTGTTGGATTTTGTTGAGTAAAAATAAATGTTTTGAGAACAATAGCAAAAAATATGTGGTTCCGAAAAATTATAATTCAAATTAAGATGGATTCAAATTTAAAAACAAGAAATGAAATTATTACTAACTATTAAAGCGATGGAAAAACTAAAAACCATAATGAATACAAATCATAGCTGTTATACTAGTGAACAATTTAAAGATAAAGACAACTTCTAACAAAATGTTACCAGAATAAGACAGAAGTTAACTTTAAAAATTCAACAAGTACCAAAAATGAAAGTAAATACAACTAATCTAAAACATTAATACTAAAGAACTCATTTATTACCACACCTACCTATCTGGCTTCGAAAAGTGGTGCTTCCATTTTGCTTGAGGTAATAGTAATATACACAATCTTTATAGAGATGGCAGTATATTAAACTATGTAATTGATTTTAAAATATGAGGGCATGCAAAAAAATATTTATATAGAAACAAATTTAACAATAAAATTATTCAATGATTTGTTCTGCTTTGTTGGCCATATAATTTATTTAAAAGTTGTTAACACATTCTGAACCTTTGACACATCGGTTCACTAATAAAGTTCTATCAGACCAAACCGACACATCAGTTCTGACAGGTACAGTTAAATATTTTATTCGCAAATAGTCCATTTTAGGTTTTATGTCCACCAATACTTGTATTTGATACCTAGAAGAGGTTTAATAAGGACTTCCTGTTGATACCGGGCAAGGTGTGAAGTATGGACATACAAAAATTGTCAATTTAAATTTGTGCTTATTTTTTACAAATAATAGCCATTACCCCCAATTCTACTTCTTGTGCATAATTTGATATTTGTGGACATGAATGCATCAAATAAGCAGCATTTTGTTAATAAATATGCTAATAATTATATTCTATCACTCACATACCACTAAGTGAATTTAGGGAACTAAAACTATTTTTTCTTCTTCTATAAATATAAGAATGAAGCAAACATCTATAAACTTTTTAGGTATCATATCTGAATATGTGAATTTGTAAGTAGGCAAGTTCTGGTCTCAAAACGACCATAAAAATATCAAAGAATATATGAACACTTTCTTTTGGCAAATATATCATAATAATGAATATAACTATTCTGAAGTTCCTAGGAGACTTAGCTAACAATGATACATTAATGCAAGTTATAATATTATTTTCATTACATTAATAAATTTGAAAATATGAAATGGCTAAAATTTTTGGACTTCAGCAAAGTATTTTCTGGATTGAGACGTCGAACCAGGGGTGATAATCTTGATAGTTCCCCTCATATAGCCATTATAAATGGAGAAGACATTAGTCAAAATGTAGGCAGAGTTATGTAAATTGTCTACAACAAAAATTCAAAGATACTAGCAAAATAAATAATAGAAAACTCTTTCTACAGAGCTTTGCAGTAGGAGGCAATCTATCATCAGAAGAAGACCCTCGAGCAAGTGTTTAGGCCCTTTAGCTTCTTGACACTCTAAGGGAGGTGGGCCCGCCAGGGTCATGACTCCCAGGCATCAACCTCCTGCTGCATCAAAGGCTTACAACATATTCAGCATAAAATAACTATACTTATTTTATGCAACACTTCTGCTCAATTCTATATAACTTGAATTACAATCTATGTAATGGAGATGAACTCATATATTAAATCAAACGACGAAAAACAAATAAGACATTTTTTTTAAATTAGACATTCCAGGTGTTTAATGGAGATGAGAACTCACAAGTTAAATTAGACTGTCAAAAACAAGTTATAATTTTTATTTTATTAGGTATTCCGGGTGTTGTTAAGTTTTTTTTAACATGAAAGAGAATCTACTATTCACATCTGAAATAGAATTATAGTAAAAGACAGAAATGATGAATAAAGATAAATGAAGATAACATCTTTAACATGGCGATTTATAAACTTACTCAAAGACTGATACAAGCACAACAACCAAAGCAGAATGAAGCACGCAAAAAAAACTATCATTGATTAAAAAATATTGCAACAAATAGAAATATATAAAAACTAAAAATAGTATTACAGATAAAATACATTTTAAAATAAAAATATTAATTTTCAGTTTTATTTCGAAATAAATAACATTACTTTCACATTGGATTATTTAAAATTATACTAAAATTGTGTCTGCAGTAAAAGAGAAAAAAATAAATTATAACAAATCCAGACATTCTTTACATCTCATAATCATTTTCATGAAACGAAACAACTGCATATTGTGAAATAGTCCACCATCACAAAACAAATAATAACCAAACATTTTCATTTAAACACATAAAGCCAGTGATCTGAGCACACATCTAGGTTACTTTCATTATTACAACCAATACAACAGAAACATTCATACAGAATAAACAACTTCTTATTTGTTATATGCAAAATATTATTAAAATTGAGATTGACCATTTAATAGCAGTTATTGTGTCTTTTTATCACGTAAAATCAGCAGTTTTGCTCATCTTAAAATAATAAATAAACATGCATTTGTGTTCAAATGTTTAATTCAAATAACTGTTACACATCAGGTTTGACTGCCAGGTAATACAGTTTCTTAAACAGATACTGAAAATTAGAATGAAAACTTAAAACAGTTTAAAAAAAATGTTGAGAAGGCATGAAGAAACAACAACATTCTTTTATTTTTATTTCAATATACATGTCACCGAAAGCATTTGCATAAAAATAAAAATATTTGTAAGAAAACAATAAGGAACTACCATCATCATAATGCATTATTTACTAATTGTTGAAAACCTAATAGTTCATATAATCACTGTTTTTTTTTTACATGTCACATGCAATTTAATGTAGCTTAGATAAATTTAAGAACACATACATTTTAAAAACAAAGTGGACAAATAAAAACTGTAAATAAATAAATAAATGCACAGCTTTACCGATTATTTCAGGCCGTCCATACACTTTAGCAACAAGTACTTTAAGCTTTGAGCATCAGTAGTTCAGTCATAAGGTGCTGGCCTGGCAATATGAGTTGGCTTTGTGAACAAGGGCTCAAATGCTTGATGCACTTCAGTCGAGTTTGTAGTGACAACAAGGAAGAGAACTGGCTTCTGTCACCTACAAATGCTGGGGCTTAGTAGAGTGAAATTTTATACTTCACCCTCCTGTGACATAATATATTACATCCCAAGACTACTTTCTTTTTTTTTAACTTCAATCTGCTAAGTGCACTGTAATCTGACTAGAACTAGACTCTTTTAAAGCTCCCTGAATGTACTCTTACAAACTGTCATATATTCAGACATACATGTATTTCATCATCAACGTAAATTAAAGTTCTGTGGTTCTCATAATGTATATATAATTATCCAGTCACACAAAATTATGTAAAGCTAAAGACTAAACACTTTGACACAAGATGAGCATAATTTAACTTTACTACTCTTGTTTAATAATAAAAAAAAAAACTATTCAAACTAAGCAGGACTGGCAAATATACTGCTGACCAATGTGCCTCTAGCCAAAAAAAAAAAAAAAAAAAAAAAAACTGTACTATAATGAATTAAATATAGACCCACAATAACCTGATATAAAAATTAGATCTGTACATACATTCCTTTACAATAAACTCTAGCTCTTTTATTCCACTTAATAATAAACTTGTTTTCTCATATCATTTGCTTAACACATGTAGGCTACCATTTTGATTGTTCTCTCCAAATAAAATGCGTTTACTCTCTCAACTCAACCATTCACTTTCATTACAAATTCTCACAATTATTGCAAAAGTAGTGTTTCTCTTGTCCACTGTAAATGCTCTTCAATTCTTCATTAACGACCTCCATAAGTAGGATTTTTAAAGGAGGATGTGGCTTGTTTGTAGATCGGGTTCTCTCCCTAGAAAAAAAAACAATAATAAATTAATATGAGCTATTTAATGCATTGAAAAATACAATATAATATAAATTAACAAAACTTGCATAGCATCTACTAATTGTCCATATCAGGGCTAAAGTGTCAAAAATGTATATATTTACTTGTCAATTTTATTTTTAATTTCAGACTCATTTATCTGCAGCCACTTGTTTTCAAAAGTTAATGGTTCAATTTAAATGAGTGAAAAATTTAGAATAAACAATAGGAGACATTTTTGTTAAACTTTGGGTCAGAAATGATGAGATAAATAGTGGATTATAAACTGAGATATGAAAACAGTATGTGGTTTTCTTAGTACGAGACATGAGGATAGCGACTATGCTAGATAAACATGGTCTACCATAGTTTCAGGCAATCAGCACAGATCAAGTATGTTTAAAGAAACATGTTAAAAATAAGCTTAGCTTCAAGGTTAGGAGGCATGGTGAGTGAGTGTGTATATGTATACTTCATGTTATACTCTAAGGAAAATACTTGGTATAGCGTGGAACGAATTCAAAACAAACGAGGAAATTAGAGATATTACCAATCAACTAATAATATCTTCAGTAATCAAGAAAAGACGATGGTTATATGTTGGACACATGATGAGGAAAGATAATAACTGAATAACAAAGCAGGCCCTTATGTGGGAAACAACAGGTAAGAGAAAAAGAGGCCGACCCAGAGAGACACAGAGAAGAACATTGATCAGAGAGGCAAGAGCAGCAGCTCCTTCAATGAGATAGAGTTGCCTGCACAGAACAGAGACAAATGGCGAGATTTGATAAAAGATCTTTACAAGGATTGAAAACTGCTAGAATACAAATTTAGATAAGAGAAAGAGTATCTGGGTCTATGCTCTTTGGGCCAGCTATGGCTCAAAAGGTCAATATATATATATAAATATAAATATAAAATATGTCATAAGAGCATGACACTTAATGCATTTTCACAATAAAATATTTTGAATGAGCTATACTTCTTTTATGTTTGGTCAATGACTACTACTCTTCATATAATATTAAGTATTAAGTGGTATATATGTGTTGTGTTTTGCAGGAAACTACAGTATATGTGCTCGTTGGCCCAACACATCAGTCTTCAGCAAAGCATTTGTGGATACCAAATTATATTTTCTATCTGAGCTTGTTAGGCCAGACTGGTTTGCTTGTTCTCAGAGACATTACGGGGAGTGGAGTAGGATCTTGATCAGCTTATTCTGATTCAAGCTGTTGAGTGTCTTGGCATCCAATAAATTATTATTACATTTAGCATTGGTTGCCTAAGGTATTTTTTTAATTTAAATATTTCCAAATTATTTCTTCTTCAAATCAAATCAATTAGAGGACCACAAGCCCCAAATCAGGATGCCTTTCATAATATGAATAGATATGAACAAGTTATCATTATACGCCTCAAAACAGGACACAATCGACTCCATAGTCACATGTATACAAAATTCAAGATCGGCACATCAACTACTTGTACATGTGGACAGGCGCCCCAGACTGCTGAACACATACTTCATGACTGCACTGAATATAGTGGGGTCCTCGGTAGCCTAGTTTGGAAAACCAACCGACTAGACTACCGACGTTCGGACAACCCGTGTTCAATTCCCGCTGGGAGCAGTGTGAATTGTACTCGTGGTTGAAAAAAAAAAAATACCCCCACGGTCGACCGAGTTGTTGGCAGAAATGGGTACCAAGGTATTATCCTGGGAAGGTGAGGAATGTCGCTTCGCATCTGAGTTTCGATGCTTGAGGCTACACTATACAGAAATATCCGAACATTTCTGGATGGGCGGCCGAGCACATATGGGTGTAAACTCATGTGCTAAGACGCCGGTTCAAGTCTCGTACTTTACCTTTACTGAATATAGTAGACTGAGGAAAATCCATTGGCCCATAGATACAACACTAAAGACAAAACTATATGGGCCACTGCAAGAATTACAAAAGACAGTAAAATTTATACAGGAAACAACATTGCAGATATAGACAATACTTCGGGCGAACGAAAGATAGATAGACTTCTTCACTTACTTATTGTGTTGCATTGTATTCTGCACTTTGCATCTGCCTTCAGTTCCATTTGTTCGGAACTGCTTACCCAGTCAGCTATTTGCAGTTAGAGTTGTCTCCCCTAGGAAAGCAGTCTAATCAAGCTAATAATGCTTTTCTACTCAACTTTGTACAAATACATCCAATCTCTTAAGTGACGGTTAACATTTGTTTTGAGTCTATGATATATGTAGCACTCTTCTAAGAAATCATAAGTCAAATGCTGAAAATGAGCTTTTCATTTTGTTGATCTATTCAGCAACTTGAATTCTTGCTATTACTTTATTATTGATCCTAGGGGCATATTTGTCAGAACAGATTTAAAGACTAACACAAACTTATCTTAAGAAATAAATCTCCCCAAAATAATTAAAGTATGGAATCCTTACTTACACTCAATAGAAATATAAACTTATTACAACTTACAATACGATAAAATAAAACCAGAAATAAGCTAGGAACAATGTGGATTTGTGGAAGGAAAGAACGCCAATAAGCAATACACAACCTGAAAACACCGATAGAAAGAGCTATAGAGGTCAAGAAAGATCTATATATACATAGACTATATGAAAGCATTTGACAAAGTATAGCATATGAAAATAAGTAACCTAGACAGCTAATGAATACTTGGAATACTTGGTTACAACTGGAAAAATACAGGGAAAGAGAGATTGTGAACGACAAAGAGAGAAAAAAGTTTGGTGTCACGGCATGGAAAGCAGTTAACAACAGACTTGATAAGATGCACCGTGGACAGAGGATTGTGGAAGGATATGATCGCCTACATCAAACGGTATGGCACATGATGATGATAGCATGATGCATGCAAGTTATAGAAATAAAACAAATCTTACAGTATCCCATTTAGCATTTTGTCTTTCTTTCTCAAATTTGGCAAATTCACGGGTGTCGTGGATAAAGGTAAGTAATTTCCAGATGAGCAAAAGTAAAAGTCCCACTGCAACAATTCCACCAACTACACCACCCACAATTGCAAGCACATTTACTGACTCTGGGCACACTGTGAGAGGAAAAGCAAGTCAAATGAATTATTAGATGATCATATCATGAAACAGCTGATTCATTAAAAGTAGCTTCAAAACATTCTAATTTTATTGTTTTTTTTATTTACAAATTGCACGAATGTTAAACTAAAATAAACTTATTAATGCTACTGCCATCTGGTGCAATGGATATCAATGAGCACAATTGTTTATGTACAGGCAATGTAGGTTTTTTTTCACATTAACAACAAGTTTATATACTAAAAGTGAGTACTTTACCTTTGGTATTTTTAACTTGGATGTAAGTCTTATGACCACTGTTATCAAATTCATATGTGAAGTATACCCAGCATTCATCATCATCTTTAAACTGACAGATCTTGATATTTGTACCCTCTTGGAAAAAAAAAATTGTTAACAAATTCTGTCAGCAAAAGAGTAAATAATGGAGGCACATATAGGTGAATAATATGTAATGAGTAATCAGACTTTGGGGTTAAAACTGGGGTTAAACCCCAGTTTTTTTCAGAAACTGGGGTTAAACAAGGATGTATTTTATCGCCCTTGTTATTTGGAATTGTTATGGACTTCATAATGAAGAAATGCTGCACTGGTAATAAAGGCATCGAATGGATACAAGGAGACCATTTGGAGGACCTCGACTTTGCTGATGACATAGTTCTCATCAGCAGTCAGATAAAAACGATGCAGGAAAACACAAATGAACTATCATCAATAGCCAGCAAAATTGGGCTTGAGATCAATCATGAAAAGACTAAAGTCATGACAAGTTTAATTCCAACAGGTGACAAAATATACATGGAAAACAAACCAGTAAGAAGAGATCGATCACTTTATCTATCTTGGAAGTCACATTGATCGAGAAGGGAATACGAGCAAAGAAATTAAAATCAGAATAGCTAAAGCAGCAATGTCTTTCAGAAGCCTTGAAAAGTTGTGGAAATCAAAACTTATCAGCACAAACACAAAACTTAGGCTATTCAAATCAAATGTACTATCAACCCTTACGTATGCGTGTGAAAGCTGGAAAACAACAAGAGATATAGAAACAAAGTTGAACGCATTCGAAAATAAATGTCTAAGGAAAATACTTGGTATAGCATGGAACGAATTCAAAACAAATGAGGAAATTAGAGAAATCGCCAATCAACCACTAATATCTTCAGTAATAAAGAAAAGACGATGGTCATACGTTGGACATGTGATGAGAAGAGATAATAACCGAATAGCAAAGCAAGCCCTCATATGGGAAACAACAGGTAAAAGAAAAAGAGGAAGACCCAGGGAGACACTGAGAAGAACATTGATGAGAGAGGCAAGAGCAGCAGGAGTCGGCTCCCTCAATGAGATAGAACTGCTTGCACAGAACAGAGACAGATGGCGAGATTTGATAAAATATCTTTAAAAAGAAAACTGCTAGAACAAAAAATCCATATAGGAGAAGGTGTATCTTGGTCTACGCCCTATGGGCCGGTTACGGCTCGAAAGGTCAATAGATAGATAGAATCAGACTTTATATGTGAACATTTATTAATACTGCTATGCTGCAAGTCTTAAACAGTTGGAAATCCTCACTAACAGATGCACTGGACACATATCATGTATAGTAAAACAAATGATAGGCAATGAGGAAATAACCAACACAAACTGAAGGAGTAAGAAAAATGAAATACTTCAAGATGGAAACACTCTTAGAATAGTAACTTGACATGACACTTAGATGGCAAGAACAGCTGAAACTTCATGATATGAAAGAAGACAGAACAAAACAGAATATGATGACAAATGGTGGGTGCAGCAGAAATACATTAAATGCAGGAAATAGATTGCAATTAACTCAAATGGGTTGATGGTTTCAAATTAATGTCATTTATTATAACTTCTATATAATCTAATTTGCTGTCTTCTAAGATTATTTTTACCCTCCAAGGTATTACATAATTCTCCATTATGAAAACTGGATGGTATAGGGTTATCAGGATTAATAAAATTTCACTCTTCCTTTTTTTAAAGGACCTACAAATTTAAGGTGAAAAAATGATTAACAAAATTAACCCTATATTACGATACCTATCTGTAACTCTCCCAGTTATGATACCATAGTAAAAATTACTACCACTTAAATGTAATATTAGGTGCTCTAAAAATAGTATTTTCTCTTAACTTTTGACACACAGCCATGTGTTCACACTCGACAAAACACAGGGACTCAAAATTCATGGCTCAGGTTGATTTATGACATGAGTTTCACCTCATGGACCGGACGTGTTACAATGTCTATTGGTATGATCACCATAAGTCAATATGTCAGTATGTTCAGCGACTGCCATTGCATGATTTTCTGTGTTTCCTGGGTCACGAAGGGTTGTTTGATGCCTGCCGATGACCAGGAAATTTCTCTGATCAAAACAGCCAATTTCTTGAAAATTGGCAATTAAAAATTTTTTTTTTGCATTAAACAAAGTTTCTCACAATCTTAAAAAAAAAAACAGCAATGGAAATAAATTAAACACTCAGGGGTCACAGGAAGTGGTGACTAGGTTAGTACATGGAGGGGGGTAATGTTTGAACATGGAAAAATATCAAATTTCTCTAAATTTGTGTTTTGATGTAAATTTTACTATGGTTTATCTAGGGTTAAAAATCATTCAATTTATTGTGGTTATTCTGAGACCTTTTATACAACAGCAGCTTGCTTACCTTTGACTTTGTCTACAACTGTAATATTTGCCCTACACTCATGTTTGCACTCTTCTGCTGTCAGTTTTCCAGAGTCAAAGACTCCACACTGGACACATGGGATATACTCATGGCATTGATCAGGGCAAGCCTGAATATTCAGAGAATAATGGAAAAGAATAAATAAAACAATAAAGTGAATTAACATTTTTTTTTAGATGTTTCTGGTAAAAACAAAGAACAGATGTAACATAAACAAACCATAACTCACACAACTTACCATAGAAATAGACAACCTCATTAATACATACAACATAAGGCTAATGATGCAATGGATTCTAAGACACTCCAAACACCAGGAAAAGATATTGCAGATGAATTAGCTAAGAGACGATCCAGACAGACAAAGTTTCACACTGTCATGTCTTTAAATACAGTCAAATAAATCATAAACTCTAACAGCAGAGAACATTTGTTGAATGGATGGACCAAGGGAAAAACAGGGAGAGAATATGACATGGCCAAACCCTCACAACATTAACAACCTAAAATGAAGAGATCTAACCACTATTTTCACCACTGAGAACTGATCATGTATCACTGAACAACAACATAAATAGAATACAAAGAAATCAAACTCCAGCATGTCCGCTCTGTTAACACCTGCCTGAAACAGTAAAACATCACCTGAGACTGTCGAAAGCTTACTGACACCAGAGCAACTTTACTTCCTAAAATACCAGATAAATACAACACCTTATTACGAAATTACAAGGAAACTCAGAAATACCTGCAAATGTTACATGGCATTGGGTCGAAGGACGCCAGGTCACAGTTGGCTGAATCTTTAACAACAACAAAAACAACAACACAGAAGCATATTGGACAACATGGCTAAACTTTGAAGAGAAAAGGGAGTAAATAATAAAATAATATGAATTAATTCATCATCATCATAGGGTGCCTTCTCCGCATCGAAGGTTGGCTACCATGGAGTGCCATTCCACTCTGTCTCTTGCTTTGATGGTGCAGATTGTCATAGGCTGACTTGTCCATCTTTTGATGTTACTCGTCCATGTTAGTCTTGGTCTGCCTCTGCCTCTTTTACCTTGTATTTTCCCTTCTAATATTACTTTTATTAGACTGTTGTGTCTTTTAACATGACCAAAAAATTTCATTTGTCTTGCTCTAATTGTGTTTAGTAGTTCTTTTTTCACCCTTAGTCGTCCTAAAACTTCCTCGTTTGTTTTCTTTTCTTTCCATCCAATTCTACCTATTCTTCTGTAAATCCACATTTCAAAGGCCTCAATTTTCTGTTCTGTTTTCTGGTCTAATGTCCATGTTTCTGCACCATACAGAAATATTGAGAAGATGTAACATTTTGCTCTTCTTAGTTTTAGCCCTGTTGTTATTTGTTTTGATGTTAGTATATTTTTCAGGGCATTGAAATTACTTTTTGCCATACCTATTCTTTTATTTATTTAAGTTGTACATTTTCCATCACTGGTTATAGTATGTCCCAGGTAGTTGTAGTTCTGAACTGTCTCTAGATGTATTCCTTCAACTTTGATATTTAATTGTAGGTCTTGAGAATTTCCTTTGTTTATGATCATAGTTTTAGTCTTTTTTGATATTCATATCTAGTCCATATTTCTTGCTTGTCATGTTTAACACATTAAGCAATTGTTGTAGATCTTAAGGATTTTCCGCTAGTAGTACAGTATTATCAGCATATCTTAGGTTATTGATTATCTCCCCATTAATGTTAAGGCCTGGCATCTCAGTGATGTTTTTAAAGATTTGCTCAGTGTATAAATTGAACACGCTTGGTGATAGGATGCATCCTTGTCTTACTCCTCTTTTTACATCAATTGGTGTAGAGTTCTCCTTGTTATATTTTAATTATTGCTGTTTGCTCCCAGTACAAATTACATATCAGTCATATGTCTGTGTCATCCAGATTTATATCTTTTAGGCAGTCTATAAATTGATTATGGTGTATTCTATCAAATGCTTTGGTGTGTTCTATGAAGCAGGCATATATTGGTTTGTTTACTTCTATGTAATGAATGAATTAATATGAGATAATCATGTAGCAAGCTTATAATCATGTTAAAAGTGCAACAGGGGAGAATTTATCACAGATAAATGGAAGGTAAGTGTATAGACAGATCTAATCACATGTATGGGAAAACATAATTACTAAAATAGAGATTACCAAAAGTCCAACAATCTTTTTCACAAAGCCAAGATTCAACTCACAGCAGCAAGCTATTGCTATAGGGATGTTAGCTGCTGGAATGACAATATCAACTGTATCACAATATTTAAATGTTCACCAAAACATTAAATCATTCATTGAAGCTAATTACCACCAAACTGGATCCACTGCTAATCACCACAGATATGGTTGACCATGAGTTACCACCTTGGCACAAGACTGTTTCACATGCCTCATGCATCTTCGTAACAGGTTTATCCAGGTAAAATGGACTGGTGGGGGCATTCTAGGTTTACGACATGTGTCATGCAGAACAGGCTTAGAGAGGCAAATCTGTTACCTCACAGAACTATAAATTGACCAGCATTGTTAGTTTATCATATACGAGTGTGGTTGGCTTGGTCCAGATAGTACGTGACATGGGCCCTATCATCAATGGATAAGCACATATGTGTCTGAAGAGTCAAGATTCTGTTTACTAGGTAATGATGGGCATTGTTTGGTGCACAGGCTTTATGGTGTACATTTTTTTGACAATTGTGTGCCACAGAGAAACATGAAGAGGGGAGGGAGTGTAATGATTTGGGGTGAAATTTATTATACTTCCAAATTGAAAACCTCATTAACTGGGAAGACTATATCAGCTTTGTCTTTTTCTAAACTTTCTTGTCTTTTCCCCTTACTTCAACCACCTCCTTTTTTAATTCACCGTCCCACAACTGCATCCAAGCCTGATTCCTCTGGATTGTTTCAGTGCAACCAGGGGGCTGTAGTGCTCAAACTGGGAAACACAAGCTCTACGGAACAAAACAATATCTCACAAACTCTTGCAAATGATATAGAGGTGAAGGGCAGGGACACAAGAGTTTCTGAAAACCAACCATCATTAATGAAGATGATGGGCAGGGACACAAGAGTTTCTGAAAACCAACCATCATTAATGAAGATGATTAACTTACCGGGCAATACTGACATCTTACACCTGTGTACTGACTATCACAAATGCACTTGCCACATTTGCAAATTCCATGACCATCACAAATCTGAAATCAGGAAGCATATATTGCTTTAAAACTATATATTCTTATAGCTAATGGGGAGTGCTTGTTAATTTCAGTACTATAATATATTGCTTTAAAACTAAATATCTTCACAGCTACTGGAGAGTGCTTATTGTCAATTTCAGTAATGATGCTGCAGGCAGTTTTATACTTAATTCTGTGGCATGAGACAGCACTGACAGTGTCTCTCATGACACTAAGCTACAGCATAGCTCAGTAAATGTTACACTTTGAGTGAGGTTATCTGTTTTAAAATAATACCTGTAGTACATCTGTATAAATTTGTGTTATATTATTAACTATGCACATATTCTTTGTATAATAAATAAAAAAAACAGCACAGCAATATTCGAGGCATATATAAACAAGTAGTGAAATAAAGAGAGTTGTCTCAAATGGGAAGAAGGGGGGAATGACGAAAAAGAGAATTATCTTACATGAAAAGCAGGGAAGAGAATAGATAAAAAAAAACAGAGAACAGTCTTACTTGAGGGAGACAAAGAGACTGAGTGAGCATGTACTCAGACAAGTCACGGGCAAAGCGTACATTTTGAGGGTCGATATGGCTACTTACTGAGACAAAGACAAGTAGGTTCTGAGTATTTGATGAATGACGATACATGTGACAGGAGCTGTCAAGAAAAAACCTGGGATGCTGAATCTATGAGAGGAGGTTTTCTAACAGTCCAAAGTTACTATAAGGTGCAGAAATTTGCAGAGAAGTAGTTGTATGTAAACTGATATATCTCTCCTGTCTTAATTTTAAGTTAATTTGAATTCAGTTTTAAGTTAATTATGAAGTAAAATGCAAAGGTGGTCAGAGTGATAGTATATAGAAATATCTTCCATCAGTATGTTATATCTCTCCATCAGAGATTATTCAATGGCAACATTATAATATTATAAAGGAGAACTTCACACAAACCCTTACACAACGCTGAAATCAAATTCAGAAGACAAAGGACGCAGGAGTAAGGAGATGAACCAGGTACCATGAGTACATCTTGTTCACTCTGTGTCTGAATCTGTCTATCCAATATTGACAGATTCAGTCATGAGAGAAGCTGTTCAGCAAAACAGCATAAGTCACTAATATTTTACCAAACTACTGATTTATCATGATTCCTGATATATATATATATATATAAATATATTATATACACATTCTTTGTTGTAGGGAAGGAGCCAGACCTGCACCGCATATTACTGGATTAAGGGAACAAATTGCACTGTTTACTTGTACTGAAGTCCATTGCTTAGGCACAGTTGTTCAGGATGTGATGATCCCATTTCTTTAAACTTATGGTTAAGTGACTGAATGAAAGAAGTTTTGCACAACCAGAGGACAATTAGCAGTAAGGAATGAACACAATAGCTACAGCATCTTTGAGCAGAGAACAGACACTGAATTATGTTTCACATTGATGTGACAAACCTTTCTATAGCTCCAGACCTGCATGGTAGAAAACCTACAGGGTGTTTGATCAATAAACAACTAACAATAACACTAGGAGTTAATCATGATTTCTAGTCCATTTGAAATATAAAATGGTGACAAATAATAATAAATGAATATTATTATGGAGGGAATGATTCACAAATACAACATGAATGAGATGCTGATTGTTTTTGTGATTCATGATGGATACAAAAAATGAAATGAGTAAATGTGTAAAACATATTAGAAGAATATATACGCTGTCTTCCTGTAGTACTGATTTCAATCTAATCCTTATTTTCTTATCATAAGTAATTTATCCACATAACGATCAATTAAGAGGAACAGAATCCTGTGCATTGTTTTCCAAGCAATCTTTGATTGACTCACTCTATTCTTTTTCTCCTTTCAGTTTCCAATGCTCAGTAATCTCTGCAGAGCTTAGAGAAGCATCTCTTCTATGAATCTCACTGCTTGAATAGATCAGCTGCTCCCAATCTATCATCCAAATATTTCTCTGGGAACAATTTTAGATTTCTGGACAGTTCTTATGTTTGCAAGATATGTACTGGAATGTGAGGATCAGTTAGTAGAGTAGCAGCCACTTTTAATTTATAGAGGTGGAGATTTAACTTACAGTGCTCTGTTTGGAGATTGAAGACTACAAAGTTGCCTTTGATTACAGTTTTCAGGATGTATGTTCTTTTGTTTTATTTGTCTCCAGCCATTTTTTTATATGCTCCTTTGTTTTTGTTTTTTTTTCGTTCGCCAGCTTTACCTTTGATGAAGTCCCTAGAGACTAGGAACTGAATTTTGCGTGTTAATCTGTTTATTATCCCTGGCAGCCGTGTGCACAGGGGTCCTCGCCGCACAGGCAGATAACTCCGACTTCGGAGGTACTCATAATTTTTTCGTTGATGAGTAATTGACGTTTCAAGCCGGGCCTCGCTGCTGAGACCAGAGGTGGTTGCCGCAGAGAGAAATCATAAATAAAAAATCCCAACCGGTGCAGCCAGGATTTAAACCCACAACCTCTCTGTCTCGAAGCCGGCATCTTGCCTTGAGACCAACCAGTCCCCCGCTCCTTTGTTTAAGGTTTGAGTCATTTTTGTGTGCGAGATACTGTGTGGTGTGGATTCAGTGACACTTTGTTGGAGTGAATCTTAGTTTGGTTTGTTCCACAAAGGAGCCAGTGATGGGGAGTGTTAGACACTCCAAGGTATGGTGACAGCTTTACAAATAGGGAACACAATACAATACTGACGTTTCGGCTAGTAACCTTCTTCAGAAAACAAGGACAACAACCACAAACGATGAAGCACAATTATCTATATCTACATGTTAGATGATCAGGAGAATGGAGAGGTGGACAGAAAAGAAGAGAAGAAAGTAGGATTTTGAAATAAGAAAGGATTCTACATGAGGGGAGGTAGGATGAGAGTCAAGATGTGTAGAAAAGAGAGATAGGAAAAATGAGGAAGAGATAGAAAATCAGAAGTACAACGAAGATAATGTATAAAACGTATAAGAAAAGTCAACTTAGCTGGCGAAACTTGACTGTCCGTCGTAGAGCAATCGAGAAAATGAGCAGTGGACATGAGGCCTACAAAAGATACGGGTGGAGGGGGAGGAGGGAGAAGAAAGCCAGACTAGTAATGAAAACAATGGTGGAAATAGATATAAAGGAGTCTAAACAGTGGTCTGGGAAAGACACGTGTCAGTAGCCAGACAAAAGGCAGAGGCGGGAGAAGATAATAGGCCCCATAAAAGTTAATGGGGCCTAACACAGAGGGGAACAATCCCAACAAAGGAATCGTAGAAGCAAAAGACAAGGGTGAGAACGGGGGAATGAGCAACAGAGGTAGTCATAGGTGGGCTAAAAATAGCAGGGTGGAGAGAAAGGAAATAAACATCAAGGAAAGAAAAGAACAGGAGAGGAAGGAGATAAAAACCGGGGAAAGAAATGGAGAGGGAGGAGGAGGGAGGAAAAAATAACAGGGGAAAAGAATTTGAGAGGAAGGAGAAGGTAGGAAATAATAGCTGGGGAAAGAAATGGAGAGGAAGGAGGAGGGAGGAAAGAAAAACTGGGGAAAGAAATGGAGAGGAAGGAGGAGGGAGGAAAAAATAAACGTTTGTTCCACAAAGCCTTGTGTAATTTATTTATACATTCATATATTGGTAATAGCTCACCCCATTAACAGTACTACAATTTTGAGTGCTCTGTTCACATTCACAAGTTGTGCCATTGTAGCCCTCCTTACAGTCACACTGGCCACAGTTACATTTTCCTCTTGAAAGACCTAAAAGATAAAATGAAAAATTGCTTTAAAAACAAGTACTAAAATGTCAGGTATTATGTACAAATTTATAAATTAATTGCGTATTTCATATCTATGACAAAACGTTCTAGGTTCGGGGTTGAAAAGTCTGCAAAATCTGAGTTTTTATTGCATTTGCCATTTGCCCAAAAGAGTCCTGGTTCACTCGCCAAATGTAATGAGTATATATCCCTAAAGATATAGCTTTGGGTTTCACCTAGCCACTGAAAAGGCATACCACATATTTATTCTGGTAAATCAGGATGGAGTGGTTGGTATATTACCACATCACAAACAAAATGTGAAATCGGTATTAGAAATTAATGCACTAACATAATACTCTCTGCATATGACTCAGGGTGTGGGAGAAATCTTTCTTCACTGAAGGATTAGACAAATGATTTATACAGACTTTCGGTTTCAAGATGGCGCAGCCATGTTTGCATCAACGTTCACTGTTAGGTTTTTTGCCGGAAAGATGGCTAATTCTATCCTTCCAATGCCGATAAGTGTATAGATCGGAAGTTTCACTGTTGGGATCTTCACAGGTGCAGTGGAGTATGGGCATGTAATCTGAAATCCTCTACAGTGTGTGCAATAGTGTGTTCAGTGTTGATTGTAATATACGTTATCATTGGAATACCTGTCAATATGGCGGATAGGCGGCAAGAACCATTGAGGCTCAGTCTGAAAAGTGATACTTGTTGCAGTTTCCTCATATTCCAAATCTGACTTGCTGCCGAAGCTAATAAGTTAGTGCTCTGTGCACACCATGAGCTGTGTTTTTCATCCGGATCATGTTTTGATTACTTACAATGGATGATGATATCGTATGATGAAGGACAGTTCAGCTGCGTTCACTTTTGGTGTGTGCTGTGGCTGCTATAATGCGGACTGCAGCTGCCTTTCTTTGTTTGGATCCTTCAATGAGATGAGTTTTAATTCGGATGATTCCATTGGCACGTGCGCTTGAGCAATTATGGATTTTAATTCATTTGCAGTGATGCCAGGGCCTTCGACTAACCATAACCATAACAAATTATATTTATAAAAATGTTAAACAATAATTTTTTAAAATACAATAAAGTGGAAAATACTGGAAAATAAAGAGAAAACTTTAGTTGTAAAAAAAAAAAAATTAGCAAATCAATCACAGAATTACATTAGATTATTATTTTAATCTAAAACAAAATACAAACTGAAATAAATTTAATCTTAAAGAATGAGTCATTAGCAACTATGCAATCAATTAAAATGTACAATAGCTAACTCCTTTATTGTAATATTTTTACAATATATAATTAAATGTGATGAATACAAATTATAAACATGAAACAAACTATTTTTTCCACACACATACAAAATAAATAAAAAAAAGTAAGCAGCAATGTGTTGGAAGTTTTCATTAAAGCAAAACTGAGACGAGATATGAGTAAATATATTTGACAATTAACATACAGACATGTAAAAGAAATTATATTTTAAATGAAGGAATGCACTTGGTTATCAGGCAAAAAGAATTTCATTTGCTAAACTGACCTCCACAAATCTGCCCTTCAAAATGGCCACATGAGTAGTCATCACATTCACAGTAAGGCCCACTAAATGTCTGTGCAGAGTCAGTGGCTCGCGCATTGCAAATGCATTCACCACAAATACAAGATCCTCGTCCAGAGCATGGTAATGTTGCATTTGGCCTATCAGGAATATTAAGGGTTAAATTTTAGTTATTTTAAAAATTAGCTTTTTTTCATGATCTTGACTTTGATTTTTAACGTTCTTTGTAAAGCACACTCAGGTGCAGTCCCGAGTTATATTTTCTAGGTCATATTTGATCAGAACTGTCATTAAAAAATTGCTGTAAAATTTGAACTTGTTTGGCATTACTTCTGTGAAAACCAATGGACCAAGATTGAAACTGAGAAGCACTTTACACTGAGGTGAGCTGCCCAGAGACAATTTGAATAAAAGCCATTTTAAAGATTAACATGTATATATATATGTGTGTATATATATATATATATATACACACTGAAACAACACGAAAAGTAAACGTTTACAAATTAGCAGTTAATAAAGGAACTGTGAAAATAAATCCTTAGCAGATCAGCTTTGTAGCAGCAATAGTACCTGGGCTATATAACATCAAAGACTCATAGCTGAATGCTTGCACTAGGTCAGGAAAAAAAACAGCAGATCACTATCCTTCTTCATCTTCCTGCAGTGGTCTGGATATAAATTAACCAGTTTTGGGCAGGAGAATAGAAACTAAGAAAGAACACAGCACCCAAAGGTGACATGTTGAAACCACATGTGTTGGGCTGAAAGATACAGATCTTCACAACTTTGAAAACCACAATACAATATACACATTCACTTAATGTTTTTAAGGAAGGCCAGTAATAAAGGTAATCTTTGAACAAATACAGAAGATTCCAAGCCAAATGCAGTGCCATCTTCTTTCATTTCTGGCCTTACTTTTATACTATTACGGCAGTAAAATTTTCTTCAGCCTAATGGTTTTTCATTATTTTCAAAGCGAATGCCATCAAGTTTTATTCATTTTCTGACCAATAAATGCTATTTGTCTGCAGCATCTCATTTTCTAGCTAACAACTTAACATATTCTTCTTCTAAACAACAACCTATTATTATTATTATCATTGTTGTTGTAAGTTACTTTTTACCTTTATCATCTAGCTTGTCCCTGCTGAAATTTGGTTCCCATGACAGCTACTCAGGACTTTCTCTGCCCTGTTCCTGCAACTGTCAATCCCAGCTCAACTGTGAAATCTTGCACCCGCCTTCTTCTGTTTTCCTCCCTCTAATTTTTTTTGTTGCCAGCTTTTACCTCTGATGAAGTCCCTAGAGTCTAGGAACTGAATTTTGCATGTTGATCCATTTTTCGCTGGCAGCCATGTGCACTGAATCCCTCGCTGCATAGGCAGATAACTCCATCTTCAGTGGTACTCATATTTTTCCGTCCATGAGTAATTGACGTTTCAAACTGGGCCTCACTGCTGAGACTAGGATGGTTGCCGCACAGAGAAATCATAAATAAAAATCCTAACTAGTCCAGCCGGGATTTGAACCCACAGCCTCTCTGTCTCGCGGCTGGCTTCTTACCTCGAGACCAACCAGGCCCTCCCCCCTCTAATTTATCTGCAACCATTAGATACTTTCATTTTGGTTTACTCACTGTACACACTATATACAACAGAGAAAAGTATTAACAATAAATTTTCACTGTCATGTTTGTTACTGGTCCTTTTTCTCTAGTAAGCAAAAGATATCACCAGTGCTCAAAGGTGAACATATCCAAAAAGTACTGATATTGAAGTTTATCATCTTTCTGTACCAAATTTGAAGATGCTGAAGTAAAAGAATGAAACTATTATTCTGTACCCAACATTTTTTATTTTACAAACATAAAGACCATGGTGTTAGTTCGTGAGATAGTGCTTGTTAAACTCACGCAATACACTGCTTCAGTGATTCCTTACTGGTGATGTCATCTGCTTTACACTCACAAACTTTTCCATATCTTCCAGGATTGCAAGTGCACTTTCCACACTCATAGGTGCCATTGCCATTGAAGCATTTTTCACTGTTGAGTTCCTGTAGAAAATAAAACAAAATTCATGAGGAATAATTGAAAGTTCTAACAAACAGTAAAATTCTCAAATTTGTGCTGAAATCATCAAGTTCTCATGCCTGATGGTTTAGGTGATCATGTTTGTCCACAAATTTTCAATCTATACAGTTGTTTTTTTTTATATAGACTCTGTTGTTGACTTCTTACCAAACCATTCTCTTAAACTGTCTTGTATTTTCTCTCTGTTTCCCTTGTATTTTCTTCCCTCTACTCTTTCAGCGACAATAACTGTTTCTTTCTGAAGTTGGAGATTAGCTTTCACTTTGCTTTAGCCTACTTCAGATGATCCTCACTGCTCTATTTACCTATTCACTGCATTCTCAACATTTTTCTGTAAAACCACATTTCTGTGTGTGTACCATTAATTTTCTTGTATGTCAGCCAATTGCCCAAAACTCACACCTATATGTCAAGACTGGCTCCATATAACGGTGCAGAACTCTTTTTCTGATTTCCTTTATTTCTGCTGAAATGATAAATCAAAATAATTTAAGTTTTGCAACTATTCAGGTTTGTATTAATGATTTCAGTATATACTTATCTCATTTAAACTTACTGGTTTATCTTGAAATGAAAGAAATGTGTCGATAGATATGATTAAATTCAAAAGGAAGCATCCAGTCAGGAGGCAAATCAATGCAATCAGGATGCCTTAAGCACAATTGAAGAGCAGCACAAAAAGTTCAAGATTGGTAACAAACATGTGTACAATTATTACAGTAAAAAACCTTACAGAATAAAAAGGTCTGACAGAAAGATAAAAATAAGAAAATGGGATAGATCTTAAATTAATTATGCTGGTATATTAAAATGGAAAAATGAGACAATAAGGAACAAATATCGTGTAGCCATAATCAATATTATCACTTACATATTTAAAAAATAGCAGTAAAGCTATCTCACCTCATTTTCAGGTTTTTCACATTCACATTCACAGATGAGATCAAGTTCCACTGTTAGCTTTTCTTGAAATCCAACTGGTTTAATGGAAAGCTCTTTTCGCCACTGCTTTCTGTCAGCTGGGCATGCATTCACTGTCACTTCAACATCAAAATTCACCTACAAACAATGCAAATATAAAATAATGAGAAGACATGAGACAATACACATCCTTAAATTGGTTATGTTGTTTTATAAAATTTCTTACATTTTGATAAAAGAAAGTCAAGAAAATAAAAAAAACTATGTGTAAAACGTGACATGCCAGATCCAAATGACTGGACATTTGGTGCTAATAATATTTTTTAAAAATATGTAACGTGAAATACACACACAGAGAGCACTATTTAACACAATATTCTTCTTCGTCAGCAATCGGTACTGCTATTCATTTAGATGTTTAGACTAGCATGGGTCATGAACCAAATAGTATGTTTGAGGTCTTCAATGGTTCTCCATAGTTTGTCATGCAGGGTTGTTTCACACATCATGTGACCAACTCATCGTGTGTCATGATGTTGGTCTTACTCATCACAAAACAGGACAAAGAGTCAAGTTCACATGATCACAGACTTGAACATTAAAGAAGCTTCGCACAATATTTAACCCATTGCTCTGCTACCAGTACCAAATTATGAAATTAGGAATAATTCCCACCTTAGAATACACAAAGAAAGATAAATGGTTTGGCCCCGTGATAAGACAGAAAGACCAAAACAAACAACACAACGAGCCTTTTAATAAATGTTGCAAGAACACCAGACACAAGGGCCTATCACAAAAAAGATGGATTAATAGAACATTAGAAACACTAGGAAACATATAACAGGAGCAGAGGCCAACAGAAGAGCAAATGATTATACATATAATATATATGCCCTTGATGGTGAAAGGCAAATGAGGGAGGAAGGAAGGAAAGAAGAAGAAAATAAGATTTCATTTCAGGTTTTAAATTACACAACAGGCAAAGACATTTTTTTAATTTATCAAAATGGAATATGAGATACCAAGAAAAATACTAATGTGATAAAAAAGAGATATAATTATACCTAAAAATATAAGCAATATGTGTGGCTATGGCGAATGTGAGTACCTACAGACTGCAAAAACAGAGTCTCACATATAGATTCTGCCAGAATCCACAATAACACTGTCTTCAATACTTCAAGTAATGGCTCAAAGACAGTTTTTATCACATCACAAAATTTGTTAATAACCAAGAATTTGATTTTTTTTAAAAATACTTTCCACCGCCTGTGTTGTGAATCACACCCGGGACTTTTTAGCCCAGAGGTGGACATCTTACATCTAGACCACATAGCTACCCCGCATATATGATAATCTTTACAGAAATAATACAAAGTCCATGCACAGCATTTAATATATCATTTCTAAGAAAATCTCAATTTCAATTCATGAAGTGAATCATAGCTTTAACTCATTACTACACTCTGTGAAGTATTGTACTATAGACTGCAGAAACAGATTCTTCAATTTAGATTCAATCTATCAAGCGCATAATCTACCATTTCTGTTTTTCCTATAAACTCAGTATATTCACTCATCTAGCTCAAGAGCCTCTCTTAAATCTCTCACTTCCAAAATCCACCTGAAAGTTTATCACAACTTTCTTAAATAATTAGTTCAACCCAGCTTGACTTATTGGCTATTCTTAATTGATTAGTTCCTGTAATTATGGTAGCTGCTTGGCTAAATATGTGCCAATGTTTTTATACAACTTGGCTCTCATCTTATCAATGATAAGAGTGCATTATATTATTACCATACGGGGGAAGCGTTTATCAAGTGTCACATGAGTACATTAACTGGCCAATATAAGTCAGGTGCTAAGTTTGACCCAATACCTATCTCCATTACATCATATGGGTCAATACTACTACATTAGGATAACACTAGTACAGGATCACAATAAGACAACAGATCAAATGATTTGGACATGCAACACAATCACTATCAGACAGCACCTATCAGAGAGCTGTAACACACAGAAACAAAGGGACGATAAGAAAAGGTAGAATTAGTTGATGATAGATAAATAAAATAGCAGACATTACCAAAATGACCGTGCAGGAGACACAATACAGAGCATTAACTGGAACACTACATTTAATTTTGAAGCTGAAAAGTAAAATGAGTAGGGGAAAGTAAAAAAGGTAAAGTTCATATCAGAGAAGTGCACTAAATTTACATATCACATAAGAACTGAAAATAAAAACACAATCTATAAGGCGTATAAAAATGGCATTGTTAAAACTGGGGGGCCTGTGGGCTATCTTCCTACCCCAGGGTGAAGGTTTTGAAAAGCCTCGCCTCAATTCCATTCATGGCATGTATTGTGTCTCTGCTGACGTATCATCCATTTATATGTTCACTTTCTAAGCCCTGTATTCAAGCAGAATTCACAACAGCCCATTCCCCGTCACCTACTGTCACTGGCACTTATTCCGTTCATTCAGGTGTATCACATGGGGGCCAAATGTATCGACAGAGGATCATCACGTCCAGGGTCACTTGTGTCTATGTGATGTACTACAGGACTGTTAAAAGGAAACATGATGGACTTCTAGTCTGTACTAGAGTCATTTGTCTTCAAGTATGTCAGTAAATGGTCTCGAGGCGGTTTCGCTGAAGCTCTCACCCTGTCCACAGGGGGTTCCTATAGAAACAGTAATAAGATAGAAGATAAGACACTCGCCCAAGGGAGAGTGAGGGTGATTAGATGAGGGCCATGGTGTATACCACATGTCAGTGGGTTCAAGTCCTGCATCTATAGGGGCTCACCTCCTCCCGGCCCAGTTATACTGCTGGGAGCTCGGTCGCGCCCAAGACCAACTTTGCAATAACAGGGGGACCACGTTTACGTGCGGCCTTGGACACAGTAGCCTAGTGAAGTTGAATTTAGTCCATCAAAATCTGAGAGGATATTGTCAAAACAGAGAAGGTTTTGTCATCCGATATCCACTGAGCCTGGCAAATGAGAGGCTATGAACGCTTCAAATACCTTTTGGTGATGTCAAAAGCGGACATCACCCACATCCATAAGGCGTATAAAAATGAGTAAATACAGTTGTTTTTTTTTAAATCATTGAATTGACAGTATCTGTTGAATTTTGTAAATTTCACCAGTGAGGAATCATGCATGATTTTAGAATAGAGAAAGTTCATTAATATGGTTTCACCACATGAATAGTTTAACTACTCACAGTTTGTCCAATTTTCAAGTTTCCACATTCATTTGTTTTCTTTTCCTCAATTCTGAGAATAAAGAGAAGATATTACTATTTTTAACAAATCATATCTAAATAAATTCAACCTCCTATATTTCCCTTATGAACTATCATCAATAGCCAGCAAAATTGAGCTAGAGATCAATCATGAAAAGACTAAAGTCATGAAAAGCTTAATTCCAACAGATGACAAAATATACATGGAAAACAAACCAGTAGAAGAGATCGATCACTTTATCTATCTTGGAAGTCACATTGATTGAGAAGGGGGATACAAGCAAAGAAATTAGAATCAGAATAGCTAAAGCAACAATGTCTTTCAGAAGCCTTGAAAAGTAGTGGAAATCAAAATACATCAGCACAAACACAAAACTTAGACTATTCAAATCAAATGTACTATCAACCCTTACGTATGCGTGTGAAAGCTGGAAAACAACAAGAGATATAGAAACAAAGTTGAACGCATTTGAAAATAAATGTCTTGATTAAAATACTTGGTATAGCGTGAAACGAATTAAAAACAAATGAGGAAATTAGAGAAATCGCCAATTAACCACTGATATCTTCAGTAATAAAGAAAAGACGATGGTCATATGTTGCACATATGATGAGAAGAGATAATAACTGAATAGCAAAGCAAGCCCTTATGTGGGAAACAACAGGTAAGAGGAAAAGAGGAAGACCCAGAGAGACACTGAGAAGAACATTGATGAGAGAGGCAAGAACTGCAGGAATCGGCTCCCTCAATGAGATAGAGCTGCTTGCACAGAACAGAGACAAATGATGAGATTTGATAAAACATCTTTAAAATAATTAATAACTGTTAGAACAAAAATTCAGATAAGAGAAGGAGTATCTTGGTCTACGCCCTATGGGCCGGCTACGGCTCGAAAGGTCAATAGATAGATAGATAGATAGATAGATAGATAGATAGATATTTCCCTTACTGTCAATGCAAATCTGGAAAAATATCTTAATGTATTGTGTTAGTACATGGTTTTGGTAACTACATTTATCAAGCAGTATTCCGATTTAAAATGAATATTTTACATGTTGAGAAACTTGTTACCTAATTAAAGATTCTTGATGAAAGAAAACAGGACAAAGCTAAAATAAGCACTATCAATGCTAAATCAACATTAAATTTCACTCATGGAACAAAACTTACCCAAAACAACGAGAATGGAATTCTACTGTGATGTTATCTGAAACATTATGAGCTCTTAAACTGACTTTTGAAGTAATTTTCTGGGGAAAAAAATACAAATTATGCATGTAAGGATAAGCAGAATAATCAAATACACAAATTAAATATTGTTAATGCAGCAAGGAGGAGCACATGGCAGCGCAGTGAAAACCACTGGCATATGGTGTTCAAAGCCTGCGGTAGACAGAAAGGATTTTTTCTATCGGGGCGAAATAAAAATCCTGAGTCTCACATGTCGTGGTGAATGCTTTGACCAAGCAGCCTTTATATCTCTGACCCAGTTGAGAACCCCCTGACATACACCATCAGATGTATATGGTAGATATCTATCTATTGTCCTTTTGAGCCGAAGACGGCAAATAGGGCAGAACCACAATCTCAAAAACATAAACTTGCGTGCCAAAGTGGCACATATTGCAGAGATCACTGCTTTTAAAATCTATGACTCTGTTTCCATAACAATACTTTTTACAATGACAGCTTGTCAAGCCATCGATCATCCTCCTTAGTCGCCTCTTACGACATGCCTGGAAGGTCACAGTGTCACAATTCTTTACTTCCCTCATAATGAGGACCCGGTAACACACAGGAGATATGGTAGATATGTCATAGGATAATTCTTTTTTTTTTTTTTTGTTTGTTAATGCAACAATAATGTATTTTTGAACTGTTTACAGCCTTCTAACTATCTTCTATGCACAATATATTTTTGCTATTAACATCTGCATAATCTTCTTCTGTTGCTTCGATCAGTTTTATATCTACAGAAGAAAACACAGGTAGATGAATTGCCACAATGAATTTAGCTGGATATAATCTGTCTATCTATCTATCTATCTTCCGTTCGCCTGAAGTATTGTCTATATCTGCAACGTCGTTTCCTGTATAGATTTTACTGTCTTTTGTCATTTCTGCAGTGGCCCATATAGTTTTGTCTGTAGTGTTGTATCTATGGGCCAATGGATTTTCGTCAGTCTATTATATTCAGTACAGTCTTGGAGTATGTGTTCAGCAGTATGGTGCGGCTGTCCATATGTACATGTAGTGGAGGTGCCGATCTTAAATTTTTTTATACATGTGACTGTGGAGTAAGTTGTGTCCTGTTCTGAGACACATAATAATAACTTGTTCCCATCTATTCTTATTATGAAAGGCATCCTGATTTGAGGCTTGTGGTCTTCTGATTGATTTGATTATCTGTTTCTTCTGATGGTATGTCATAATCTGTCAATCTTGGATAAGGAACTCTGTTTTTAATTCTCTATATATTCACATGATTGTGGCGATTCATGATTGTACAAAGAAGTTACGATGGTGGTTTTCTGTTGAGTTACAAGAAATGTTGGACATTATAGTGAAAGAAAGCAAAAATAAAGGACTCAGCTTTAATAGCAAAAAGACAGAGGTAATGGTAACAACAAAGAAAAAGACATCACCTCAGTGCAAAATAAAGACAAGTGGAACAATATTAAAACAGGTAAATGAATTTTAATATTTGGGAACTTTGTTAACCTCAGACGGAAGATGTACAAAAAGGTGAGATGCAGAATGGCTCAGACAAAAGCAGCTTTCCAAAAAATGAGGAAGATATTATGCAATTCATTTTTGACAACAGAAACTAGAAAAAAGAGTTCTTAAATGTTACGTAGAGCCAGTCTTAACATATGGGTGCGAATCATGGACAACAGACAAGAAAATCACTGGAGTCTGTAGAAATGTGGTTTTAGAGAAGAATGTTTAGAGTACCATGAACAGCTAAGAAGAGTAATGTAGATGTTCTGAGAGAGGTCAAAGCAAAAAGAGAACTAATTTCCAATATTAGGAAAAAACAATCATCATTTTTTGGCCATGTAATGAGAAGAGAATAACTGGAATATATTGTAACAACTGGAAAAATTGAGGGACGAAGAGATAGAGGGAAGCAAAGAGAAAAAATAACAGACAGCTTAACAGAATGGTATGGCAGAAGGTCAACAACAGAAACGATAAATAGCTGCCGAGATCGAAAGTTGTGGAGAGTCATGATCACTTACACTAGCACGCCCGGTACTTGATGATGATATATTCACAAGTTTGAAGAATATATTATGGAGTCCATAAACTAGCTTAACAAGAGCACTATGAGTTTGCCAGGCAATATACACTTCTTAATCATGTGCCCCGATACACAGTCAATATCACTGTTGAGTATAATCATTAACTGTTTAGTGTTTGTATGTCCTATTTCCATTATTGTGTATCCTCACTGTTCAGGCTGACACATTCCATCTTCAGATGAGAAAGTTATAAAAGGTCTTCCTTTTCATGTTCTTGTTGCTTCTGAGTCTCATAAGACAATGGAAGTTTGGAATGCAGTCTGCTTTAGTTAGCCAGAGCATGCTTCCTGAGTAAAGGCTCATAGAGGAATGGCTATGGACTTCATTCCCATCTGGTGAAAGACCGTGATCTTTCAGAAATTTAGTATTTATGGTGTAGAATAACTATGACATATAAAATTTAGGAAATTAGAAATTTTCAATGTACTGAGCGAGCTTGTGGTTGTTTCACAACAAAACAGGATTACTGAGATTATGTCAAAAGTTCAACAATACTTTGCAATAGAAAAAGCACAGTAAACAACAAGACAGGAACTGAATTAGTCTTGCTCAGATAGCACATTTATAAGGCAACTTCCACTGAAACAAAATGATGTAAATAACTATATACCAATATTGCATACATAAATATAGTAACATTTTTTAAAAACTATCTTTACTGCATTTTCCCGTTGCTGGGGTCTGCCAGGGAGACTTATAGGACCATAGAATAAACATTGATTTGTGAAATTATATGATAAATTATTACTGTTATAAAATAAATGATCTTCAAGAAACACACTCTCCACTATTAATTGATTTTACCAGGGTTAAGGCAGTCATCTTGACTAAAAGTGAATGATGATTATTGCTAACAATAACAATATACATCTATGCTAGTTTAACATTCTTTCAAGTGCAAACAATGAAGAAGAGTAGTCATCGGTCGAATGTAAATAAAGTAAAAAGATACTTTTCAGTCAATTTAACAATGTTAAGAATTATTATTGCATAAGATGAGATAAAGTAAAGTAAGTGCATGTTACAACATGCTTCAAGAATATAAACTGAAAAGCATAAGCAGGGATGTGTGACTAAAAAAAAAATGAAATATGAGTATTTCAGTGCACTCAGGCCAGGACAAACTTGTGATGATAGCTCAGAAATTAAGATGTCATTGACAATAAATGATAAGTGTACAATATATGAGAAGAGAAAACAAACTAAATAAACTTTTCTTTTACATTCTCTACTGTTGAGGGACTTCTGACATTAATGCTGATTTCAATAATATACTTCACTGTGGTCCATATCTACTCCAAAGAACAAAAACCTTATCTTTCAGAATCATCTCAGAAGACCTGAAGTTGTCTCATAATCAATCGCACATGTTGCTAGACTAGAACGTATTCTGCACTTTCTGGAGATGGCCACGGCGACAAAGATCATTATCTACAAGTCTGAATTTTTTTAAGCATATATTGCTTAAGTGTACTATGTCCAGATCTCAGTCTGTACATAATGACTCTTCCTAGAAAAACCATTAATGACATCATGTCCATATTAATTTGAATGAGAAACCTTCCAGTTATCACTAATGTTGTTCATAATGATGGGATCTAATTTCTTTTTAAATAGATGTTTTTAACAATACAAGATTAACTCAAACAGCAAAATGCAATAAGTACCAAAGTGCAAATGAGTGTTATCAATGAGTTACCTCATAATTATCTTGAATAAGTTTCACAATATTGGAAGAGTCATTAGCAAGTTTTCCTGTTGTAGAGCTCTCAATGATGCTACTCAATTTCTCATAAACTTGAAACTGGTCTGTGGTCACAGCAAAAATCACACTGACAGCTTTCTGTTTAATCTTACTTGCAATTTGACTCACAGAAGGATAATCCTTAAAGAAAGAAAAAATTGTGGTACATGGAGTTTCATATTAACATAAATTTATGAAACTTAAAGATAAAATATTAAGTGTGCTTTTGTATTTTAATATCATGTTTATGAGGCACAACTCCCTTTCACTTTTATTTCTTCTTATATTCCACCTTTCTAGTGTTTAAGCAAACACAAAGTCCTAGTTCTTGCTCTTTTCGAAATCTCAACCATTGCTATTTGATGCTGCTGAAGAGTTCTTAATCTAGATCTTTAAACCTCTTATTTCCTTCTTGTCTTTAATAACTGAATATAGTAGACTGAGGAAAACCCATTGCCTATAGATACTACACTACAGACAAAACTATATGGGCCATTGCAAGAATTACAAAAGACAGTCAAATTTACACAGGAAACAACATTGTAGAGCCAGACGATACTTCAGATGAATTAAAGATAGATAGATTCTCTTCAATATATGCCTAATATGATATTGAATCACAAGCTGTTTTCTCCTGATTGGTGTTGTCTCCAGACAGGTGTTCTCTCTCACACCTGTTTGAGACACATTCTTTAGTTGAAATGACCTAAGTCACGATGATGCAAATGAGACCCTAAAATGACAGAAACATTCCCTTCCTCTGACAAAGATTCAAATGTTTATAACTTACATTCAGGATCGCTATCTATGCAGCTTTCATTATCTTTTCCTAACTTTCCGCTATAACAATAGTTATTGTTTCTGTAACACCGCCTACATTGTGGTGTCTGCTGTTCAGTTCATCTCGCAAATTTGCTAAAATAACAATTGTTGTCCTAAATAGCACAGTGTTTATGACTGTCACTTTTACTGGTGCTGTGAGCACAAAAATACAGTTCAACTTTTAGGACAAATTTCCACAAAAGTAAACCCATCAAAAAAATTATTACTTTCACTTTTACTCACAGAAATTATAAAATTTACATTATTGTATAAACAAATACAGGTGTTCACTGTTAATATGAGAGATTAAATGCAGTGAATTAAGCGGATCATAAAGTATTATTAAATGACTTATGGTCACTGGCACAGCAAGCACAAAAAACATTGATAGACTCAAAATATGAATATAATAAAAGTGACACGGTCAAAAAAATTATTACTTTCACTCTTACTCACAGAAATTAGAAAATTGGATTTTTGTATAAACATATATATGTGTTCAATGTTAATAAGAGAGATCAAATGTTGTGAATTAGGTGGATTGTAATATAAAATATAAAGTCGTGGTGCAATTTTTCTGGGAGTGGCGGCTTGACAAACATTGGAGTCCGATTTCACAGGAGGGAATTCTGTATTTGACGTCACAACTGCATAAAACTAAGGTAGATGTTTTAAAGAGCAAGTGTTCAGATGTGCTCAATGTATACAATTCAAGACAGATTCTACCTTGACTCTTTTCTAAATCTTATAGCTAACTCTTTAATTCTCATGGTCTCATTCCTAATTTTGCCTCTATTTTCACTGCAGTCACTTCCTCAAAAATGATGCTTCTATGGTATATAACTTCTGCTACTTCTAGATTGCCAGCAGTCATTGTTTTGTGTTGAAAGAGAAAAGCTAGCTATCCCAACTGCAAGACTACAAGTTAAATTAAAATAAAGAAAGTTGCTAGAGTATATGTTATTCATATGTTACACAATATGAAAGACAAATAAACAAAAGCTTACAAATGGACACGTTTAAAATGTAAAAAAATTTCTTAATATATATTATTGTAAATAATACTTAATCATCAACATGTGCTATAGCGGTTGGTGTAGGCAATCATGTCTTTCCATAATCTTCTATCCAAATTGCATTGTATCAGTCCTGTTGTTGACTGTTTCACATGCCATGACATCAAGCTATCCAGTATCTTCTCTCTTTGTCGTCCATGTAATTTCTTTCCCTGTATTTTGTCAGTTGTAACGAGTATTCCAACTTTAAATAATATAGGTTAAAAAAATGAAGAGTTTCCTACATGTTTTAAGGTGTATATTGGAAATGGTCATTGTGCACATATTTTTTTAATAACCAATGGCATAAATTATGGTGATGTGACACCAGACTGTCCAACTTTCCCCACAAAAAAATCCAGTACCCAATTAGGTTGGATGACCTTAGGAGCTGTAAGTTGGGATTGAACCAGACCTCTTGTTTAGTAGTTCAGTTCACTAACCACTGAGCAACAGCAACTACTCTCCCGTAAATAATATATTACATACTATTAATGTAAAAATACTTACAAGATTAGAGCTCTCAGTGTAGATATCATCAGTCATATGGCACTGACCATCATTTGGAGTCACAATGCCTCCAAGCTTACAAGAAAAAAAAAGAAACACTTCATTAAGCAAACAATAACATATAGTAGAGAAGTGCAGATACCTATCTCTATCATCAACCTGCAACTAATTCTTGCCATAAAGATGTAAATATGTTACATTATGGTTGGTTATTTCCTGTTCATGTGTCAACATTTGTCTGATGATGAACTTTGTTTTTCATCTTCAAATTCTTTGTCTGAAAAGGATATTTATTCTACTCTGATGTCGCATACAATGAAGTTGTGCTATTTGTGTCTTTTGAAGTGATATAACCAACTTCCTCATGATGTAAAATGAAGCTTTTGTGATCCATGCACTTTTGGTTCAAATTAGTTGCATGGTCCCAAGACAACCAAGTGCAGAATTATCTTTGTCAGTACTAGTTCACCATCATGACAACAGCTATAAGTTGCTGACAGTCCACAATTCTTTGCACAAGAATTACTTACAGGATGTATGAGAGTAAATAGGAAAATGTTACAGAAAACTAAGCCTTGAATTGCAAACACAAAATAAACAAAGGTATTGTGAAGGTATTGTTGAAGAATGTTGAGAATCCCATGGACAGCTAAGAAGAGTAATGAAGACGTTCTGAAAGAGGCCAAAGCAAAAAGAGAGCTAATTTCCAATATTATGAAGAAACAATCATCATTTTTTGGCCATGTAATGAGAAGTGAACAGCTGGAATATGTTGTAACAACTGGGAAAATTGAGAGACGAAGAGATAGAGGGAAGCAAAGAGAAAAGATACCAGACAGCTTAAGAGACTGTCTTGGCACAAGGTCAACAACAGAAATGATAAATAACTGTCGAGATCGAAAGTTGTGGAGAGACATGATTACCTATGCCAGCAGGCCTGGTACTTGATGATGATGATTGTGTAGAAGTGAAAACTTCACAACAATCCTTCAGTAAATCTCAGACTATTAAATGATCATTTGATTTTCATCAGAGAAATAAATTACTCTAATCTATAGAAAGCCTAGGAAAACAGCAATTTCATGATAAAGCAGCACATATTCAACATAGTCAATGTTTTTCTTTTTGTTGTTCCTAAATATATCTAATTTATGCATCTTCTAGTTTTTTATGTTGGTGCTGTATGCAAATGCAAAGTTTAGGAGCCTGTAAGGTATGAGGCTTTAAATATCTAAGACAATCGCTAAGGCTCATTACTTGTTAACAATGCAATATATTAAATAACTAACCTTTCCATCACCAGCATAGTGAAAACCAGCATCAGTTGAGAACACCAACATTCTACGAGAAATCTGTCTCCAACCAATTTCTTCCTACAATTAATTATGATAAATGTGTTAACAATAATGGTTCTCTTTTAATCAACTCTTTAGGAATTTAAGTGGTAACAACTACTTGACTAATTTTATAAGTAATGAAAATATATCAACTTGTACATTTAAATTCTAAGCAAATGGCATGTTGAGTGTAACATCTCTCTCATTTTTCTTCAGCCTTCACCTATTAAGTGCTAATGAAATCATTGTGCTGCTAGTTTATGGCTAGGTGTAACTACTGCACCTGTTGGCCTGACACATCTTTATTCGGTAAGGGTCGATTTTTAATTGCACCATTTTTGTCCAAATAGTGGTCATTTTGGTCTTATCTTTTGACATTTTAACCGCAACCAAGGGTTCTTTAACATGTGCGGAGTGCACATCACATGTGTTTAGCAGTCGTGACTGCCAAGAGACCAGGGGAGGGTGAAGCCATGAAGAAACCATGGATTCAAAGTGAATAATTTCAACTATCTGTGGCAGATTCAAATCCAAGATCTTCTTGTACAAGATTTTCTAGATACAATTTATAATTTGTATCAGAAATATATTTTTAAAATATGCAACAATATATGAAGAAGCAACCAATTGCAGATCTTTCTTACACACATGCAAACAAAAGCATCATGCCAATTAGAGTCTCTTCACAACAGCTTCTTGTTTATCATTTCTGTTACTGAGGGATGCTTTACAGACATCTCTGTTTCTCAGTTTTTGTCTACCAACAGGCTGCTATAGGCTTTCCATACAATATTTACTTGTGGATGTAATTGTGGTCCATTCTTCTAACATTTCCCAGCCACACTTAATCATTAACACCTGAGTGTTATCATAATAGATGAAAAGCCTTGAATGTCTCAGAACATATGAGTTGGTTGCTTTGTTCGCCATTGAGTGTTCATTATTTTTCTAAACCAGTGTGTGTGGAGACTAGTCTTTTCTTGTGCCTTGTATAGACTAGGTTGTCCAAGTTTCACATCCATATAGATATTTCCTAAGCATGCAAGTTTGATATATTAGGACCATTGTAATTAATGTTAATTTCATATTATTCAATACCCATTGTGCTAATTTACCAAGTGTTGTGGCTGCCTTGCCAATTCATATATTTAGTTTTCCCTCAAGGGAGAGGGTGGCTGTGACAATAGACCTGAAATCGTTGAATCTCTGTACTGATTTAAAATTCAGCGGGATTCTTGTCCTAAGTCGTGGGTTTGGTATTTCCTTGTGCTAGATTTCAGTTTTATGTACACTTAATGTTAATGAGAATAGGTTACATGATTTGGCTAAGCTATCATTCAAATTATTGTAAGGTTATCTTTGTTATGAGCAACTAGAGCTGCATCACCAGCATAGAATATTTCTCTTATAAGGAGGGTTTCAGTTTTCAATTTTATAACAATATTTTATACTAAACATGATAAAATGCCAGTATTACCTCGCACACAACTGCCTGCATGATGGCATCAAATCCACCCTCTGGAGCATCTAGATTTCCTGAAACTTTTGCTGCTCTTACCTTTTGCTATATATGAAAATAGAATGCAAAAAATTCAGTGCTAAACATTTTTTTAAAGCATTCATTACATTCAGTCACTTTATCACAAAGATTAAACTTGTCTGTTTAACCCTAGATTATGATACATATCTATAACTATCCCAGTTGACAAGAAGATGCAATATAAGCCAGTTTACACTTTGATGGAACCGTGATGCACACTACAGAAATATGGAAGTTATGTAATGTTTTCCTGCAGCCAATTTTTTTGCATACAGCACCTTGGTCAAGCAGTGTTTACTATGAGTAGATCTTGACACCCAATGCTTTACCCAATCAATTTTAGGGTTATTGTTTGCCGTGCTGACACTTTATTGCTGGTTCTTTGGGGATCTAAAGTTCAGCAATATCTGGAATCAAACATCTGTCATATGTATTGGGGATAGGATGCCATAGTTTAGCAACTATGATTCATGATACAAAAGCACTAAAGCTATGTCTGTGATTGTTTGTGCTATACATTGGCATATTGTTGGATTAGCTCTTCTACATTCATTTGATGACTAAACTACTTCATAACCTACTCTTAAACAACCATGAAATGGGTGTAGATGCACATTGTATTGTCCTTTGCAGGAAACAAAGCGATATCTCTATATTTAGGTTTAAAACATCTGAATTTAGCGCTGCACTTTTTGGTACTAAATTGTCTTGTTTCCTCAATCACTTTTCATTTAGCCAAACTAATTAGTCCATTTCCAAACCCACCATAGTGAGTTGGAATATGACCTCGATCAGTTGTGGTTCACTGATCCTGATACACAGTCAGTTATGAGTTGCAGTTCTTTTAGTTCATGTATCTTGGGCACATGTCAGATTTATAATTCACAGTCAAGGCTATAAAAAAGAGCTTTTTGAGAAGTAGCAAATAAAGATATTTTTTTTTCATCCTACATGACTTTCAAATTAGGTGCCTTTTAAATCTATGGACTAGCATTGCAATCTCAATGCTATAGTAGCCTACATTAGTGATTGCACCAGCCTATAAATTTCAAGTGGAATCTTGTTTTGTTATGTTCGCTCATTAAGTGGTCTGTCTTGTGTTACTAGTTTACAGCAAGCCCCAACATGTGCCTTTCTGCCTGATGTCTTCAGAGTCTTCAGTTTGGGTAGATTTTTTAAAATGCTTAACAATTTTACCCAGGCAGCAGTCATTGTGGCCTACGCTTTTCAACTTTTTAACAACCAAGAGTTCTTAAACATGCACAGAGTAAAGTGCACATGGGAGCACCTGTTTTCCGCCATTATCCGAGAGAACAAGACATGGGAAATTACTACCCAAGTAGAGGGACGGGGAAAAGCCACAAAGATAACAATAGATTTGAACAGAAAAATTGTCACTACATATGGTAAGATTCAAACCTAGGACATTTTTCCCAAGAAATTAATGTCCAGAAGTTAGAACATCCAGCCCCCCAAGTGTAACCCATCCTATCTAAACATTTTTAAGTAAGAAAATAAAACAAGTGAGTGTTGAATGACAGAAAATGTCAGAGAATTTTTTTTTTATGAAATAAAGATTTGTACAGATGAACTTCAAATTTAAATATTTACTGCTTTTAATAAATACATTTTTATTTTTTTTTTAAACTCAACACGTAATTTCCATAAAAAAATGTAAACTAGTTTAAAATTCAACATTTTCATTTGCAGACGATCAGGCACTAATACATGGAAAAATAGAAGACATACAAGAACACTTAAATAAACTCAACAGCACAGGCACAAAATACAATATGAAAATCAACATCAACAAAACAGAAGTCATGAATGTCACCAAAGATAAACAGAACAACAACATAACTATAGAAGGCAGGCAACAAGTAGAGGAATTCAAATACCTAGGAAGTTTAGTGACTAACGACAATTCACAAACAGCAGAGATAGACTCAAGATGCATCAATGCTTGTCAAATTATTGGACAGCTATCACCACTATTGTCCAACAAGGAAATAACTCAGGCAAAACGGGCACTGTACAATACAATCTTCATCCCAACATTGTGCTACTAATGCCTGCCCTGGACCCTAGATGCAAGAACAATAAGCAAAATAACCTCTACTGAGATTAAATGTGTTGGACGATTGACAGGAAACAGCCTGAGAGACAAGATCAGAAATGAAGAACTGGGAAAAAAGCTAGGAATAGTCACTGCCATAGAATTAAAGAAACAACAGACAAAATGATTTGGCCACATGACAAGGCAGAGTAATCAAAACACAACACAACGCGCCCTTAATAAACATTGCGAGAACACCAGACCCAAGGGTCGACCACGAAAAAGATGGATTGAAAAGAAGCACTAGGAAACACAACAGCAACAGAAGAGCAAAAGACCGCAAATTATATCTCCCTTCAATGCTGAAAGGCAAATGAGGAAGGAAAGGAAAAGAACATTTTTATTTATGTTGTGTATTTGTTATTACAGAGAGGAGGGGAGAGAGAGAGAAAGAGAGGGGGGAAGAGAGTGAGTGAGTGAAAGGAAGAAACAAAATTTTTTGAAAAAAATTTTTTTTATTTTGTCCTGCAATATACATACATATAAATGTATGTTCATGGATCTATGCCAGAGCATCACAATTTAATAGTCTCAATTTCATGCATTAAATAAACAGACAACACAATTTTAACATACCGCAAATTTGGAAGTTTCTATATCAAGACGTAGTTGGTTCTTAAAGCCATATGGTTTCTCACAATCTTCGCCCGTGATCATTTTACATGGTGTTTCCCGCCTGAACAAAAAAATATGATATGTTTGAAAATTTAGGATAACACATGATTGTTTAATTTATGTGATTAAAAATTCAACATGCACTTCATTAAAAAAAAAAAAAAGAAAGCCTAAAATCAATGCTGTTTTTTTTTTTTACACCATACAGTTTATGAAGCAACTATTCAGGATAATGCATATATTTTTCAATTTTATATAAATATATATCTATCTCTTCATTTGCTTTAGCAATGGCACTATTACACATTGGCAACTTACAAGGTTCTAATATTTTTACCATTTAGCCCAACACAAACAACAGTATTCCGCGATATCATATTGTTTAGGCCAGGTTTTCCTTTATCAATTATTCCTACATTACTGAGCAAATTGAAATGCCAATTCCAAATCTTACAATGTGGAGCAGAGAAGGGTTTTTGGTCATCTGTGATTCAATAACCCTGACATTAGCACTTAAATATGAATCTCTGACAGAATTGAGGTTCATTCATTATAAACTGGATTTTGTTCTTTTTTATTTATTTGATTTCTTTAGTGCTATATCTCAAACTAACTTTATTTCTTTTGTCCCATTTCTGAGATGTGTCGAGGATTTTCAATATACCTTTAAAGATTCCATCTATATATCTATTGACCATTCGAGCCATAATCAGACCATAAGGCATAGACTCAGATGCTCTTTCCCTGTTTCAAAATTTTCTTTCAAGCAGTCTCAATGCTTGCAAAGATCTTTTATCAAATCTCGCCATTTGTCTCTGTTCTGTGCAAGCATCTCAATCTCATTAAAGTAGCCAATTCCTGCTGCCTTTGCCTCCCTGATCAATATTCTTCTCAGTGTTTCTCTGAGTCAGCCTCTTTTCCTCCTACCTGTTGTTTCCCACTTGAAGGCTTGCTTTGCTTTTCGGTTATTATTTCTTCTCATCACATGTCCAACATATTTTCTAACGTCTTTTCTTGATTACTCATGATATATTAGTGGCTGATTGGCAATTTCTCTAATTTCATTTATTTTGAATTTAAAGATTGCTTATTATAAATGTCATTATTTTAAAATAATTAACAAATTCTCTTCTTCATCTTCGTAGTGTTCACCCATTAAGTGGGTGTTGATGCGCTGTGTTGCTAGTTTATGTCAAAGTTAAGATATCTCTCTACCTTTCAGCCTAACACATCCTTCTTTAGAATGGATAGGTAGATTTTGCTAACAATTTGTTGTTAGACAGCAGCCAATTTTGGACTTCTCATTTTCACCTTTGAACTGCCACAGGTTTTATGAGTACACAAAGGACTTTATGTTTTTTAACCATTTTCAGAGAAAACTAAACATCGGATCTTACTATCCAGAGACCAGAGGAGAGCAAAACCATGAGGAAACAACCTGTTCGATTTTTAACAAATTCCTACTGCCTATTCAGACGGACGCCATAAATTCTTCAGTATGTTCGGCTACCTCAAAGCATTATTCGCTGAGTTTCCCAAGTCACAAAGAGTTGTCTGAAGTTGCCAACGACCAAACAAATTTCCCTGGTCAAAGAGGGGGAAAAAAATTTAAAACGACCAAATTGTTTAAATTTGACAAATCTTTTTCGTATTATAGGATTTAATCTCACAAAATTGAAGAAGAAAAAAATCATACATCAATAGAAACAAATTAAACACTCAGGAGATACCAGAAGTAGTAAATAGGAAGGTACAGGTAATACAGGGTGTTTATAAGGGGGTCAAATTTAACATCACAATATGTGCTTGTCAATTATTGCTACGAAGGAATCTGGTACTGCTGTTGATAATATAGATATTCTTACGACGTCATTAAGAAACTGGCAACTGAATCCTCTTTTATCTTCAACTCACTGTAGACATAGGTCTATTCACCACAAACTATCAAATTTTAAGAATCTGTGTTTTGATTCTGTAATTTTTACGAGCTATCCCATGTATTCCCCTTCCCCTTCAGATCTGCTTCCACTTGTCTTCTCAACTATATTATTGGACATTCTCTTTGTCTCCTCCTCTGGGAATTTAAAAAAAAAATGGCTTGTTGTTAATACTCTCAGTTAGTTTCTGCAGCATGTGTTCTATCCAGCACCATTGTCTCAATGGTATCTCTTTGTCCACTGGTATTTGACTGGTACTTTACCATAAAAAAGTAAAAAAAAAGTAAAGTACCCCCGTCACACCAAGTGATGGCATATAGGGAATATGGTGTTAGTGACCATAAATTTTACAGACCTTTGGCACATGATTTTTGGGTAATGTGGTCGGTATTGCGCCCGTGATGCTTTACTTTCCCAGAAAAAAATCTGGTACCCATTTAAGGCTGGGTGAACCCAGAAGCCGTCGATTGGGATCGAACCCTACCCCTTGTCCTTTGTAGTCCAGTTCACTAACCACTGAGCTATCGCGGCTCCCTACTTTTCCATAGCTCTAAGTTAATGATTTTGTTTTTATTCTGCACAAGCATCCATTAATGAAAGTCGGTATCATCATGATTATCATTTCTGTTCTTCCCCATGTTTTACAGCCATAATAGGATGGATTTAACATTGGAGTTGCACATTTTTATGAATATGAATACACTACAATATAATTGTTCAAGAAAAACGTGTTTCGTACATACTTCGCTGGAACTGTGCTGACATAAGGTGATACTACTTTATCCACAAATGATCCAAAGCCCAATCTGAAGTTTTTGGTAATAGCTGACATTTTCTCAGCTGCAACAAAATAATATTCAAACATTATTTTATTAAGAACTTGTAAACTTAATTAATTACTTATTTTTTTGTAGTATACTTTTTTGTTTACCTTTTCGATATTGTGACATTTGTTCTTTTGTTGCAAAATTTAAAAAAAGTTAAAGACAAAAATCTGCAGAAACACAAAGCAGGCTATTATTGAGTTATGAATCATGGATAAATAGACAGAAAACTAAAAAAATAAACTTTCAGTTAAAAATAAGTAATTTCATAGAAAAATTCTAAACAAAGTATTGATAATATAGCAAAACATAGAAGAAATATTGCTTAAAAACAGCATCAAGAAAACAATTATTAATAATTTAAAATATTTTTTTTTTTAAATACACACACAAAAAAACAAGAAAATCAAATTTAATTGGAAACTTTGTTGACAAAATAAAGGGCATGCAAGTTCATAAAATGCTGAAAGGATAGTTTTGTGGTAGGAAGCAATCAGGAACATCATAAGACACAGCACATAATAATGATGATGAGATCTATTTTTACAATAAAACAGACCATTCCAAACAATGTGTATTTTCATATTAATTTATTACTATACTGTTTCATCATGTGGAATTGCTTATGGACCATGTCTTCTTTAATTCCTATTTTCTCTATTGCTTAGATATACTTGAGCCTTTTAACTTAACACATCTGACTGCAATTAAATTTTTTAGTACTGGGTTGCTATCCAACTTCATTCCCTAATTGCATGGCGAGTAGGATCGAAGACACTCTACATCAACTGGGCTGAAAGTGGTCAGTGCTTCACAGCAGACAGATGTATCAGGATTATGAACCAAAACAAACTGACCAAGATCCCACACCTATCTTAATTAAAAAAAAAAAAAAAAAAAAAAAAAAAAGGGTTCCCACCATGCCCTGCTTGGTGTATAGGGAAATATGGTTTTAGTAACCATATTTTTGTCCATGACCTGCAATCCAGTTACTGGTTTTACTCTTCTTAGTGTTCACCTGTTTACTGAGTATGGGTGCATCATATCATTAGTTTTCGGCAAAATGATATCTGCGCCTTTCAATCGGACATATTAATCTTCAGCATGGGTAGATTTTTGCTTAACAATTTTCCCCGGGCAGTGGCCATTTTTAGTCTACTCATTTCAACTTTTTACTGCCAAGGTTTCTTTAACATGTGCGAGAGCACATGGGGCCTCCTGTTTTTTTAAGTTATTTGAGATGACTAGACACCAGATCCCACTACCCAGCTATGAAGGGGGGTAAGCCACAAAGAAATCATATATTCAGGATGAAAAATTCCCACCGTCTGTAGCATGATTTGAACCTGGGACCTTCCCTGTCTGGAGGCTGATGTCTTACCTCAAGACCATCTAGTCCCTATTTACAGGTGATACGATAAGTTTCATGTCAGGCCGCCCTACTTGCACCTTGAAATTTATGTTATTTATTTGAAAAAATAAAATGTTTCAGTGGTGTTAAAAATACATGAAGATAAATATGAAATGAAATAAAAGTAGTCTAACCAATAGAGTTTCCAAGATCTGCCAATTTATCTTTGTCATCTTCCATGGAGTTGGACAAATCCATCAAATAGTACAAATCTACTGGATAATTCTCAGCTTGGCGGAAAGTCATAGGGATTCGCACTGGATCATCTGCAACAAAAAAAAAAAACAATCTGTACTTAGCACAAAGTACAAAATTAAGACATTAATGAACAACTTTTGGCTGACAATCAGGCCCTGATAGATTTCAAAGAAACAGAACTTCAACATCATCTGCAATCCTTGAATAGAGAAAGTAAAATGAATAACAGGAAAATGAACACTGAAAATATGGGAGTCACATCAATAGAAAGACAAAAGACATTAAATACAGCTACAGAACACCAAGTTATAAAACAAGTAAACTTTAAATATCTGGAAACAACATTCTCTGAAGATGGTAAAATCAATACAGAATTAGACATCCAATGCAATAAGGCCAACCAAATATTGGGTAAGCTATCACCTATACTTCAACACAAAGTAACGCCCATTACCACCTAAAAACATCTTATATAGAGTTTAGTCATTCCAAAATTGTGCTACCAATGCCAAACATGGACACTTATGACTAAGCATAAAAGAAAACTTTGTCACCACAGAAGTTAGATATCTGAGAAAAGCACTCAAGAGTGACCAGAAAAAACAGAATCAGAAATGATATTATAAGAGGAAAAAGTAGGTACTAAACCAATCCTAATCTACATACCGAAACAACAAATAAATTGGTTTGTACATCTAGAAAGAATGCTGTATGATTCTATACCATATATTAAAAGATCAGAAGGGAGAAGAGCAAGAAACAGATCCAGAGTAAGATGGACAGACAACATCAAAGAAATACTATAACATCAATTGACAATGACTGAAGCTGTCGAAAGGGCAAGAACCAGAATTTTGTATCTCCCTCGACACCAAAATTGGTACAAGAGGAAGAGGAGGGAGGGAGAGATAACCTATCACATTAAGAGACAGACAGCTACATTTACATAACATTATAATTATATATGAATAATGTTCATAGAGCAATCAATATAAAACATTGTTATAACACAGAGATCATCGAAATAATCTAAAACTTCATGTCAAAAGATAAAAACCAATGTAACAAGCTAAGACTTTGTTTTTACAAACACAAATCAAATTTAATTTTTTATTCAACAGATAAACCACTCCTTTCTCAACATCCACTCTTTAAAGGATTTTAATTGAAAGTTGTGTTGTGTTGCAAATTAACAGCAATCTGTATACCAGTGTCTTTTGACGTAACACATTTGCCTTCAAAATGGCACTTTTGGGTACTAAACTGCCTTTCCTCTTTCACTCATTTCATCAGACTGGTTAGTCCATTTCCAAGCCCACAATAAAGAGGATCTTTAGCAGTTGACCCTGATGTAAGCAACGAGTCATGAGCCAGTGACCACTTTCAGCCAAGGTATTGTTGTGCGGTGTGGGCCAAAATTAATATCACTGCAATAATCTAAGACTGTTCTAATCAGCAGTAATCTCAAATGATTATGTCATATTTCACACAATAACATTCAACTTTAGCATTTTACCTTTTTCTTCAGAATCTCTTCAAAGTATCTATGACACATGAATTCCTCATTAACTTACTTGGTCTAATGCTAACTCTCACTTTCTGTGGTTGAATCTGCACAGCATCTTCTGGTTTATCTCCATCTTTAACTTCCCTATTCTGAGAAATAGTTAAAAGTTTTTTTTTTCAATTAAATTTTTAAAATTATAACAGATTCAACAAACAGGTATCTTTCATGACCATTTAAAATTCATAAAATTTGTATTATACATCAATAAATTATACTGTGTGTGTGTGGCCATATTTGTAGACCATTTTAAGTCCTTTGTTTGATGGCTCATTCATAAAAAATGTAATCAATGGAAGCAGTTGGCTTAAGTTCACAAGCGAATCTGTACATTTGTAAACAGTTTATACTAGAACCCAAAAGCTAAAACCAAAATACATACTTCAAGTTTCAAAAACCCATGTTGCGGAAACTGAATATCCTTTTCATCACAACCATTATGGATATGGTTGTCATTAGTGTCACATCGCAGCCTGCTTTCATGTTCATAACTCTGTGAATACAAAACTCAAACGTTATCATATATAAATGCATGTTGTTTTTGTAATAAACTTCTTTATACTGTTCTGTAATATTTTATATACAAAATAATACAGACATGCAATTAAAACACATCTACATCTCTCTCTCTCTCTTTCTATGTATGACAATGTTGAGAATAAAAATTTAAATAAATAATTTATGATTTAAATAAATATTATACTTCTATTTAAAAAATAAGTTTTACCAAGATAACACATCAAAAGTAATACCACATAAAACAATTAATAGAATGAATACCACCTATGAACTTAAGAACAGAACAAAATCTACAAGACCTAGCAGTGAATTGTAAGACATGGAGAGCTATGATCTCTGCTCTATGTATCGTCTTTGGTCCAAGAGGAAATTAACTTGACTGACATAGATGTAAAACAGAAGGCTCAAGACATTAAAGACCATAAGAAAAAAAATATTTTTTCTAGATCAAAGAAGGAAATTTTGTTTACATTTTTTTTATCCTAATGAGAATATGAGTTTTGATTTCCACAACTTTTCAAGGCTTCTGAAAGACATTGCTGCTTTAGCTATTCTCATTCTAATTTCTTTGCTTGTATCCCCTTCTCGAAAAGAAATTAGAATCAGAATTGCTAAAGCAACAATGTCTTTCAGAAGCCTTGAAAAGTTGTAGAAATCAAAACTCATCAGCACAAACACAAAACTTAGACTATTCAAATCAAATGTACTATCAACCCTTACGTTAGCGTGTGAAAGCTGAAAAAAAAAACAAGAGATATAAAAACAAAGTTGAACGCATTCGAAAATAAATGTCTAAGGAAAATACTTGGCATAGCGTGGAACGTATTCAAAACAAACGAGGAAATTAGAAAAATCGCTAATCAACCATTAATATCTTCAGTAATAAAGAAAAGATGATGGTCATATGTTGGACATGTGATGAGACGAGATAATAACCAAATAGCAAAGCAAGCCCTCATGTGGAAAACAACAGGTAAGAGAAAAAGAGGAAGACCCAGAGAGACACTGAGAAGAACATTGATGAGAGAAGCAAGAGCAGCAGGAATCGGCTCCCTCAATGAGATAGAGCTGCTTGCACAGAACAGAGACAAATGGCGAGATTTGATAAAACATCTTTAAAAGAATTGAAAACTGCTAGAACAAAAATTCAGATAAGAGGAGTATCTTGGTCTATGCCCTCTGGGCCGGCTACGGCTCGAAAGGTCAATAGATAGAGAGAATAAGAAATATAGCTCTAAAGATGCTATTCCAAATATACTTTATAAAGACCACTAAAAACAAGTGAACAAAATTTAAAGTGCACTTTTAAAAAGCTTAGGACATGGATAATGGAAGGCACAAAAAGAATCATCATCATCGTGTGCCTTCTCCGCAACGAAGGTTGGCTACCATGGATCGCCATTCTACTCTGTTTCTTGCTTTGATAGTGCAGGCTGACATAGATTGACTTGTCCATCTTTTGATGTTACTCGTCCATGTTAGTCTTGGTCTGCCTCTGCCTCTTTTACCTTGTATTTTTCCTTCTAATATTACTTTTAGTAGGCTGTTGTGTCTTTTAACATGCCCTAAAAATTTCATTTGTCTTGTCTTAATTGTGTTTAGTAGTTCTCTTTTTATTTTCAGTTGTTTTAAAACTTCATCGTTTGTTATCTTTTGAGTTATTGAGTTATTTGCGGGTCATCATCATTGCACTCCGAACATGTCCATAGGTGCTCAGATCCCCTCCTCAGCAATTCCCTCAGTGTCCAGCGACTGACGACTCCAGTTCTATGTTGGTTGATAAGTCTTCTTACACGGCCACCAAGTTTCTCATTTCTGGCTGTGCCCATCTTAACTCCCATTTCCATCATCCGAAGAAGCGACATTGATCTGTGTTTGTCGAAGTCCTGTGCTCTTCCCACATCTCGGAGTGCATTGATGATGTCCGCCCGATCCATCGGTTGCCCGTCCTCAACGACAGCGCAGCTAGCCAACCTGTCCGCTCTCTCATTTCCCCGTACTCCCGCATGTCCAGGGACATAGACAAAGGTGACCTTACGTATTTTGGATTACTGCAACGACTCTACCCATTGCATGCGTACAGAGCCCGCCTCCACTTTTTTTATATACTTTTTTTTTGTTATCTTTTGTTTCCATCCAATTCTACCTATTCTTCTATAAATCCACATTTCAAAGGCTTCAATTTTCTGTTCTGTTTTCTTGTCTATTGTCCCTGTTTCTGCACCATACAGGAATATTGAGAAGACGTAACATTTTGCCATTCTTAGTTTCAGCCCTGCTGATATTTGTTTTGTTGTTAGTATATTTTTCATGGCATTCAAATTACTTTTTGCCATACCTATTCTTTTGTTTATTTCAGTTTTGCATTTTCCATCATTGGTATGACCCAGGCAGTTGTAGCTCTGGACTGTCTCCAGATGTATTCCCTCAACTGTGATATTTAATTGTAGGTCTTGAGAATTTTCTTTGTTTATGATCATAGTTTTAGTCTTTTTGATATTCATTTCTAGTCCATATTTTTTGCTTGTTATGTTTATCACATTAAGCAATTGTGTAGGTCTTTAGGATTTTCTGCTAATAGAACATTATCATCAGCATATCTTAGGTTATTGATTATCTTTCCATTAATGTTTTGGCCTGGCATCTCTGAGATGTTTTTAAAGATTTGCTCAGTGTATAGATTGAACAAGCTTGGTGATAGGATGCATCCTTGTATACCTCCTCTTTTTATGTCCATGGGTGTAGAGTTCTCCTTGTTATATCTTATTATTGCTGTTTGCTCCCAGTACAAATTACATATTAGTCGTATGTCTGTGTCGTCTAGATTTATATCCTTTAGGCAGTCTATGAGTTGGTTATGGTGTATTCTATCGAAAGCTTTAGTGTAGTCTATGAAGCAGGCATATATTGGTTTGTTTACTTCTGTGTACTTTTCAATCAATGTTCTCATGCTGAATATGGCTTCTTTTGTCCCACTGTTTTTCCTGTATCCAAATTGTTGCTCATCTAATTCAGTATTGATTTTATTCTGAATCCTTCCCTGTATAACTTTTAGTAAAATTTTTGTTACCTGGCTCATTAGGCTTATTGTTCTGAAATCACTGCATTCAACAAAAAGAATACCTTCTGTATTATACTGATAACTCATATTCAGTATGTTTTTCTTGTAATATAGGCATATGTCCAATCAATGCGATTAACAACCATTTTTGTGAAAATCCACTTTTTTTCTCCTTCAAATTTATCTAAACAAAATATTTGTCTAAAACTGTACATCAGCTACTTCCAGAAGCAGCGAAAACCGATGTTTTCTAGTCAAGAAGTTATCGATAACGACCGAAGGTAAACACATTTTAACGCATATAACAAGAGATATCATATGATTAGTGTTACCATTTATACACATCAGGTGAAAGGTCAGGCAGAAAAATAACATGCTGAAAAAAATGTATAATCTGTCATATCAACAAGTTGTCATAGAGGAAATTATTTAATAAAATAATAGTGTATAAACCTTAGAGCTAGAGATTAATTAGGGGAGAAATTCAAGTCAATATTAATTAAACATGATCAGTACCGCCACAATATTAGCCAAATTTTTCCAAAAGGAAAACATAAATACATTCATCATCATTGAGTGCTGTCTTCACATCGAAGGTTGGCTACCATGGAGCGCCATTCCACTGTCTCTTGCTTTGATGGTGCAGGTTGTCGTAGGCTGACTTGTCCATCTTTTGATGTTACTCGCCCATGTTAGTCTTGGTCAGCCTCTGCCTATTTTACCTTGTATTTTCCCTTCCAATATTACTTTTATTAGGCTGTTGTGTCTTTTAACATGACCCAAAAATGTCATTTGTCTTGTCTTAATTGTGATTAGTAGTTCTCTTTTCATTTTTAGTTGTTTTAAAACTTCCTTGTTTGTTTTCTTTTCTTTCCATCCAATTCTACCTATTCTTCTATAAATCCACATATCAAATAAATACATTGCTCCGAAATATTCTATCTATCTATCTAATGACCTTTCAAGTCGTAGTCGGCCCATAGGGTGTAGACCAAGATACTCCTCCTCTTATCTAAATTTTTATTCTAGCAGTTTTCAGTTCTTTTAAAGATATTTTATCAAATCTCGCCATTTGCCTCTATTCTGTGCAAGCAGCTCTATCTCATTGAGGGAGCCGATTCCTGCAGCTCTTGCCTTTCTCATCAATGTTCTTCTCAGTGTATCCCTGGGTCTTCCTCTTTTTCTCTTACCTGTTGTCTCCCACATGATGGCTTGCTTTGCTTTTCAGTTATTATCTCTTCTCATCACATGTCCAACATATGACCATCGTCTTTTCTTTACTACTGAAGATATTAGTGGTTGATTGGCGATTTCTCTAATTTCCTCATTTGTTTTTAATTCGTTCCACGCTATACCAAGTATTTTCCTTAGACATTTATTTTCGAATGCATTCAACTTTGTTTCTATGTCTCTTGTTTTCCAGCTTTCACACACATATGTAAGGGTTGATAGAACATTTGATTTGAATAGTCTAAGTTTTGTGTTTGTGCTGATGAGTTTTGATTTCCACAACTTTTCAAGATTTCTGAAATATTACAATATTTTAAAATATATTTTTGGAAATATACCATGCCATAAAAAATAAATGTCCTAATTAAAAAATAATGTGTTCAAATTAAGGAATAATTTTCCCATACTTCAGACACTATTTTACAATCACTTAAACAGACAGCTGCCTTCATAAGAGTCCGGAGTCCTAGTCTGAATGAGCCATGATCACAGAAGAAGAGACACTATTTATTTAACTTAATCACAACCATTATAGAAGAAGTCAAAATTAATAAATAGTTGTACACAGAAAAATCAGATAAATCCTAGTTAACTGCTGGTTAAAAATATGTAGTGATAAATGACACAATATTAAATATCCATACCCAACCAAAAGCAAAAAAAGGACATGCATGCTAATATTAAAGATTCATTTTACATTATGTCAATGTTTCATACCACAGAAGCACACCAACTACACTTAGGGGCTGTGGCAATACATGCTGCACATGACTTTTGTGCATCTGGTGAAATACATGGACTTGATTCACGAGCTAAAAACAGAAACAAAATGTGTGAATGAACTACATTTGTCCATAGTGTTGAAAATTACAAATATTAAGATCTAAACTGATGAAAGTGTATAACTTCTTTACAAGTATTTAATTCATCAATGCTTTTAACAATAATTTCCTCACACTAAAGTCTACAAACAAACATAGAAAATGGAAAAAGGAAAGTTTCAGTAGGAGAGAGAGAGAGATGAAAAAATAGAGGGAGGGATGGAGAGCAGGAGGGAATTATAAATTTATATAGATGTCTAATTTAACAAAAAATAATATATTGAACAAACATACATTCATAGATATAAAAACACACATTTCCAATTACAAGACACTTCTGTCCTCATATTTCATAGTCATTTACAATTTTTCTTTACAGAAAGCACAATTTGGCAGTTGTTAAATATTGTTTTCAGTAATAAACTACTCACTGTAATAGGTTGGATGTTATTCATTTCTGTTATTTATATTAATGTTCATTGTTCACAGCACAGCCACATTTATAGTCAACAACAGAGGCGAAGGTGCGCCAGTATCTGTGAACCAGAACCATCCAGACCCTGCTCCACCTCTCCGTGATGCCTCTAGTAACAGACTAACCTGTCTAGTCTGGCCAAGCGAGTAGGGATCGAAGAGGGAAGACAACCCGGTACTCAAAAATGTCATGCTGAAGTCGGATGTGTTGGGCCGAAAGGCGCAAATATCACAGTTATACTGTAAACCACAACACAACGCAGACACGCCTACTTAACGTAATTTTAAGGGCGGATGATGACGAGGTATACTCCTTAAGTCATCGGGGGACGCAAGCAAACACAGTCAACAACATTAATCATCACAGTCTATTCTCAGTCATAATTCATATTCAAGTTTATTGATATTTAACTTGGCATGTGATACATAATAATGGAAGCACTTCTCTTAGAGGGAGCTGTGATAGCTCAGTGGTTAGTGAACAGGACCACAAAGGACAAGAGGTAGGGTTTGATCCCAACCAACGGCTGCCAGGTTCACCCAGCCTTAAATGGGTACCAGATTTTTTTCTGGGAAAGTAAAGCGGCACGGGCGTAATACTGACTCATCATCATCATCAAATACCGGGCCTACTGGCATAGGTGATCATGTCTCTCCACAACTTTTGATCTCGGCAGCTATCTGTTATTTTTTCTCTTTGCTTCCCTCTATCTCTTCGTCCCTCAATTTTTCCAGTTGTTACAATATATTCAAGCTGTTCTCTTCTCATTACATGGCCAAAAAATTATGATTGTTTCTTCCTAATATTGGAAATTAGCTCTCTTTTTGCTTTGATCTCTCTCAGAACATCTTCATTACTCTTCTTAGCTGTCCATGGTACTCTCAACATTCTTCTGTAAAACCACATTCTACAGACTCCAGTGATTTTCTTGTCTGTTGTCCTATTGTCCATGATTCGCATCCATATGTTAAGACTGGCTCTACATAACATTTAAGAACTCTTTTTCTTGTTCCTATTGTCAAAAATGGATTGCATAGTATCTTCCTCATTTTTTGGAAAGCTGCTTTTGTCTGAGCCATTCTGCATCTCACCTCTTTTGTACATCTTCCGTCTGAGGTTAACAAAGTTCCCAGATATTTAAATTATTTTATTTATAAAATAAAATACTGACTACATTACCCCAAAAATCATGTGTTGAAGATCTGTAAAATTTATGGTCATTAACACTATATTCCCTATACGCCACTTGGTGTGACGGGGGCTCTTTACTTTAAGTGCATATTGTAAATTAATCTCTTTCACAACTTACTTACGACTTTGTTCTCTGAAGCACAACTTTGGAAACACTCTCAGAAACACTTTCACAACTAAATGTTCATTATGTTCTAATTCATTTGTTCTGGTTCTGTCTACTGCTCAACTAATTTCCTAAGTCTCCTGTGTTCTCTACTCTAAGCTTGACTAGTCCATATTTATGATTCTAACTGTTTCTTACTACTACTATCTAGTCTGTCCCTTAATAACTTCTTAACTAACTTAAAACTGAAAATTACTAACTATCTAACTGGCTGTTCTAATTTGCATGCTTAACTACTGAAAACCTATTGTGCCGAAGCTTAAATACCCAAACATAAATCTGCGTGTGGAATATCTGCATCCAATGAAATTGTCGCGAAGTTGACTGCTCTGTGACTTCCGCCTTCAAACTATCACAACAGATGACATCTTGGTACTTTCAGTGAACTCTTATGTTTTAGGATGGTCCACACAGGCTTGTTTGTGACTCCCAAAGTAACTTCTGGTCAGCTTGACCTTTCCTGAGTTTCAAAATAATGTTTACTTCATGACTTTGACCTGTCCTGGAAGTTGTTTGTCAACCTATTTACTTGACGGGTCAAGCAATGTGTTGACTCACACTTTCACAAAAACTATAAAATTTCCATTCTCCCTAAACTTGTATCTGTCCGAGTACTACCCTTCCTTCATACCCATCTACTCTTCCACTAACAGGTAGAAGAATTTTCATTCGCACAACTTTCCATTGCCTACAAACTGTCACTAACTACTGGCGAGTCACTAACTACTGGTGTCAGGTTATACCACTTTTATAAGCTGTTAAGGAATGGGCACCAGCTGAGTTACCTGACCCATGCTTTAATTCACACATATTGTTACACTCACAACTACTCACTTTGTGACATTGCCCCTAAGCACAGGGCAGCAATGGTAAAAAACAGCAACATTGTATAAACTCCTTTGCCACCTGATAAATTGTAAAAATATATATGGTTTACTTCACAAAGCACATAAAATGAGATAGACAGCAACAAATACAAAAACACAGTGCTTTGTTCCTTATGTGAAAACTATATTTAACGATGACCACTTTTGCCTTATTACTGTGCCCTGTAGATCATATGGCCAAGGGCTGACCACATAAAAGATGGATTCACTGAATATTAGAAACACTAAGAAGCTTAACAGCAGAGGCAAACAGAATAACAAAAGATCACAAATTATATCTCCCCTCGACGCTGAAAGGCAAATGAGGATAGAAAAAGAAAAAAAAAGAAATAGAATGATCTTACCAAGGCCTGTAGATATTTCAACATGCCCATACTATTTTCATTTGTGCTCTTTTACCATTGACAGTAAGACTTTAATTAGTCATGTAGATTGTTGGATTTTGTTGTGCACTTCCTCATTCATGATATGCAATATAAGATATGCACAAAATCTTTCTATAACATCTCATTTAGGAGAATCTGTATTCTTCTTTCAAGATCAGCAGTGCATCCATGTTTCATGGGAATATAGAAATTCAGATGCCAGTACTATTTTTAATAATCTGACCTTTGTTCTTAGACAGATTTTTCCATATATTGTTTAGTCTTTTTAGGACTGCCTTTGCCTGTGTAATTCTAATACTTATGATTTTGAACCTTTATCTTTGACATTATGGCTCAGGTACACTTGTGCTGGTTGACTGTCTCAAGTGATTCTCCATTTACTGTAATTATTTTGTTAATGTCCTGAGTCTTGCTTGTCACCCATTTGGTTTTGTTGGCATTGATCTCAGTTCCATTCTATCTTGACATCTTCTCTAGGCACTCAACTAAGTCTTCAAGCTCTGATACATCACTTGCTAGTCTATAGAGATTATCTGCAAAATCAAGGTTGACAGCCATTATGCTTCTGGTGATGACAATCCTGAAGTGTTCATTGAGGACAACTGTCATAATTTTTTCAAGAAATATATTCATGTTGAGGCTGGTAAACATTCCTGTCTTACTCCCACTGTCATAGGAAACAACTTGTTCAACACACCGTTCACAAGCACAGCACTCCTGTAATGTTCATAATAGTGTTTGATGGCACTGATTATTTGGTCATTGATTTAAAATTTGTTCATGGTAGCCCACAAAGCTTAATGTCTTATTCTCTCAAATGCTTTTTTTTAAAAGTCAATAAACGTGTGATTCTGGTTTTGTTGATAATACTTTTTTTTTTATTCTAGGGTGTTTAAAAGGTGATATTTTAACCTGTCTGAAAATAAAAAAAAATTTTACTTGTTTCATTCTGCTACACTGAATTTTTCTAGCAATTATGCTGACATCCAAACATTTTTTTTTAATTTTGACACAAAATGAGTACACTGAGTGTAACTATAATGATCACTAACTCAGCCATTGATGACATGTCTAAATTTAATATAAAATTAAATTTAACATTTTTATGAGTTTGAAGGTTATCAGTTATCAAAGTCAAAAGACTACAAGACAAACATATCGCAAACTGACTATTTCACATATATTCATGACTCAAAACGACATTTGGTCTGTCTCAGCTCATATAAAAATGTCCACTGCCAGGAACACTACGGAACAGCTGTTTTGTGGTCAATGTTTTTGCAATATAAAAAACGCTGTGACAGGAAGAACAGTTCAGAGTTCAATCAGTGACTCAGTTGTTAACAAGTTTGTAATCAAACAAAGTAGTAAAAGTTTTAATCTATACTGGGAGCAAACAGCAATAATAAAATATAACAAAGAGAACTCTACACCCATTGATATAAAAAGAGGAGTAAGACAGGGATGCATCCTATCACCAAGCTTGTTCAATCTATACACTGAGCAAATCTTTAAAAACATCACTGAGATGCCAGGCCAACAAATTAATGGAAAGATAATCAATAACCTAAGATATGCTGATGATACTGTACTACTAGCAGAAAATCCTAAAGATCTACAACAATTACTTAATGATATAAACATGACAAGCAAAAAATATGGACTAGATATGAATATTAAAAAGACTAAAACTATGATCATAAACAAAGAAAATACTCAAAACCCACAAGTAGATATCAAAATTGAAGGAATAGACCTGGAGACAGTTCAGAACTACAACTACCTTGGACATACTATAACCAGTGATGGAAAATTTAAAACTGAAATAAACAAAAAAAAGAATAGGAATGGCAAAAAGTAATTTTAATGTCATGAAGAACATACTAACATCAAAACAAATAACACCAGGGCTAAAACTAAGAATAGCAAAATGTTACATCTTCTCAATATTCCTTGGTGCACAAACATGGACATTAGACAAGAAAACAGAACAGAGAATTGAAGCCTTTGAAATGTGGATATATAGAAGAATAGGTAGAATTGGATGGAAAGAAAAGAAAACAAACAATGAAGTCTTAAAACAACTAAAAATAAAAAGAGAACTACTAAGCACAATTCAAACAAGACGTGGTTTTTGGGCCATGTTGGCCTACTAAAAGTAATCCTGGATGAAAATACAAGGTAAAAGAAGACAAGACTAACATGGTGTCCAGCCTACTAAAAGTAATCCTGCGAGGGGGAAATTAAGGAATACAAGGTAAAAGAGGATCCCAGACCAAGCCTAAAACCATGGACGAGTAACATCAAAAGATGGACAAATCAGCTTAACATGACAACATCTGGCACTTATGACAACCTGCACCAAAGCAAGAGAAAGAGCAGAATGGTGCTCCATGGTAGCCAACCTTTGTTGAGGAGACGCTCTCGATGATGATGATGAGTAAAAGTTACTTTACTATTATGTATTATGCATTATCAGGATCTTTTTGTCTATTGTTTTTTTTGTTTCGATTTCAAGTACAGTACATTTTGTTAATTTATAATAATATGATAATTTTAATAATAAATTTAATAACACTTTTAATTTCAAATTTAGTTTTAATGCTGACATCTAATTTTATACCAGAAACTAAAATTATACTGATTATATGTTAGAGTGAATCTGTGTGTATAGTATAGTCATAATTTTAGTCATAGCTCTTGACTCTGACTCTTAGTCAGTGACTTAGTAGTGTACATTGTAAACCGAAACTATAATTTAATAAAAAATGCTTGCTTACAACTAAACTATAAATAAATAAATGATTGTATATTTTAATAGATATTTAATAATATAAATAAATTATTAAATAATAAAATACCTAAATATATAAATAATATTAATACTTATAATAAATAAGTAGTAATGTAGATAAAGACAAAACAGACACAGACTGTATTACAAATAATTATACCATTGAGTCATTGACGTTGATTATTATTAAATAATTATTGACAGTGTTACAATTACAAGTTACTTGTAATCCTGAGGTACTAAAGAGTCAGTCAGAGTTAAATGTTAAATAAATAAAGTTAGAGTTATAGTTTTATATTATTAAATGAAATGATCACAGATGAGAAATCAAATGTCATAAATCATAAATTAATGTGATTATTTGTTGTGAATAAGAATAAGAGAGTGATTCCCAAATCAACATGTGAATAAGAGTCACAAATAAGTGTGTAAATGTACTACTATAGTTTAGTACTCCAGTGAGTACTCTGTCACTGTGCCCAGTACAGTACACAGTTTCACAGTTAGTGAGCACTCTCAGTTACTAGATTCTCGGTACCTTCTTCATTCAATTCCTAGCCGAGGGTCGAGTCTGCGATTATCCACAGAACTTGAAAAAAAAAGTAGGTCACATTCACAATATCTAAACCACTTCAGCTATAGTTCTAAGCATGAAATTAAAACATGAGAATTATTTTGCTTACTTTTTTAACGAATAGTGAAAACAATAACTTTCATTAATAACCTTAGTTAACAATTTCTTACCTTTGTTTTGTCTGATATCCGTACAGTTCTTGTTGCCCTTATCAAAACTTCTCGCTTCCTTCTAACTGCTCCTTTCCAGAACTGTACTTGAGTTATGGTTCTTCCACACGCAGACGTCACACTACCGGAAGTCAGGGAGCGAACATGCTTGGTCGATGACTCACTGAACACTCCCTTTCCAACCCTTCTCCCACAGTTCTATTTATAAAAGTCGACCACCCATAGCATAATCCCTATCATATTCCCTATGTCTGTCGTCTCTGTATAGAATATTCACGTAGCATTCTTTATATATATTTAATAACAAACACCGCCTATCTTTCAACCCCACTATTTGAGCAAAAATCAAGAATTTGGGCAAGCCCCAAAATAATCAGAGCACTTAATCTTGCCAACTTGGTCCTTCCATGCCATCGCAAAGGGCTAGTGGTGTTTTTCGCTCCCTATCTGTTTACTACTAAATAAATCTGTTTACTAATAAATTGGAGGTCATAATATAAATAATGTAATGTATGCTGATGATACAGTATTAATCGCTAAGAGTGAAAATGAGTTAAAAGAAATGTTGGACATTATAGTGAAAGAAAGCAAAGGACATTAG